>CM076572.1:1446939644-1447465044 GCA_034641835.2 Pinus albicaulis | reverse complement strand
AATCTCCCACTGAACAGGGTCTACCTCAGGCCCAAGCAAAAAACCCTCAGCAGCAAAGGCGTCCCCTTGAAGCCGAAACAGCTCTGATACCAAATGTAGGTTTTAACCCTGAACAGAAATTATCTACACACGAATCTTATAACAGAAAATAAACAATAGCAAGAGCATAAAACATAAAACAGATAAACACAGAGATTTTCCCCTGGATCCCAAATCGGGACGACAAGCTTGATTTTTCATTATATTCCTTTTAGTGTTACAACACATATATATACATGCCGAAGCATACATAAACCCCAATCCATTAACCCTGGATTAGAACATAACCGTAGTTCCCTTGACCGGATCTACAAAATACCAGGGGCCGAAAACCATCGTACCCCAAAACCATGTGCAAAATAATGCACAAAACATGGGTGGGTCCGCATATGAGTGGGACCGCATACCAAAACATGGGTGGGTCCCCCCACCCTTTGATTCCCACTATTTCTTCCCAGAAGCGCAATGTACAACGCGTGGGGCTAGTAGTGGAAAGAATATCACACAGAATATCACATACCCAACATAAAGAATATTAGAGGTAACCACAGACCTACTTTTAAGCTTTAGGATCTAGCCTTCCTAAGGCTCAGAGAGGGCTCCCTCTATAAGATTTAACGTTTTTTTTATATCTAATTTTAGGCTAGTTATATAGGGAAAATTGGTTTTGGTGGAAAAATCACTTAATGAGATGGATAGTAGTAGATCTGTAATCCATTGGGGGGATGGACTCAATGTGTCAATCAAAAATATCAGGATCAAGGTCTAAAGTCAAATTTTCACAGGGCAAGATAGCTGAGTCACTAAATATCTTCAAAGGCTGATTGGTGAAGTGGCTTTAATCGGGATAAAGAGAAATTAAGAATTCTTTGATCCGGATAAGGAGTGAAAAGGTAGGGTTAAATCGAAATTAGGGAGCAATTAAGGGTTCCCTAGTCTGGATATCAACAGAAAACATTTAAATGAAAACCAGTCAATAACAGAGTGTTTTTAACAAATTATGATATAGAAATTCCTGATTTCACATTAAAATTTAGAACACATTTATGAATGGATGAAAGACACAAGAAAATTGACAGATAACAGTAGAAAATAATTCACTTCAGTGGCCCAACACATGAATCCAGTAATATGATGCTTTATTGCTTGAGATCCAGTCTTCTGACCTGAACTTGATTACAAAAAACCCTTAGGTTTAGAATGTTCCAGCTATAGAAATCTTCAGCAATTAATCCACACTAATACTTCAAATGATGAAGTATTTATATGCAAAATACTACAAAATATCCTAGAACAATCATAGGAATTTTCTTTGGAAAATAAAATATCTTTTACAAAAAGATAGTGACAGCTTGCCTAACAAATTGCAAGTTGTCCTATTTATTGAAATTAAATAGTATGTTGTTTGGATTTGGGTGCAGCTAGCAGTAGAGGTGTCCCTCACGCTGGCAATTGATCTTTAGTATGTTTTAGAACTTTATCTTTCACCTGATACTCTTTGTCCCGATACACTTTAACCTGTTGATTTTGACTGCTTTACTGTCTGAAAATTTGTTTTTACTGTGTAAAAAACAACACTATGTTTACATTATTTCTCACTGCAAATCATATTTTATAGAAAATCTATGAGCTTCTACCAAAAATCTACCTCTGGTAATTTAATCTTTGTGAGTTTCCTGAAATTCTCATCTTCTTCAGTGTACCTTGCAAAAGTTGGCTTAACCACAAAGAGGTGTTTTATCTCATGTTGTAAATAAAACAAGCTTTCAATACTTTTATACAACACTGCTGTTGGAATTCCTTGCTGTCCCCAGGATTTATTCTTTGTGTTGGCTGGATAAATCGTTCTTGTGGACAAGACCGATCTCCCTAGTGTCAGAAGACAATCTAGCAACAAACGAACAACTAAGTTTGTCTTTCTCTAAATATATTTGTTTTACAAATAAATGTTATAAAGGTGTCGATCCTACCTTAGATCCAAATGCTTATTTGTGGTCGTAGTGCTTTCGTCGCATCAATAATCCTTTCGTCGCAAGAAAGTATCGTTTTTCATTGATCTGCAATCACAAACAAGAAAATATCAATAGCACCTGTATAACAAATAATCATAAAACATACCTATCATAGTGATCAAGGAATCTATGAAATAAATGATCAAACGACGGCTTATTGAAATAAACAATCGAACGACAATTTATTGAGAAAAACAGAACTTGATTGTATTAATCTTAAAATATACAGAAGAACCTTACAACCTTAGCCTTGATGTTCGAAAGGCCTTCCCGGGGTCCGAAGCAGGAATCTCCTCTACTTTGATAAGCCTTGCACTCTTCCAACCAAGACAAATAGAGGTATGTAATCTCTCCTCACAAAAGTCTTAGTTAACTGAGTTTGAATCTTAACAACACTTAACCTCAAATATTCTAAAGCTTCAACTCCTCCATCCTCCAATAGTTAACTTCCCAATTTCACTTAACTTAACCCCTTGAGGCTACTCAATGCCTCCTTTT
This sequence comes from Pinus albicaulis, assembly GCA_034641835.2. NCBI lineage: Eukaryota > Viridiplantae > Streptophyta > Pinopsida > Pinales > Pinaceae > Pinus > Pinus albicaulis. The sequence goes on along the minus strand of CM076572.1, from coordinate 1,447,462,495 downwards.
ATAGAGCAGATGAGGAGGTTAGGATTCCACCTTTAAAGGGATATAATCCTCCTTCAAAGGGATAGGCTCCTCATATCAAGGGATTAGTTCCTTAAGGTGTGGGATACATGCACCTTATCAAAGCGTACTCATCCCCAAAAAATCTCATCCAGAACCTTCTAGAATTGACCAAAATTCAACTTTTTCACTTTGATTTCGCGCTTTTTTGACTTTACAGGGGTACCGCAGGCATTACACTGGAAAAATGTGTTCTAGAACGCATTTTATCTTCACATTACCTGCGTACGCTAGCTAAAAACGCAAGAAGGTCTCATGTTACTGACGTACCCTGAGTTTCAGAGATTTTTAGGGTTTTTCTTCCAGTTCTGAGGCTTGGCATGAGGAGTAAAGGTTGTAAGACTTGCAGAGGAGGTATGTATGAGTGTCAATGAGCCCATACAGTCAGCAAAATGTCAAGGTGACATTTTTTAGTGTAATAGATTGCCCCCTAAAGTGCGAAGTCTAGAATAGATGAAGATGAAGTCTGTCATATATGAAGAGTGAAGTACTTTATCATTTCAAGGATCATCCTGTGGACACCCCGGTCGGAACCTGTAAAAACATTCAATGCAAAATATATATATGTAAACATATCATCGCTGAGGTAGGCATTCCCATACTCAGATCAAAACTAACTAGAAAACTGATTTAAACTGTTCTGATACAGGAATGATTTTCAATACATCAATAGTATAGACATATGTAGACACAGCATGGATGCAACCATATGTTTATGAATAGTCTACTGTATAAATGAATAACAAAAATTCCTCACAGCCTGGATGGTGGAAACTAGATCTAGGGTCTTGATTTCCGCTTCTCGAACCAGTACGATTCTATCCATGTGAATGAATGTGTCGAAGTCGAACATGGTAGAAACCACTTGATTACCAGTCAATAATGTAAACTGTTAACAAGTGTGAGAGTAACCACCGGTAATGTCAATGGCTCTCAAAGTACTCAGTACAATCCATGAAATGTGAATGAATGAGCTGAAGTCGAACATGTCACGGAATCATTCGATCGAAGGTCAATGATGCAACCTGTCGTCGAAGGCGAGAAACCTGCCATTGAGGCATGCGGATTTCAAGGTACTGACGATTTCTGGATCAACTTCCTAGATAATGAGCTGTAGTCGATAGAAAGTGATCCGTCGTAGGCAAGCCCAAAACACGAAATCATAGATCAAGTTTTGAAAATATATTGGCAAGGACTGACTCAGGGATGGTCAAAATGGATGACAGATATTTTGCAGATGAATGGTTTATTTGAACTGTCCTCTTGAACACATAACGACACTGCAGATGGCTTGGTGAAAATTGACCCAAAGCTAATACCCAGAAACCGGCTGAAGACTTTCAATGTGGTTTGATTAACTGTTAGGCAAAGGATTTCCCAACCCAGGTGAACAAAAAGTGTCGTGTTCAAGAGTGGTTAACGATTTTCTGAATAATCAAGATGTAACAAACAGGTTCGTTTTTCTCTCTTTTCCCCCACCATTTCTGGCAAGTACCTCTTTATTTTTGACAAGCTTGAGGAGGATAACATTTGCTTGTTTATAAGCTCATCCTTCGAATGAGTCCAACTTAGTTTAAGATTCGAACCCTAAGAAGGAGTGGTTCGTTCCTGTTTGAAATTGAACAGGTCCTTTACTGTTAAATTTTAACGAGTCCAGTATAGGAGAAACTTGGTGTTTTTCAATTTTAGGGAGTCAGAAGAAAAACTTAAGAAAACTCTGTGGGTGTACTTTTTCGTAAATTTAGTCTCTCGAGCCCGAAAAAGGATAAAATAATGCGGGAGAGAACTCTATTGACTGTAATTAGTCAACGTATACCTTTTTCGTAAATAGTCCATTTCAGTCCATAAAAGGGGTAAACTTATACTGAAGGGACGATTATTCATTTACTTTAACGAGTTCGAATAATCAAGTACTCGGCAATCTTTTCATATTTAGAGAGTCTGAAAAGGGCTTAAAAGAGAACTCCAAGGTTTCGCTTTTTCGGTAAGTTTTAACGAGTTCGAAAAAGGGATAAAAATGTACTCATGGTTTTCACTTTTTCGTAAGTTTTAACGAGTTCGAAAAAGGGATAAAAATGTACTCATGGTTTTCACTTTTTCGTAAGTTTTAACGAGTTCGAAAAAGGGATAAAAATATACTCCTGTGGCCGACTTTCAATTTAATTTACGAGCAGGAAAAGACGGAAAGAACTCGGCATTTTCATGTGTTTTACGAGAATGAAAGATAGCAAAATAATCTTGGGATTTTCATGAGTTTAACGAGTCTCGAAAATAACCGAAATTGACTCAAGATAGGTTTCATTTTTACAAAAGCTTGAAACAGAGAAAAACTATGCTTCAGAGTGGTTTCATTTTTGCACAAGCTTGAAACAGAGAGAAAACTATGCTTGATGCCCCCTAAGCGTAACTGCTAGAGCGCATGCCCCCCCAGCTTCATTTCATTCAACTAAGTACACTGCTGGTAATTAATAGCTGGATGGAATGAAGGTTTATTTACGAGATCATATGAAAGACCCGACCTAAAAACTAACCTAAATATATGACTTAACATTTACGAGGTCTATTCAAAGACTCGACTCAATTAGGGGAGGATTTGTTTCATTTTTTAATGAGCTCGACACAGGAAAAGAACTATGCTCATGGCAACGTGTTTCATTTTTTAACAAGGTTGACACAGTAAAAGGAACTATCCTCAGCTAACTACTTATTTCTAATCTACCTACATAACCTACTGATTCATTTTTTAATGAGGTTGACACAGGAAAAGAACTGTCCTCATACCTGATTCATTTTTTAACGAGGTTGACTCAGTAACAGGAACAATCCTCTGACCAACTGATTCATTTTTTAACGAGGTTGACACGGGAAAAGAACCATCCTCAGACTCACTGATTCATTTTTTAACAAAGTTGACTCGTACGGGAACCATCCTCAAAATCAACTGATTCATTTTTTAATGAGGTTGACACGGTCTGAGAACTTTCCTCATTCACTGATTCATTTTTTATTGAGGTTGAAACGAGTAAAATATACTCTCCTCACAAACTGCGAGGATTCATTTTTTTAATGAGGTTGACCTACATTAAAAAGTAACTATCCTCGCTGCTTGATTCATTTTTTAACGAGGTTGACATAGTAAAAGGAACTATCCTCGCTCACGATCATGGCTTCTAATTGGAAGCAACACATGTCAATGGACACACCTTGATCATGGCTTCCGAAGGTCTTCGTCGGATGGAAGAACGATTCGTTGGAAGGAACGCATGTCGAGGGACTCAAAAGGGATAAGAAAACCACGTTAAAATAATCCCATAGAGTTTTCCATGTCCAATTCTTGGATATAAGTCAAAGGAAGACGAGCAAACAGTGAGAGGCTTGCTTACATCGGTAATTGAAAACATGGGACTAGTTGCCACATAATTAACCCGTGGCGGGGTAGATACCACTTGCATATGAGGAACATTCAGGGATGTCGGATTATTGGTAGTCGAAACAAGACTAGGGAACGAAAGCTGGTCTACAGTCACAATATTTCCATTGTGAGGGAAAGACATCATGCGAAAGAGTGTCGATACGACAACTTTCATTGCATAGACATAGTCTCGCCCAAGGAGTAAATTGAAATCCAAGGGACCTCGGACTACCATAAGATCAATACAGACAGTTTTACCTTCCAAAGTAATAGAAAAATTAGGAAGGATCCCTAAAGGTTCACTAATGGTTTTGTTAAAAGCTTTCAGATTCTGCGTAATAGGCACAAGCTGAGGAGAACCCAAAGCTTTCCAAGCAGTTGAGGATAAAATACTAACAGAAGCACCTTCATCTACCTGCGTGCGGTGTATGTCCCTACCACCAAACTTCACAATGATTTGGAAAGGGATGGAGGAAGGAAGACGAGGTTCTGTCAGTCTATTCCAATCAAAGGAAAAGACCTCAGTACTTGGAGGGGGTTCTGTAGAAACAAGTGAAATGCCCCCCGGCGTAGAAGAATCTGATGTAACAAGAAGAACCTGAGCAGTATGAAGTTCACTCTCTACAGGGAGAATGGGATCGACCGAATGTGAAATCGAATCGACCACTTGATCAACTAATGGATCATCAACTTGAGTGATATGAGTTTCACTCTCCAATGGAAGAGTGGGATCGACTGTACTTGAAATTAGATCAATCACTCCATCAGTTGACGGTAGGTTGGGAGAAAGTTTACGGTAACCAGTTGGAAATTCTTGTTGTGGAATAGTAAGGTTTTCCAACAATTTTGAGGCTTCATCCATGTGAGGGCAAATGTGAGTTTGATGACTCCCTTTGCATAACTTACAAGGAAACCTAACTTTACCCTTTTTCCCAGGAACCTGACTATCACTGGTTGATGGATCAACGGAAAGTTGATGAGATTTTTCTGACCACACTTCCAAGACCTTTGGAATACTAGGACAATTGATAAGGAAGTGGTCACCCTTACAAAGCCTGCAAGGGTATTTGGGTTTACGATGCATGTTGGAAGTTTCCTCAACACAACTAACACTTACATCCATGGTTGGTTGGTTGACTTCTTTCTTATCTTGCTTCTTCTTCTTCTTCTTCTTCTTCTTCTTCCCTTTCTTCTTCTTCTTAGCCACTTGGTTACTAGTGTCAAGGATTTTACCAAGCGAAGAGGAAGAAATGGAGGAAGAAATATTAGGCGAAGAAGATGAAGGGTCAACAGAAGGTTGGTGATGTTGAGATGGTGAACTCTGTTGAGGTGAAGCATCCGGTTGAGGTGGAACAAATGGAGTATTCGGGGCCAACGGTTGAAAATAACCATATCGGTAAACCTATTGTAAATCCAGGTAATGACAAAGCTCAATCCCCTTGAAGGCTCCTTGAAATAATCCAAGGTTTACCGACAAGTGACTACAGGCTCCTCAACAATGGTCAATCCAAAGTTTACCATTGTTAATACGTGTATATCTGCTATCGTTCCCGATGAGGAAGGATTGATTACCTCACTAGTTTAGATATGATCTCGTGCTTGACTCCTTTAAGAGGAGCTTCCCAGAGCATACATGCAACAATTGGAATTTTTCTTACAGCAAGATCGACTACTTGTTTGTTTTACTGTCTTGGAGAGTTAACTAAAACCTATTCCAAGACACTAGCCTAAGCTAGATTGGTGGAAAGAGCCCTAAAAATGTAAAAATTACTAGATGAATTTTAATTAAGCACTGTGTTATTTAGGTTGTTATTACTCAAAAGGGTAAATGGATATGAAACCAATGGTGTTATGAACCGACCCAAAACTGAATGCAATCGAATATGATAATGTAATCTTTTCAATTCGATGAATCCTAACTAAAGTAAGGAGAGAGTTTCCATCACTTCCAACAATGAAAAAAATTGATCACTAAGAGAAAATATAACAAATTCTCTAATGCACTAATTTTATCAAGAAAAACTAATGCAAATCAATTCCAAAACAATTTTTATATTTTTGTGTTTTTAAAACAAGCATAAAAACATCTAAATTCAAATCAAAGAAAACTGATCTAAATCTACGATTGATTTTTCAAAATGTAAACTATGCAGTTGTAATCTAAGCATAATTCACTTGAAAAGTATGCAAATGTAATCTATGCACATTTTTCATTCATATTCTGAAAATGAGAATTCTAATTATGCAAATGTGATCTATGCAAGAGAATTCTCAAACACAAGATGATTCTAATGTGATCTAAGAACCAATCAAGTGCAAGTCAAGAAAATTGGGTGAGAGTTCCAAAGATAAAAAAACACTCAAAGGCGATTAACACTCATACACAATTTAGCCCCCCCCCCCCCCCACCCAAGGCGAAAGAGTGTCGTCTGACGACTTTCATTGCATGAACATAGTCTCGCCCAAGGAATCAATTGAAATCCAAGGGACCTCGAACTACCATAAGATCAATACAGACAGTTTTACCTTCCAAAGTAATAGAAAACTTAGGAAGGATCCCTAAAGGTTCACTAATGGTTCTGTTAAAATCTTTCAGATTCTGTGTAATAGGCACAAGTTGAGGGGAACCCAAAGCTTTCAAGCGATTGAGGATAAATATGATTATATATATATATATTGTGATGAATGTTTTACGAGTTCCAAGGTGTCCACGAGATGATCCTTGAAATGATAAAGTACTTCACTCTTCATATATGAGACTTCATTCATCTTCATCTATTTCGGACTTCGCACTTTAGGGGGCAATGCGGTACACTAAAAAATGTCACCACGACATTGTTGATCTACAGGTGCTCATTGACCTCATGCCCAATGCCCACCTCCTCTGCTAATGTTTAGTGAATATTTTAAAGTGAATATTTTTGAGTTTTAGGGTTTTTTTCACCAATATAGCTTAGGCTAGTGTCTTGGAACCAATCAAGTGCAAGTCAAGAAAATCGGGTGAGAGTTCCAAAGATCAAAAAACACTCGAAGAGCAATTAACACTCATACACAATTTAGCAAAAACAAAAAGAAAAATATACCAAAATTGTGAAAAGACTGAGACAAACCTTCAATTAATGACCAAAGGAAATCATGTTAAGAATTCTAAAAAAAAAAGACTCAAAACACCCAATTAACTTAATGGAGATTGATGAGATGAAGAATTGCTGAAAGAAATTCAGAAACAAGAGATTTTTGATAGAAAAATATAGATCTAAGTAGATGCTAAGAATCCTAAATCAAATCTAAACTAAACTAAAAGAAGAAATCTGAAGTTTTTCAAAAATTTTAACAGGGTCCGCAGGCTCCCAGAAGTAACAGGTGCGGTCCCACACTGTTTACTTAAGGAAAGCGCAAAACTGCCCGCACTGTTCAAAAGAACAAAGTGCGGTCCCCAAAAAAATTAAAGAAAAACTTAAAATATTTGAAAATTTTCTAAAACAGAAAAAACCTAAACTACCCAGACAGATATCTATCAATCAAAAACCAGGAAAAATGTTTCCTCAAATCAAAATAAAAGAGAACCAAAAACAACAAGTTCTTTCCCCAGCGGAGTCGCCAGTTTGTTGGCCGGATAAATCGTTCTTGCGGACAAGACCGATCTCCCTAGTGTCAGAAGACAATCTAGCAACAAACGAACAACTAAGTTTGTCTTTCTATAAATATATTCGTTTTACAAATAAATGCTATGAAGGTGTCGATCCTACCTTAGATCCAAATGCTTATTTGCAGTCGTAAAGCTTCCGTCACAACAAGAATCCTTTTGTCGATCTGCAATCACAAACAAGAAAATATCAGTAGCACTTGTATGAAAAATAATTATAAAACATACCTATCATAGTGATCAAGGAATCTATGAAATAAACGATCAAACGACAATTTATTGAGAAAAAAAAAACTTGATTGTATTAATCTTAAAATATATAGAATAACCTTACAACCTTAGCCTTTATGTTTGAAAGGCCTTCCCGGGGTCCGAAGCAGGAGTCTCCTCTACTTTGATAAGTCTTGCACTCTTCCTTCAGGAGAAAAAAGAGGTATGTGATATTTCCTCTCAAAAGCTTGGCAGAAAGAAGTCTAAATCGCAACAGCACTTCAAGCTCAATCACACATAAATATTGAACTCTAATTCTTAATCTCGAAATCTCAATCTCCAAAAAACTTCACCCAAAAATCTTCACTTTCAACCCCTTGAGGCTACCCAATGCCTCCTTTTATAGAGCAGATGAGGAGGTTAGGATTCCACCTTTAAAGGGATAGAACCCTCCTTCAAAGGAATAGGCTCCTTACATCAAGGGATTAGTTCCTTAAGGTGTGGGATACATGCACCTTACTAAAGCGTACTCATCCCCAAAAAATCTCATCTAGAACCTTCTAGAATTGACCAAAATTCAACTTTTTCAGTTTTCTTTCGCGCTATTTTGACTTTACAGGGGTACCGCAAGCATTACACTGGAAAAATGTGTTCTAGAACACAGTTTCTCTTCACATTACCTGCGTACCCTAGCTAAAAACGCAGGCAGGCTTCATGTTACCTGCGTACCCAAGGCTTTTTTGAGTTTTAAGGGTTTTTCCTCCATTTTTAGGAACTTTTCTCTGATTTTCAAGGTTTGGAATGAGGAACAAAGGTTGTAAGACTTGCAAAGGAGGTAAGTATGAGTATCAATGAGCTCATACAGTCAGCAGAATGTCAGGGTGACATTTTTAGTGTAACAGATCGACAATTTATTGAGAAAAACAAAACTTGATTATATTAATCTTAAAATAACAGAAGAACCTTACAACCTTAGCCTTGATGTTTGACAAGCCTTCCCGGGGTCCGAAGCAGGAGTCTCCTCTACTTTGATAAGTCTTGCACTCTTCCTCCAGGAGCACAAAGAGGTATGTGATCTTTCCTCTCAAAATCTCAGCAGAAAGAAGTCTAAATCTCAACAACACTTCAACTCAATCACACATAAAGCTTGAACTCCAATTCTCAATCTCCAAAATCTAACCATTTGAGGCTACCCAATGCCTCCTTTTATAGAGTAGATGAGGAGGTTAGGATTCCACCTTTGAAGGGATAGAATCCTCCTTCAAAGGGATAGACTCCTCACATCAAGGGATTAGTTCCTTAAGGTGTGGGATACATGCACCTTACTAAAGCGTACTCATCCCCAAAAAATCTCATCTAGAACCTTCCAGAATTGACCAAAATTCAACTTTTTCAGTTTAATTTCGCGCTTTTTTGACTTTACAGGGGTTCCGCAGGCATTACACTGGAAAAATGCGTTCTAGAACGCAGTTTCTCTTCACATTACCTGTGTACCCTAGCTAAAAACGCAGGTAGGCTTAATATTAACTGCGTACCCAAGGCTTTTTTGAGTTTTAAGGGTTTTTCCTCCATTTTTAGGGCTTGGAATGAGGAACAAAGGTTGTAAGACTTGCAAAGGAGGTAAGTATGAGTTTCAATGAGCTCATACAGTCAGCAGAATGTCAGGGTGACATTTTTTAGTGTAACAGATTGCCCCCTAAAGTGCGAAGTCTGAAATAGATGAAGATGAAGTCTGTCATATATGAAGAGTGAAGTACTTTATCATTTCAAGGATCATCCTGTGGACACCCCAGTCGGAACCTGTCAAAAAATTCAATGAAAAAAATATATATATGTAATCATATCATCGCTGAGGTAGGCATTCCCATACTCAGATCAAAACTAACTAGAAACTAATCTAAATTGGTCTGATACAGGAATGATTTTGAATACATCACAGTATAGACATATGTCGACACAGCATGGACGCAGCCATATTTTTATCAATAGTCTACTGTATAAATGATAACAAAATTCCTCGCAGCCTGGATGGTGGAAACTAGATCCAGGGTCTTGATTTCCGCATCTCGAACTAGTACGATTCTATCCATGTGAATAAATGTGTTGAAGTCAAACATGGTAGAAACCACTTGATTACCAGTCAATGATGTAAACTGTTAACAAGTGTGAGAGTAACCACCAGTAATGTCAATGGCTCTCAAAGTACCTAGTACAATCCATGAAATGTGAATGAATGAGCTGAAGTCGAACATGTCACGGAATCATTCGATCGAAGGTCAATGATGCAACCTGTCGTCGAAGGCGAGAAACCTGCCATTGAGGCATGCAGATTTCAAGGTACTGATGATTTCTGGATCAACTTCCTAGATAATGTGCTGATGTCGATAGAAAGTGATATGTCGTAGGCAAGCCCACAACACGAAATCATAGATCAAGTTTTGAAAATATATTGGCAAGGACTGACTCAGGGATGGTAAAAAATGGATGACAGATATTTTGCAGATGAATGGTTTATTTTAACTGTCCTCTTGAACACATAACGACACTGCAGATGGCTTGGTGACAATTGACCCAAAGCTAATACCCAGAAACCGGCTGAAGACTTTCAATATGGTTTGATTAACTGTTAGGCAAAGGATTTCCCAACCCAGGTGAACAAAAAGTGTCATGTTCAAGAGTGGTTAATGGTTTTCCGAATAATCAAAATGTAACAAACAGGTTCATTTTTCTCTCTTTTCCCCCACCATTTCTGGCAAGTACCTCTTTATTTTTGACAAGCTTGAGGAGGATAACATTTTCTTGTTTATAAGCTCATCCTTCGGATGAGTCCAACTTAGTTTAAGATTCGAACCCTAAGAAGGAGTGGTTCGTTCCTGTTGAAAATTGAACAGGTCCTTTACTGTTAAATTTTAACGAGTCCAGTATAGGAGAAACTCGGTGTTTTTTCAATTTTAGGGAGTCAGAAGAAAAAACTTTAAGAAAACTCCATGGGTGTACTTTTTCGTAAATTTAGTCTCTCGAGCTCGAAAAAGGATAAAATAATGCGGGAGAGAACTCTATTGACCGTATTTAGTCAATGTATACCTTTTTCGTAAATAGTCCATTTCAGTCCGTAAAAGGGGTAAACTTATACTGAAGGGACGATCATTCATTTACTTTTACGAGTTCGAATAATCAAGTGCTCGGCAATATTTTCATGTTTAGAGAGTCTGAAAAGGGCTTAAAAGAGGACTCCAGGGTTTCGCTTTTTCAGTAAGTTTTAACGAGTTCGAAAAAGGGATAAAAATGTACTCATGGTTTTCACTTTTTCGTAAGTTTTAACGAGTTCGAAAAAGGGATAAAAATGTACTCCTGTGGCCGAATTTCAATTTAATTAACGAGCAGGAAAATACGGAAAGAACTCGGCATTTTCATGTGTTTTACGAGAATGAAAGATAGAAAAATAATCTCGGGATTTTCATGAGTTTAATGAGTCTTGAAAATAACCGAAATTGACTCAAGATAGGTTTCATTTTTACAAAAGCTTGAAACAGAGAAAAACTATGCTTTATAAGTGGTTTCATTTTTACACAAGCTTGAAACAGAGAGAAAACTGTGCTTGATGCCCCCTAAGCGTAACTGCTAGAGCGCATGCCCCCCCAGCTTCATTTCATTCAACTAAGTACACTACTGGTAATTAATAGCTGGATGGAATGAAGGTTCATTTACGAGATCATATGAAAGACCTGACCTAAAAACTAACCTAAATATATTACTTAACATTTACGAGGTCTAGTCAAAGACTCGACTCAATTAGGGGAGGATTTGTTTCATTTTTTAACGAGCTCGACACAGGAAAAGAACTATGCTCATGGCAACGTGTTTCATTTTTTAACGAGGTTGACACAGTAAAAGGAACTATCCTCAGATCTACTCTATTTCTAATCTACCTACATAACCTATTGATTCATTTTTTAATGAGGTTGACACAGGAAAAGAATTGTCCTCATACCTAATTCATTTTTTAATGAGGTTGACTCAGTAACATGAACTATCCTCAGACCAACTGATTCATTTTTTAATGAGGTTGACACAGGAAAAGAACTGTCCTCATAAACTACCTATTTCTAATCTACCAATCTACTCTCTACAATCTACCTACTGTTTCATTTTTTAATGAGGTTGACACGAGAGAAAAGAATTGCCCTCATTCTTGGTAAGTTCTTTTTAACGAGATTGACATAGTAAAGGAACATCACTCGGACCAATTAATTTTTAACGAGGTTGACACGGTAAACGGAACTCTCCTCTGCAACCTTTCATTCATTTTTTAAACGAGGTTGACACGGTAAAGGAACTATCCTCGAACTCAACGTTCATTTTTTAATGAGGTTGACACGGTACGAGGAACTTTCCTCGTTCAACGATTCATTTTTTAACCGAGTTGAAACGATGAGAACTCTCTCACGAACTGCGTTCATTTTTTAACGAGTTTGACACGATGAGAACCCTTATCCTCGCGCCTTGATTCATTTTTTTAACGAGGTTGACACAGTAAAAGGAACTATCCTCGCTCACTGATCATGGCTTCCAACTGGAAGAAACACATGTCAATGGACACACCTTGATCATGGCTTCCAAGAGGTCTTCATCAGATGGAAGAACAATTCCTTGGAAGGAACGCATGTCAAGGGACTCAAAAGGGATAAGAACATCGTGTTCAAGTAATCCCATAGATTTTTACATGTCAATTACCGGATATAGGTCAAAGAAAGACGAGAAAACAGTGAGAGGCTCACTTTCATCGATAATTGAAAACATGGGACTAGTTGCTACATAATTAACCCGTGGCGGGGTAGATACCACTTGCGTATGAGGAACATTCAGGGATGTCATATTATTGGTAGTCGAATCAAGACTAGGGAACGAAAGCTGGTCTACAATCACAATATTTCCATTTTGAGGGAAAGACATCACACGAAAGAGTGTCGATATGACAGCTTTCATTGCATAAACATAGTCTCGCCCAAGGATTAAATTGAAATCCAAGGGACCTCGAACTACCATAAGATCAATACAGACAGTTTTACCTTGCAAAGTAATAGAAAACTTAGGAAGGATCCCTAAAGGTTCACTAATGGTTCTGTTAAAAGCTTTCAGATTCTAAGTAATAGGAACAAGCTGAGGGGAACCCAAAGCTTTCCAAGCAGTTGAGGATAAAATAATAACAGAAGCACCTTCATCTACCTGTGTGCAGTGTATGCCCCTACCACTCAACTTCACAATGATTTGGAAAGGTATGGAGGAAGGAAGACGAGGTTCTGTTAGTCTATTCCAATCAAAGGAAAAGACCTCAGTACTTGGAGGGGGTTCTGTAGAAATAGGTGAAATGCCCCCTAGCATAGAAGAATCTGATGTAACAAGAAGAACCTGAGTGGTATGAAGTTCACTCTCTACAGGGAGAATGGGATCGACCGAATGTGAAATCGAATTGACCACTTGATCGACTAATGGATCATCAACCTGAGTGATATGAGTTTCACTCTCCAATGGAAGAGTGGGATCGAATTTACTTGAAATTAGATCAATCACTCCGTTAGTTGACGGTAGGTTGGGAGAAAGTTTACGGTAACCAGTTGGAAATTATTGCTGTGGAACAGTAAGGTTTTCCAACAATTTTGAGGTTTCATCCATGTGAGGGAAAATGTGAGTTTGATGACTCACTTTGCATAAATTACAAGGAAACCTAACTTTACCCTTTTTCCCAGGAACCTGACTATCATTGGTTGATGGATCAACGAAAAGTTGATGAGATTTTTCTGACCACACTTCCAAGACCTTTGGAATACCAGGACAATTGATAAGGAAGTGGTCACCCTTACAAAGCTTGCAAGGGTATTTGGGTTTACGATGCATGTTGGAGGTTTCCTCAACACAACTAACACTTACATCCATGGTTGGTTGGTTGACTTCTTTCTTATCTTGCTTCTTCTTCTTCTTCTTCTTCCCTTTCTTCTTCTTCTTAGCCACCTGGTTACTAGCATCAAGGCTTTTACCAAGCGAAGAGGAAGAAATGGAGGAAGAAATATTAGGCGAAGAAGGTAAAGGGTCAATAGAAGGTTGGTGATGTTGAGATGGTGAACTCTGTTGAGGTGAAGCATCCAGTTGAGGTGGAACAATTGGAGTATTCGGGGCCAACGAAGTTGAAAATAACCATATCAGTAAACCTATTGTAAATCCAGGTAATGACAAAGTAGCCATATAAGGAGGACCAACATTTCCAAAACAAGGAAAAGTACTAGGATTCTCGTTAAGAGGGGTTCCTTGGTTGGTAAATTCCGGAATAGTTGCCATTATATTCAACTTTAGTGAATTTTATTAACAATTTAAAACTAAAATTAACAATTAACAATTAACAATTCACACCTAACAATTAAAATTCACAATTCACACCTATGGTCTCTAAAAGTAAAAACAAACAAATTAACACGCGCTATCAAATCTAGGAGTCAAACCACACACAAATAGTAACTTCCCGTACTAAAAACACTAGTTGGTGATGAAATCCAACATCGTAGAATTTAATACAGAAAGGGCGGTTGGAACAGTTACCCCGACAACCTGCTTAATGAAACAGATTGGCACAAGTTTCTTCACAAAACCATCTCGAGTGAAGAGAACCCCCCAGAAAGTCCAAGTGAGTCTAGTCGACGTCTGCTCCAGGTACAGTGGGATCTTCCCTCCACCGTCACCTTAGGAAAGAATCCTATAGATTATGGCCACTAAGGTTACCAACTGAAACAAATATACCTGGGGGAACAGTCTACGATCCGACACACACGCAAGGGCAGAGTAACAAAGCTCAATCCCCTTGAAGGCTCCTTGAAATAATCCAAGGTTTACCGACAAGTGACCCCAAGCTCCTCGACAATGGTCTATCCGAGGTTTACCGTTTTTAATACGTGTATATCTTCTATCGTTCCCAATGAGGAAGGATTGATTACCCCACTGGTTCAGATATGATCTCGTGCTTAACTCCTTTAAGAGGAGCTTCCCAGAGCATACATGCAACAATTTGAATTCTTCCTACCGCAAGATTTGTCTACTTGTTTGTTTTAGCTATCTTGGAGAGTTAATTACTCCCTACTCCAAGATACTAGCCTAAGCTATGTTGGTGATAAGAGCCCTAGAAATGTAAAAATTACTAGATGAATTTTAATTAAGCGTTGTGTTATTTAGGCTGTTATTACTCAAAAGGGTAAATGGATATGAAACCAATGGTGTTATGATCCGACCCAAAACTGAATGCAATCGAATATGATAATGTAATATTTTCAATTCGATGAATCCTAATTAAAGTAAGGAAAGAGTTTCCATTCACTTTCAACAATGCAAAAAATTGATCAATAAGAGAAAATATAACAAATTCTCTAATGCACTAATTTCATAACGAAAAACTAATGCAAATCAATTCCAAAACAATTTTTTTATTTATGTGCTTTTAAAATAAGCATAAAAACATCTAAAATCAAATCAAAGAAAACTGATCTAAATCTACAATTGATTTTTCAGAATGTAAACTATGCAATTGTAATCTATGCACAATTCACTTGAAAATTATGCAAATGTAATCTATGCACATTTTTCATTCATATTCTGAAAATGAGAATTCTAATTATGCAAATGTGATCTATGCAAGAGAATTCTCAAACACAAGATGATTCTAATGTAATCTAAGAACCAATCAAGTGGAAGTCAAGAAAATCGGGTGAGAGTTCCAAAGATCAAAAAACACTCAAAGGCGATTAACAAAAGCAAAAAGATGCAAAAACAAAAGCAAAAAGATGCAAAATTGTGAAAAGAATGAGACAAACCTTCAATTAATGACCAAAGGAAATCAAATTAAGAATTTCTCAAAAAAGAGACTCAAAACACCCAATTAACTTAATGGAGATTGATGAGATGAAGAATGGCTGAAAGAAATTCAGAAACAAGAGATTTTTGACAGAAAAATACAGATCTGGGTAGATGCTAAGAATCCTAAATCAAATCTAAACTAAACTAAAAGAAGAAATCTAAGTTTTTCAAGACTTTTAACAAGGTCCGCAGGTCCCAGAAGTAACAGTTGCGGTCACGCACTGTTTACTTAAGGAAAGTGCGGATATGCCCGCACTGTGTGTGAAGACAAAGTGCGGTCCCCTGAAAACTTCAAGAAAAACATAAAAGATTTCAAAACTTTAAAAAACAAAGAAAACCTAAGCTACCCAGGAAGACATCAATCAATCAAAAACTAGGAAAAAATTTTCCTCAAATCAAAATAAAAGAGAACCAAAAACAACAAGTTCTTTCCCCAGTGGAGTCGCCAATTTGTTGGCAGGATAAATCGTTCTTGCGGACAAGACCGATCTCCCTAGTGTCAGAAGAAAATCTAGCAACAAACGAACAACTAAGTTTGTCTTTCTCTAAATATATTTGTTTTACAAATAAATGCTATGAAGGTGTTGATCCTACCTTAGATCCAAATGCTTAGTTGTGGTCGTAGTGCTTTCGTCGCATCAATAATCCTTCCGTCGCAACAAGAGTTCTTTCGTTGCAATAAAGTATCGTTTTTCATTGATCTGCAATCACAAACAAGAAAATATCAATAGCACCTATATAACAAATAATCATAAAACATACCTATCATAGTGATCAAGGAATATATGAAATAAATGATCAAACGACAGCTTGTTGAAATAAACAATTGAAACAGAAGCAATTTATTGAGTTTAAAACAAAACTTGATTGCTTTTATTAATCTTAAAATATACGAGAAGAACCTTACAAACTTAGCCTTGATGTTGAACAAGCCTTCCTGGGGTTTGAAAGTAGGAATCTCCTCTACTCGGACAAGCCTTGCACTCTTCCAACCAAGACAGATAAAGATATGTGATCTTTCCTTGCAAAATCTCAGTTAAATGAGTATGAATCCCAACAACACTTTACCTCAAAATATTATAAATCTTGAACTCACGAATCCTCCAATAGTTAACCCAAAAGCTTAACCTTAACCCTTTGAGGCTACCCAATGCCTCCTTTTATAGAGAAGATGAGGAGGTTAGGGTTCCACCTTTGAAGGGATAGAATCCTCCTTCAAAGGGATAGACTCCTCACATCAAAGGATTAGTTCCTTAAGGTGTGGGATACATGCACCTTACTAAAGCGTACTCATCCCGAACAAATCTCATCTAGAACCTTCCAGAATTGACCAAAAATCAACTTTTTCAGTTTAATTTCGTGCTTTTTTGACTTTACAGGAAGTCCGCAGGCATAACACTGGAAAATTGCGTTCTAGAACGCAGTTCCTCTTCACATTACCTGCGTACCCTAGCTAAGAACGCAGGTAAGTCTTATATTAACTGCGTACCCAAGGCTTTTTTGAGTTCTAAGGGTTTTTCCTCCATTTTTAGGGCTTGGAATGAGGAACAAAGGTTGTAAGACTTGCAGAGGAGGTAAGTATGAGTGTCAATGAGCTCATACAGTCAGCAGAATGTCAAGGTGACATTTTAGAGTAGCCAGCTTTGTTCTTTGGAAAAATCCCTTATCTTTTTATTGTAATCTTCTTGTTTCATCAGTTTATCATTGCTAACAATAATATTTGGAACCCCTTTTTGTCTTAAAGTGTCAAACTTAACCATGAATCTAGTTATGGCCATGTCCATATTTTGACACTTTTCTTCCAAATGTTTCATCAAGTTTTTCTTTGAAAGTACTTTTCTTACCTCAATAATTGTCTCTGTCCTGTCAGTTATTCCTATTTCATCCAATTATTTCTTGTTTTGAGTATTGAGGAACTTAATAATTTCCAAGGCTTCTTCAGGCTTGGCACCTAACTCTTCCCTGGTCTTCAATATTTCTTCTTTAGCTGCCTTAAGCAAGTCCTTCTACTCATAAATCACTTGAATGGATAGCCAAGTATCATTGACTGATTCAATGATATTGGACCATAGTTGATTTTTAATGTATGCCATGGGCTCTTTTAAGGTCAACTTTGTTTCTACCTTCTTTAACTGTTCACTAAATCTCTTTGCTTTTTTCTCTTCTGTTTTAGCATTTATCTGTGCTAATTTCTTGGCATCTTCAAGGTTCTTGATTTGTTTTTTTCAATCTGTTTATCTCATTATTTTGTATTGCCATGTCTTCCATGGATTTGGCCTCAACCATTGTTTGTTGAAGTAGAAGATTCAATGGCGAGGAAAGCGGTAGAAGAATGCCAACGCTTGGTGTGTGTGGGACCTTGGGAGCTAACAACACGCTAGAGTTGAAGGCAACATTGTTGTCACCATAGGAATAACGGTGGGAGGGACATTTTGTGTCTTTGCAACTTCTTTTTCTTGGACTAGCTTGTCCATCTCAATTTCCATCTCCTTGATTTGTGTTGTCATACGTAATATGAGACTCATCATCTCATATTACGAATGCTCCTATAAAGGTTATAGCTTAGATGACTCAATCTATCCAATCTGATAGTTCCTTCACCCCAATGATTAAACTCCTCTATTGTAATCCCACCTACCCAACCCAAGTATGATTCTTTGAGCAAGTGTGTAGTTCAACGCCTTCTCTGTTGAACGCTTGTCTGTTCCTAGGAGATAGGTGAAATTATTCATTATTATTCCCACCATTCTATCCATCCAGAGATTTCGAAATTCTCCCACCAACATTATCAGCATTTTTCATCTTTACCAATTCTTCTGCAGCTTTCACATTAGAAGGGTCATACCCCACTTCAATCACAAATTCTTCTAAAGACTTGATTCTAGTGTCTTTAGCATATGAAGAAGATTTTTCAACCCTGAGCTGATATCTTATATTTTTCAAAGCATTCTGAAGCTTTTGGACACTCATTGCTTTTGTGGTCATCGTAGAATATAGCGATTTTGAGCTTTGCTTGTGGAATTCAATCTGGTCCAAGGGATGAATGTTTTAGGTATTAGCACTATAGGTTGAAGTACTGACATTAATAATTTCTTATTTGTATAATCAAAGGCTGAAAGCAGCCTATTTTTAATCCTTGGAGTCTGCTTCAAGTATTGTGAATAGATTTCATTCTTGATCTCCTCATTTTTGGCCTTGATCTATTTATACTTTTCTTTGATATCCATGTCTTTATCCTCTGCCTGTTGTGATGAAGATACTTCCACACTTTTTTGTTTTTGAATCATCTGTGTGTTGGAAGTAGCAGGTTGCTACTCATTTTCAATTACAGTGTGAGTCACAGTGTATTTCTCTAGATTCTCTTCGTCTAAAATTTCCACTACTTCCTTTTCTTTGTCTATTGGATTAATCTTTTTTTTCTTATTGTACATGAGCTTAAATCTAGTTTCTATGGTTGTTTCAGCAGTGTATGAGTCTTCTTCTCTATTTCTCTTTCTGGTTCTGTCCTATTGAATTAGAGTCTGCAAAGTGTGACTAGTATCACCTTGCTTGATAGATTCCATTAATGTATTTTCTAACCATTCAATTTGGTTTGAAAAATTTTCAATTTCAGGCTTCTTGCCATGAACATATGGGGTTAATTTACATTTCACCCTCATCTTACTCATTATTCCATAAGGATCATAGTTCCATAAGAAACTTTCATCAAACTTATACTCTAGTAACTATTTTTCTGCCTCTGCACCTACTTCCTTGTTGTTGCATATGCAAGGACCCACTTGGTTTTTCAATTTGAACTGAGTTTTATTTTTAGCAGCCAAAATTTTTACAGAATCTGAGTTTAGAATTTGTCTTATATATTCTAGAGAAAACAATCTCATTGGTATATACTTTGGTAATTTATAGGGCAAGAGGTTTGACACATAAACTCTAACCTCAGTGTGGTTCTCGTATAAATACCAATCACCTCTTCTACTCTACTCTGATAACTGCAAAACCTTCTTAATCTCATCACTTATCCTAGGTTGCACACTATTTGTAAGCATATTTACCAATGGGTGAATGAAATAGTCTGTGAAATTTTCATATGTGAACTCAGTTGACTCCTTTATGAATAAGGAAGTCCAGAAAATAACTGACAATGGATTTCCTTCTACATCCAACCTTTGAAGATTTATTGGAAACTTATCTAACTGAAAGTAGGGAAACATATGGAATAGGAATGAGGTATATCTGAAAAAACCTTCAGTAGGAATTTTTACAAGTTGATCATAAATACTATCAGCAATATATTCAACAAAATTGTAGATGACTGCAGGAGGTTGACTAGGCACAAAAATAGATAGGAAACCTAGTATACATTTATCAGTGTGTTCATCAGTGAAGTAACCAAGGATAAAAGACAACATTGAGATAATGTGTCTTGATCCTTCTGGGAATTTGGAGGATTTAGCTTGGGGATTTCAACATATGAGGGCATGCATGTTTGAAAGATTTGAAATCTTTTAGGAAAGTCTAAATCCAAACAAAACTTTATAAGAGATTCTATAGACAAAGGGACTGCATTTGGCTCTGGTTTTAAATGAAGCATTTGGTTTATGGATTCAACAGTGATAGTAAATAATACTTATTTCTCAGCATTAACAATTGCTCTTTGATCCGAGGAATAGTGAGCTTGAAACAATCTAATGAACTCAGGGCACTGATGGGTCTGGGAAACTACATATTTGGGCAAATTAGACTCCCAAACAAGTACTTCATCTACCTAATCCAAAGATTTTTCTTGGCTCCAACAGTGTAGCTCAAGAAGGTTAAATTTAGTTACTGGATCAATGATTTTATAATCTACATCAGCCAAAGGGGTATGCTCAACATCTACAATAGGAGGTTGTAGTGGATTGATGAAAATTGTTCTTTTAGAGGCCATTGGTATATTTGTTTTTAACAATTTAACCCTCTAATTTGATCTTAAAAACTCCATTTATAAGGTTTTTAATACAATTATGTAGGATTAGACTATTTACAAAAGGTCTTTTGGTATGACTGAGGTTTCTTTTCGACTACAACAGGTAAAATTATGGTTTCTTTGTCTCAAATTGTCAATTCTACTCTAAAAATCAAATTTTAAAACCTTTCACAGACTTAGGAATAGCTAGCAAGGGTTTACTGCAAACTTTTTTGATGACACAACCCTAAAATAATTAAATTCATGCAGAAAGGGCTTTTAAACACTGTAGAAATATTTTTAATCACTCAAAGGGCTCCTAAAAATCTACAAATGGCCAAATTATCTTCAATTTTGCTTCAAAAACATAATAAGTCTTCAGTAATTGTGAAATTATCAGGGTTTTGTAGCAGAGATGAAAATATGATGAAATAAGGTTGTTTCTTTAGGCAAAATAGGCTTTAAAATGTTTAATTTCAAGAGTATGTTTCTTTTCAGATGATGGATGGGTATTTTTCTTGAAAAATACCTTTAAATTTAGGAATTTGACTCGAAAGAAGGGTTCGCTAGGAGTCTGGAAGCTTTCAAAATCTTGTTGAGGTATTTTAAACGCAAACTAGAGGCTTTGAGCGGTTGCAGCAGTGAATTTGAGTGAATTTATGTTGTTTTTGTATGAAAACAGGGCAGCAATATCTTTTTATTAGTCGGAAAAATTTTATGAGGAGAAAACACAATAAAAGGCTTGTAATGTGTATATGCTAGTGTTTTATAGGAAATTTGATTGAAACAGTGTCTGCATTTAATACCAATCAATTCAAATGGGAAGCGGTTTAGGCGCGGGGAGGTTTTTTACCACTAAGCGGTTATTGCACCGTCAGAGGGCGGTAAATGGTATTACTCAAATGGATGTGATCCAATATAAAATGGATGCGTGGAGGAGAGGGGGAAGGTCAAAACCGCTCATATCACAAATATGAATTTTTTTTAAAACTGTGCCATTAAATTTGCGATATGAATTATAGGCCACTGGATCTATCGGGGAGATGCGAACGGTCAGGATTTCTTAGCTTAGTTGTTGGGTATTAGGCATGGGGATCGAGAAGTTTTATATGCGGCAAGTTTCAAATTTATGCATTAAACCAAAGTTTTAACATAAAGTTTCAATGTTAACAGGGATAGGCGGGTTTGGCGGATTTTGAATGTATTGTGCAACAAATGTAATACATACAGGTGTAATGTGAATCTTGGGTGGATTAATATAAAAAGTATGGTTTAAACCTATATGGGAGCATGAATGTATCACATGGGGAAATTAAACCATAGGATAAACATTTAAATGTGGGTTGGGATTCATTTTAATAAACATGAATTAATATAATATGAGATGGAAGGTTTTAATAAATGAGTTAATATATAAGTTAAGTGTTAATATGAAATGGATGCAAGAATAACAAATACACTAAGTAAAGTGAAAAAAAAACATGTTTTTTAGGCGGAATTTCTTCATTGTGATGCCCAACAATAATCATTTAATGCTTATACTTAGGATAAAGCATATTTGTGGGTTTTTTTGAATGGAATGAGAATTAATTAAAGGGGTTTTTACTTTTCCTAAGTAAAAATGTGTTTTATCTTAGGAAAAGGGGTTTGAGTAGGGGTAAATGAGGGATGTTAAGGGAAAAGGATTTTTATGAGGGGGGAAGGGTTTTTATGAAGGGAATCCAATACTTAGTGCCAATCAGTCATTAAGCCATGGGTCTGGTCCCAACAAAAGTCAAAGAAATGTTCTGAGCCTTTATGACTGAACGATTTAGTATTGGAACACATTGTGGGGAGGGAAATTAGTAATATGCCAAATGATGTTTATCCATGCCTTGTAAAACTGCTTTCTACCTACCCATCATTATTTCTACCATTTTTTTCATTTATTTGCATGGGTGCATTTGAGCTTGCAAACGCTAATCCATTTTTATTTTTAAAACAAAAAACGATCTAATTCTAACCTTATTTCATCCAAGGGATCAGATTAAACTATTGAGCTCTTCATTTATTCTATACCCAACTACTGATTTATCAAGTTTAAACTGTTTGACAAGATCCTCATTTCCTCTATCTAAACATGAAATTTAAAGCATGAAAAATTTAAGATTAAACTATTTAATTCATCATGGATTATGGAATTTTGAACAAGCTGCACATAATCATTTATTTGCTGTGAAAAGTAATAAGTAGTGGCATTTTGACTTGCATAACTTTCATATCTTATTATTATCTCTCTTTTTTTGTGTTTGGGGTTCATTTTTTCTATTCTTTTTTATCTTTTTCTTTTTAATTCCCTTTATTTTTCTTTTAGGACTTTTACCCTCTTTTCATTTTTTTTTTCTAATATGGGAAAACAACTTGTAGAACGCAATGTATGTACATATTACAAGACTAATCAAATTCAATTCAAAAATTATGAATCATATTATTATAGGACCCTAACACTCCGCACTTATTCTTTAAAACTTTGCAATTTGTGATGGTTATATCGCAAGTTAAAACATTTAATTTGCAGGCACTTAAAAGGTAAGCTGTAAAATGTGTCAAGTGTGAAATGCGACACGCTAAGTGCTGGAAAGTGTGAAAAGGCGAAAGGTAAGGAAAATGCATAATACAAAGTTTTGCATGCGGATTTGGGTAATGTATAAAGGTTGGATGGGTCCCACAAAATCGCATCGACAAAATTTTAAGTTTCGACGATTAGTTAAGAAGAAAAGGTTAAAAGTTGTGGGGTGCGAAGTGTGGGAAAGAGGTAAGGTTTATGGTATCATGTTGTATAACCCGGTTGTTCGATGGGTGGGCGGAGTTGTGGTAAGTGGTAAGTCTTATATGATATGGCTTTTAGTGGGTGGGTGGAGCTGCTATTTTATAACTATAAAATTTTAATTTTAATAGTTAAAGAAGGGGTTTAAAAGAAATAAGGTGTAGAAATTTAGAATATGGAAAAAATGAGGGGCAAAGAGGGTGAATGAAATGGAATGAGGGCAAAAATAAATTTTGATCACCATCACACCTTATCACCAAAATTTTCCCCTTTCCACTAAACTAAAATGTAGATTGATTCCTTTTACGTTCCATCCAGTCAAGATTTTCCCTTTTTTTTCTGGAAATAGATGACATCCATGGAATATTATTTTCAGCATAAAATACCTGAGAAAATAATCAGTCACTTGGTGATACTGTGAAATACAGGAGTCTAACAGTGGCTCCAGCCGGGGATGGAAACTCCTTCAGGAGGTTTCAATAACATTGTAGACTAGTGGCTTGATCCATTGGGCTGATCCCACACCTGCAACTTAATCTTCTACAAAACCTTTGTGGTTGACAGTCTTCAAGCTGAAATTAACACTCTCTGCAAAACTGAAGTCTGGAACACACTTGAACTAAAAACAAAACAACATTCTGGAACTAAAGCTGGAAAAATGCTCAGAGTACTGAGCTTATTTGCACACCTACCTACCCTAATCTAACTTGGAGATGATATATACACTAGGTGAACTCCTTTTTCCAATGTAACCAATCAAGTAAATGACTATATGATTGATTCTTTTTCACTTTTTTTAGTAGGCTAAGAAAACAAAAGGGCCACTCCCATCTTACTTGCCATTGAACAAAATTGTAAAAATTTTCCTTAAACTTTGTAGCAAACTATTCATGGAATAGCATACTCCTTCCTTAGATGATTCTAAAAGTCCAGAAAAAGGATCTTGGAACAATACCTGTTCCTGAGGATTCAAATAACAAGCTTCATCTAGGACTGCTCTTTGTTCCGATTTTCCCTAGTCATGATCCTTCTAAAAGAGAAAGTCTACACATTCTTAATGGTCATCTGACATGGAATCCTCATTGTATACCAATATGTTGTCCTCAAGAAAACCTGGTATGTCTTGACTGAGATTGTTGAATTCTGTTTAAAGGCCATCATTTTGATGAACAGAAGCACTTTCTGGCAATAAGCCTTCTTGAGAATGTAAAACAACATCAGTATCAATATGTTCTACATTTTTTTATTCATGATACAACACTTCAGCACATAAATCATCATTATAACAAATAGAAATAATCTTCTCATTACATAAAACTTGAGAGGCTGGCTTCATGCTTAGAATCTGATTAATTTCTTCTTCAGTTAAAGGAGGACGCAGTCTTTGTTTTCTTTGGATTAAACAACAATTGTTTTCTTTATCTTGTGAAGATTGATCATGAGGCTGAATTTCTTCTTTAGCCTCACACAAAAGAGTAGACTCTCCACAGAGAGATCTTGTGGATCTTTTTTCATTTCTTGATGGCTTTCATTTTCAACTAACTTCTCTTGGTTATCATGACAATTAACTTGAGAATGAAATTCATGAATTGCTTCTAAGAGATCCTCAGGGTGCCAATTTCCTAGATCTTCATCAATATTTACAAGGTATTGTATGAGATCCTCAGACTGATCACAACAATTTTCAGCTAATGATAAATATGGAGAATTTTATTTATAATGCTCATAAAACACCTTGTGGAAATTTTTAAAGAAAACAAACTACCAGGGTTCAAATTTTCATACCATTCCCTCGCTTTCCCTTATAATGTTACCATGAACATCTTCATGAGGCAATCCTCATGCCATTTGACTTTCAACCTCCATGAATGTATATGAAATTTAATGAGATGTAACAAAGCATCATTAACACTCTCATCTTGAAAAATGGGAAGATTTATTTCCCAATATACTTAAGGCATTTTGTGTGGAAATCTAAGAATGTGATCTCTGTTCATTGGAGCATACCTACATTGTAATTTTGGATTCATCTTGTCCATAAATCAAAGAATGGAGTCATCGTACGTCTGAAACAAATCTGGATTCTTCCGGCAGTGGAGCCTTTAGGTCAACTGAAAATTGTGGAGTCGCCAATGAATCTCTATTTATGGATTTTGTTGCCAATGGAGTCGCCAGATCAAAATAAAAACTAAACTTGATAAGTGTTACTAAGAAAGATGAAACTCTTTCCCCAGTATGGATGCCATTATTTTATCGCTCCGTAATTCCAAAGGTTGAGGACAGAAATATGAAGGGAAACATCAAACCGCTTTGGAATCCAAGACCTAGCCTTCCCAGATTTAGAGAGGGCTCTCTCTGTCAGATATAGCTTTATTTATAGGGGAATTTTAGGCTATCTTTTAGTGCATAGGGGTTTGTTTGAATATTTTTGGTTGAGGCAGCAGAAGGGGGGGCCATTGGGCTATGGAGTCAAACAGGTGCAAACAAATTCAAATGGATGAATAACTAAGGTCAGGTGCAACCAAGAAAGCTAACCATGTCAATGGATCTTAACAGGTTATGAAATGGAAAAGAGGAGGAGCTTAAGGTTAAACGGGAATTCAGAGCATACCATCTCTGAATTCTACATTCCGGTATCAGAGGAAAACATAATGTACTGTTTCAATACTGAGCAGGGTACCCCATGGTAAATCCTACACAAAAAATTATATCCACAGTAAAGAAAAGAAAACGGTATGTAAAGCATAAGAATCACAAATTACATGGGAGAAGCACTTCACCATAGATCATAACACAAGAATCTCAAAAGCAACATAATCCTTCATTCATCAACAAGAGAGTGCTTA
Source organism: Pinus albicaulis (assembly GCA_034641835.2). Lineage (NCBI taxonomy): Eukaryota > Viridiplantae > Streptophyta > Pinopsida > Pinales > Pinaceae > Pinus > Pinus albicaulis. Next base: position 1,447,436,677 of record CM076572.1, on the reverse strand, counting down.
CAACCGAATGAGTCTATTACAATGGTTACTCCCTTCTGGGGCCTCTATTCATACTGTTAATGTGTGCAGTATTTATATAAAACTTAAGTCGATTAATATTTCTACTACAGTGATTAAATTCAAGCAGAAAGTGGACAAGTGGAAACATGCAGGCGGTGATAAGACAGTTCGGCCATCACATTAGCTTTAAAAATCCATTATTGATTACAAAGTGAGGAAGAAATTTCCTCTTGAGATCCCAAGGAGGTTGTGATGGAGTAACACTTTGACATGTGGAACCTCGCAGATGGTGATAAGATACTTCTGGCCAAGAATGTGGAGGCAACAATCCGTTATGATCAAAATTCAGCTTTGTCCGACGCTGAAGAGGCAAGGAAGGCTCTGACACCTTGGCTCCTCATCTTCAGAAAACTGTTGTGCGATTATTAAATTGATGAGGTTCTTGGATCAATAGTTGTGTTGATGTGTTCGTTGCCCCTTCATTTTTTGTTGTTATATCATAGTTAGTTCTGCACAAACACCCAAATTGACCTTTTCTATCTATTTCCTTGTGACATTCATCCTCGCTCTGCCTTTTGCTCCTCGTCAGGTCTTATTCTACCACAAGTCCTTTCACCGCATTTTGCCTATTTATTCATAAAATGGCGCACAAACCTCATATGCTTGGACCTGAAATCCTTTAGATTTTCATCTCATAACCACATCGCATCTGCGCCAACATCACACTTCGCATTTCGCTATTTTTAACTTTTCCTTAGCACTTATATTTTAAAACTTGCAATGTGCGCTATGCGATCAGGTCCCACCTGGCATCGCACATCGCACTTCAATGACTTTATCACTTACCTCCCACGGTTATGCTTTAAAACTTTCGATTGGGCCCCACTGTGTTGCACATTGCACTCTGGCGATTTTAACATGAACCCTCCGCATTTATCCTTTAAAACTTGCGATTTGCGCTTTGTAATAGGGCCCCACCTCATCGCACTTCGCACTTTGACGTTTATAAAACTTACCCTTTGCACTTAAATTTTAAAACTTTCGATGTGCAGTATGCGAGCCAGGGCCATGTCATCTGCCATGTCATCACATATCGCACTTCAGTGAATTTAACATTGACCTCCGCAGTCATTCTTTAAAACTTTGCGATTTGTGATGGTTATATCGCAAGTTAAAGCATTTAACTTGTGGGCGCTTAAAAGGTAATTCATAAATGTGCGAAGTGCGAAATGCGACGCACTAAATGCTGGAAAGTGCGAAAAGGTGAAAGGTAAGTAAAATGCGGAATACAAAGTGTTGATCAGCAGTTGTCATTGATGTCAACCTAAGCAGCACCAGGGGCTAACCCAATATTGCATGGGAATTTTGACCTACCAAATAATATATTCTAGGTCAATAATTATTTTGATGGTTTCTACTTATCGATATGTTTCTGTTGATATATGGCATGCCATGTAATTCTTCACAATTTGAGAGATATTCATGTTTGAAGTTTGTACCCCCATTTAGTGGAGGCTAAAACCCCATGGGGTTGGGGCAGAGAAAAGTCATAATTAATATTTTTTAAGCTCCTAAAATCCTTCCCATGTTCACTTGTTGAAGCCCCTCTCATCTTAAGCATTTATATAAATTGTGATCTTCATTTCCTCCTTAGGCGAGGGATTTCGCCATACGAAACGGTCATCGTGGAATTTTCACTCTAAATTTTTTTCTATGAAGGTTCGGAAAGCTGAAAGTTTTGTAGGCGAAAGCGAAATCTGAGGAAAATTATTGTAAAAATTTCAGATCAAGGTGCGCAATATTTTTGGAGATATGATCTGTGGAAGTCGGGGTTTTTGTAGGCTCACGAAATTCATCTCAAAGAAGTGACATTGGTAAATTCGTCATAAATATCTCTTTGAGTATCGGATTGGAATTCTTTAAAAAGTGGTGGATAGTGCACAATATTTAATTTTCACTCCATCAATTTCAAATTCAAATGAAGAAGCAATGACACGTGGCATGTTGTACAAGTGTGCTCTGCTAAAACAATCCATAATTGGGGCATTGTGAGAGATTGGGTATAACTCTCCCTTGAAGAATCCAAATTGGGTCAGACCTATGGCATTGGAAAGATGACTCAGAGGAATACTACAGGACCAAAAATTAGATATTTAGGATCTGAAATAACAGAGATACACCAAATTCAATATCGAGCTCCTAGAAGGCAAAGAAAAAGCTAGATCATTTGTTGTCAAGGGTTGCAAAGGACCAGAATTTCTATGGCAGTAAAGCAAAGAAAGGTGCAGCAGAAGGTAGCATGACAAGAGAAACAACCAAGGTGCATAACAGTAGCAAGAAGTTCATCATATGAAGTCTTCAAGTGGGCAGCACTGCATATAATCATTGTAAAGGTATCATTGTACTTAGTCATTGTAAATACATTATTGTACAAATTGTATTAGTATATATCTGCCAAGGGTTGAAGAGGCAGTGTTAGGAGGTCTAGGATCATCATTAGGTGGTTGTGTCAAAGTTGGGGTTATGGTCTAGTATATATTCTTCTTCTACATCATTCTATATCATTGTAAAGTGGACCATTTTCCCTTGTAAGGGAGTCCATTCTTCTTTTATTCTTCTAAAGGGTGGTAGGGTGGTGCTAAGGTGAGTTGTAGCTCATTGGGTGTTGGGGCATCCGTTCAGTTGACTACTGAAGAATCTCAAGTGTTGGAGCATCCATCCAGTGGGAGCTGGAGAAGAATGCTTTTCTATATTCTAGGAAGTTGGAGCTTTATTTTCAATTGGAGTTGAATATTAAATAATTATTAGAAAAGCATTAGGTAGTTTTTGTCCCGGAGTGGGTTTCCACCTTAAAAACTATGTGCATTTGTGTTCCTCTTGTTTGCTGCTATCATTGTACAAACACTGATAATAATTGAAGATTAACTAATGCTCTAATTGAAAGGAATACTGATTCACCCCCTCCTCTCAGTATTTCCAACAATTGGTATCAGAGCTTAGTTCCTTCAATAGCAGTTTAACGGCTGGAAGGAGGTCATGGAGCATACCAAGAATGGTGTACCTCTATTCAATGAAAATAATTATGAACTCTGGAAAGGAAGAATGGAGTTCTATCTCTTGGCGTAAGGTTACGAAGTATGGGACACTGTTCAAAATGGATTTACATCAACTGCAGATGAACAAGGTAAGAACAATTTGGTAAATGATGCAAAAGCAAAGAATATTATTATTAGTGGACTTATTGAATCTGCTTATCATAAGGTGTTGGGTTTTAAAACCGCCAAAAATGTATGGGACAAGCTTGATAATATATATGCAGGTGACTCAAATGTCAAAGAAGCAAAGCTTCAAATCTATGGAGCGAAATTTGAGCAACTTAGAATGAAAGAAGATTGCAACATTGCTGCATACTTCCAATACGTTGATGAAATAACCAATACTCTGGAAGGATTGGGAGAGCCAGTTGACGAGAAGACTATTATATGGAATATTCTTAGAACGTTACCAGGGAGATTCAACCCAAAGGTATCGGTCTTAGAATACAGTGCAAATCTAGACAAACTCAGCAAGGAAGAATTACATGGAGTTCTCATAGCATATGAAATGAGACTTGATGAAGAAAAGGGTACTTCAAATCTAGAAACTGCATTTGTTGCATCTAAGCAAACCAATAAGGAAAAACAACCTTCAATTGAAATGACATGCACCTGCAAGTGTGAAGAAAAGGGAGATGATGGAGAAGGTCTTTCAGATGAAGAATATGCTTACTTTACGAGAAAACTAAAACCTGGTAAGGGAAAATTCAAAGGTAAACTTCCATTGATATGTTTCGGTTGTGGAGAGGTTGGGCATTTTGTAGAAAAATGTCCGAACAAAAGTGATGGCAACTCAAAATGAAAGAAAGGCTTTAAGAAATTCAACAAGCAAGGCAAAAATAAAGGATCCAAAAGGAACTTTCTCTCTAAAGAAGATAGCTCCTCATCCGATGAAGAAAGTGACAGCAAAGAAGAAGCCAATGAAAAAGTATTGTTTATGGCCAAGCACAATAAACAAGAAGTATCAAACAATGAAGAAGAAGGGTTGACCATAGAAGAATTTTATGAGGAGGCAATCAAGCTTATAAAAGAGCTCAATGCTGAGAAGATCTGTTCCAATACTCTTGAAGAACAATTTCAAGGTCTCAAAATTGAGGTTGAAGAACACAAATGTATTGAAGCGTCACTTCAAAAGAAGTTGGAATAAAACAACCAAGAAAGGGAAGCATTAGAAGCCAAAGTAGTCTCGTTGCGTAAGGAATTGAAGAAGGGAAAAACTGTCCAAAACTATGCCAAAATCTCAAGGGCATTGGAAGAACTCATCAACAATCAACGATCTTACAACGACAAAACTGGCCTTGGTTACAAAGAAGAAGAAGCAGGACCTTCTACAACAAAATACAATGAACCTATGAGATCTGACATACATGTAGACTTCATTGGACAAGATTCGCAAGCACATCCTTGGAAGACAATTCCTTGACGAAGATTTTCATCTAGGTACCAACATATTTTTCATGGTTATTTTTATTCATGTGGAAAATTTGGTCATAAATTTGTAGAATGTCACATGTACCCTAGGAACCAATACAATTCTAAGAGATTCTTCAAATATGAACCTCCTAGGGCTCAACGAAACATCAATAGATTTGAACATTTAAGAAATAATATGGAATGTTACAAATGTCAGAACTTTGGACACTGCAGACTTGAAAAGCCTCCAGAAGAATCTTCAAAGCCACAGAATGAACGAACATGGAAGAAGAAGAAGACTGATAATTGTGCTCTCGCTCTCAAGGCTCAAAAAAATAAAGATGTGTGGTATGTTGACAGTGGTTGCTCAACACATATGACTGAAGATAGAAGGAAATTTGTATCTCTGAAAGAGAAGAAGGATGGAACCATATCCTTTGGAAATGATGGATCTTCAAATGTTATAGGGTCAGTACCATCACTCTCGAAATCAAAGATGCTATAGCCAAGAATGTTCTATTGGTCGAAACATGAATCACAATTTTCTCAGTGTTGGAAAAATGTGTGATCAAGGACACACAATCCTATTCAACTCCACAAAATGTGAAATCAGGAAAGGTAGGTATGGTAAAATTGTGGCTACAGCAAGTCGAGCTCCAAATGACATATATGTTCTGGATGAAGCAACTAAAGCATGTCTACTAGCTAAAGAAGATGGAAGCTGGTTATGGCACAAACGAATGGGTCACATAAAATTTGACAATCTTGTCAAGATAAGCAAAAAGGAAGCAGTACAAGAAATGCCGAAAATCTCAAAACCTTCCAACACACTATGTGAGGCATGTCGGCATGGCAAGCAGACAAAAGTCCAATTTAAAACAAAAGAACACTTTGCATCACATCCATTGGAATTGATACATACTGATCTATGTGGTCCTGTGAGAACAAAAGGATTAGACGGAGAATTATATTTCATGTTAATGATAGATGACTATACCAGGATGACAGCCGTCAGTTTCTTAAAGAAAAAATCTGAAGCATTTGAGTGCTTTAAGATCTACGAGGAGTTGGTTGAAAATGAAACTGATTTGAAAATAAAGTGTTTAAGATCAGATAATGGTGGAGAATTCACTTCCAAATTATTTCAGCAATACTGTGACAAAAATGGAATAAAAAGGAAATTTTCAACAGCACAAACACCTTAGCAAAATGGAGTTGTTGAAAGAAAGAACATAACCGTACAGGAAATTGGTAGAACAATGTTGAAGGACTCAAAATTGGATGAAAAATTCTAGGTTCAAGCAATTGATACAACAGTCTTCATTATCAACCGAAGTCTTCTCAGAAATAATTGCAACAAGAATCCATATGAATTATGGAAAGGAAAACTAGCTAATGTAAAATATTTCAGAATCTTTGGAAGCAAATGTTATATCAAAAGAGAAGATCAAAATTTGGGTAAGTTTGAATCACGTGTTGATGAATGTATCTTTGTTGGTTACTCACGCAAAAGAAATGCCTATAAATGCTATAATCTAAGATGAAAACAGATAGTGGAGAGCATAAATGTTACATTTGATGAAGATGGTGTTCTAGCGAGTAATGATGAGGATCTAGAATCTTTGAAACTTGAGATAGAGGCTGAAAAAGACACAGATAAAATTGTAGAACAAGAAGCAACTATAAATGAGGAAGAAGTAAACAATGATCATCAAGATATACCAGAACAACAACGAGAAGCTCCTCCAAGGAGAACAAAATATTGGATTCAAAAGAACCATCCATCAAATCAAATCATTGGTGACATAAATGAAGGTCGATAGCTTCGTTCATCACAACAAGCTCATGTTGATTTTCTAGCAACCTTTGAGCCTAGTAGTTTTGAGGAAGACATCCAAAATGAACATTTGGTAGCAGTTATGAATGAAGAATTGGATCAAATTGAGAAGAATAACACCTGGGAATTAGTTCCACAACCAAAAGATAAAAATTTCATTGGGACTAAATGGGTGTTCAGGAACAAATTGAATGAAGATGGGTTGGTTACCAGAAACTAAGCAAGATTGGTTTGCAAAGGCTATGCACAAGTGGAAGGAATTGATTTTGATGAAAAATTTGCACCAGTTTCCAGAATGGAAGCCATCCGAATGTTTCTCACCTATGCATGTTCAAGAAAAATCAAAGTCTACTAAATGGATGTTAAGTCAGCATTTCTGAATGGAGAATTAGAAGAAGAAGTTTACATCGAACAACCTGAAGGTTTTCTACAATCACAAAAAGAAGACTATGTCTGTAGGTTAAAGAAGGCTCTATATGGTCTCAAGCAGGCTCCCAGAGCATGGTATGCTCATCTTGATGGATATCTACATTAACAAGGCTTCAAGAAAGGTACTTTTGATAGCAATCTTTATGTACAAATAGATAAAGATAATTTAACAATCGTTGAGGTATATGTGGATGATATAATATTTGGTAGCAATGATGATCAACTAAGTAAGAACTTTTCTACAAAGATGCAAAGTGAGTTTGAGATGTATTTACTTGGTGAGCTGACATACTTCTTAGGGCTTCAAATATCTCAGCAAGAGAAAGGAATATTTATATGTCAAGCCAAGTACATCAAGGAAATGCTCAAGAAATTCAAAATGGAATATTGCAAACCCATCCTTAGTCCAATGGTAACAGGTTGCAAATTGAGCATAGACGACTCATCTAAGGATGTGGATTAGAATTTTTACAGATCTATGACTGGTAGTCTTCTATATGTAACAGCCTCTTGGCCAGATGTTATGCAAGCAGTTGGACAAGTAGCAAGATTCCAAGCAACACCAAAAGAATCACATATTATTGTCGTCAAAATAATTCTTCGATATCTAAAGGGCACAGAAGAATTTGGCTTGTGGTATCCCAAGGGTAACAGTCTCATTATTCAAGCCTTTACAGATGCAGATTGGGTAGGAAGCATTGATGATCGTAAGAGTACTAGTGGAGCAGCATTCTATTTAGGTGGTTGTCTCGTATCATGGTTGAGAAAAAATAAAACTTCAATCTCGTTATCTACAGCGGAAGCAGAATACATTGCAGCAACATCATGTTGTACTCAAGTCCTTTGGATGAAACAAAATTTGCAAGATCTTCAAGTACAATTTAGTGAGCCTATTCCCATATTCTATCACAACACTAGTGCCGTCAGCATCTCCAAGAATCCTATCATGCATTCAAAAACAAAACACATTCCGATCAAATATCATTTTGTTAGAGAACAAGTTGTTGAAAAGAATATCAAACTTGAGTATGTTTGTACAAAAGAAAAAATTGCTGATATATTCACTAAACCTTTACCTCGTGAAGCATTTGAATATCTTTGTCAAAATCTTTGGATTATCCCAAATTCTCATTAGATTACAGGTCTATAGGAGGGTTGTGTGTCAGCAGGAGTGAAGTGTGTATAGGTCCGTAGGATGGTTGTGTTTCAGGGGGATTTACCCTTTTCCATTGATGTCGAAGGGGGAGAGAATGTTGTAGGAAGAGGTGTCATGATCGCAGGGGGAGTACTTGTGTTTCCATCAATGCCAAAGGGGGAGATTATTGATCAGCGGTTGTCATTGATGTCAACCCAAGAAGCACCAGGGGCTAACCCAATATTGCATTGGAATTTTGACCTACCAAATTAATATATTCTGGGTCAATAATGCTTTTGATGGTTTCTACTTGTCGAGATGTTTATGTTGATATATGGCATGCCATGTAATTCTTCATGGTTTGAGAGATATTCATGTTTGAAGTTTGTACCCCCAGTTAGTGGGTTAAAACCCCATGGGGTTGGGGCATGGGTCATTGAAAAGACATAATTAATATTTTTTAAGCTTTTAAATTCCTTCCCATGTTCACTTGTTGAAGCCCCTCTCAACTTAAGCATTTATATAAATTGTGATCTTCATTTCCTCCTTAGGCAAGGGATTTCGCTATTTGAAACAGGTCATCGTGGAATTTTCGCTCTAACTTTTGTTCTGTGAAGGTTAAGAAGCTGAAATTTTTATGAGGTGAAGCCGAAATCCTAAGGAAGCTGCTGTAAAAATTTCAGTTCAAGGTGTGCAATATTTTTGGAGATATGATCTGTGGAAGTCAGGGTTTTTTCAGGCTCCTGAAATTCATCTCAAAGAAGTGACCTTGGTAAATTCATCATAAATATCTCTTTGAGTATCGGATTGGAATTCTGTAAAAAGTGGTGGATAGTGCACAATATTTAATTTTCACTCCATCAATTTCAAATTCAAATGAAGAAGCAATGACACGTGGCATGTTGTACAAGTGTGCTCTGCTAAAACAATCCATAATTGGGGCATTGTGAGAGATTGGGTATAACTCTCCCTTGAAGAATCCAAATTGGGTCAGACCTATGGCATTGGAAAGATGACTCAGAGGAATACTACAGGACCAAAAATTAGATATTTAGGATCTGAAATAACAGAGATACACCAAATTCAATATCGAGCTCCTAGAAGGCAAAGAAAAAGCTAGATCATTTGTTGTCAAGGGTTGCAAAGGACCAGAATTTCTATGGCAGTAAAGCAAAGAAAGGTGCAGCAGAAGGTAGCATGACAAGAGAAACAACCAAGGTGCATAACAGTAGCAAGAAGTTCATCATATGAAGTCTTCAAGTGGGCAGCACTGCATATAATCATTGTAAAGGTATCATTGTACTTAGTCATTGTAAATACATTATTGTACAAATTGTATTAGTATATATCTGCCAAGGGTTGAAGAGGCAGTGTTAGGAGGTCTAGGATCATCATTAGGTGGTTGTGTCAAAGTTGGGGTTATGGTCTAGTATATATTCTTCTTCTACATCATTCTATATCATTGTAAAGTGGACCATTTTCCCTTGTAAGGGAGTCCATTCTTCTTTTATTCTTCTAAAGGGTGGTAGGGTGGTGCTAGGGTGAGTTGTAGCTCATTGGGTGTTGGGGCATCCGTTTAGTTGACTACTGAATAATCTCAGGCGTTGGAGCATCCATCCATTGGGAGCTGGAGAAGAATACTTTTTTAGATTCTAGGAAGTTGGAGCTTTATTTTCAATTGGAGTTGAATATTAAAGAATTATTAGAAAATCATTAGGTGGTTTTTGTCTCGGAGTGGGTTTCCACCTTAAAAAATATGTGCATTTGTGTTCCTCTTGTTTGCTGCTATCATTATAAAAACACTGATAATAATTGAAGATTAACTAATGCTCTAATTGAAAGGAATACTGATTCACCCCACCTCTCAGTATTTCCAACACAAATTTTGCATGTAGATTTGGGTAATGTATAAAAGGTTGGATGGGTCCCACCAAATCCCATCAGTAGAGTTTTGTGTTTCAGTGATGAGTTAAGAAGAAAATGTTAAAACTAATGGGGTGCGAAGTGCGGGCAAGAGGTAAGGTTTATGGTATCATATTGTATAACCTGGTTGTTCAATGGGTGGGCGGAGCTGCGGTAAGTGGTAAGTCTTATATGATACGGCTTTTAGTGGGTGGGTGGAGCTGCTCTTTTATAACATAAAATTTGAATTTCAATAGTTAAAGAAGGGTTTTGAAAGAAATAAGGTGTAGAACTTTAGAATATGGAGAAAATGATGGGAAAATAGGGTGAATGAAATGAAATGAGGGTAGAAATGAAGTTTGATCACCATCACACCTTATCAAAAACATTTTCCCCTTTCCACTGAACTGAGAGAAAGATTGATTCCTTTGATGTTCCAACCAGCCAGGATTTTCCCTTCTTTTTCTGGAAATAAATGAAAGCCATGGAATATTATTTTCAGTATGAAAGACGTGAGAAAATAATCAGTCACTTGGTGATACTGTGAAATATAGGAGTCTACCACCAACAATAAATGGAGCTGAATGAATGAAGAATATAATATACCAAGCATATATACCATGCCAAATTGCACTAACCGTTTGGGTTGCAAGTAACTGAGAAAATCTTGGCTTCTTTCCTTTGTTTATTAGCCTTTCATAAACGTAGTATCGCAAAGAAGTGTTGACTTGTATATTTCACAAAACTAGTAGTTTTGCAGCACTTTTTGAAAATTCTTCACCAATAATATCAACGTTATTTGCTTGGTCCCACTTTGGTTTAGGAAGCTTGGAATCTGACCATCCTCTAGAGACAAGCCCTGAAACAATAACTGAAGCTTCTAAGATCAACCAAATGAAGTAATATTTCTATCGAGGTGTAAATACACTCATGTACTGGTATCCCTATATGTTCTCTATATATTTCTTGTATGTTCATAATTTCGAGAGCAAAGTAAGTCGTGATTCTCATTTGATCATAAGGAGTTTTTACCTCCTGTCATAAAGGGCGCAGCAAGAACAAAGTCATTGAGTTTGACCACTGGATGCCTGGGAGTGTTGGTCAATAATATGTTTTCCAATTTAATATCTCTATGAACGAAACCATTTGCATGGTAATACAAAATGCTTTGCATCATCTACCCGAAGATCATCGTACCTTCCAATTCTGCATCCTTGTAATCACCTCTTTGCTTAACATTTTTTTTTCACAGATCTCCTAGGTTGCACAAATCCAAAACTATATGTATATTCTGTGAATCCTCGTAAACCACATCAAGTTTCATAATGCAATTGTAATTGGAGACCCTACACCTGGCATTTATTTCATTGAGGATATTGAACATCGTGTTATTTTTTTTAGGGATTTGCAGCAGAAAACGATGCATGTGGCCCTATGGAAACATATACCAATTTTATGATGAGGAACCAAGCTGAAATCCACACTGTTGTTGTAAATTAAGCAATTATCAATGGACACAACTGATTTTTTTACAATATGCATTTCCATATAACTTTGCCACTGTTAGCAACCTATAATATAGGGGTCATAATTTTGACTTGACTATTGGTAATTTTGTAAATTTGTACATACTTTTCCTTCTGCAAGTTGTATTCACATATTTTGTAAGAAATCAAAAAAATCAAAAAATCAAAAAGAGGGTAAAAATTCCTAAAAGAATAATCAAAGGACTTAGAAAAAATAAGATACCCCAAAAGAAAAAATGAATAAAACATGAAAGTGAGCAAGCATAAATGCCACTACTTTTTACTTTTTGACTATGGCAGAGTGTCAATAAATGCCATTAGTCCATGATGAGTTAAACAGTTCAAACTTAATTTATCATTGTTTCAATTTCCATTGTTTTAGATAGAGAATAATGAGTTGTTAGACAGTTTAATCCTAACAATTCAGTAGTTAGGTAGAGAAATAAAGTGAATCCAACAGTTTAATCTGGATTCATGGATGAAATAAGTGTAGAGTTAGATAGTTTATTTTCTTTCAGAAAAAATAAATGCTGTGAAGGTTGCTAGCTTAAATGCACCTTATTACAAAATAAGAAAAAATGTTAGCATGGTAAGATGGGTAGGTAGAAGAAGGTGAAAAGTCTCAATGTAAATATCATTCATCATGGGCTGCAAAATAACTAACTTCCCCTTCCCATAGTCATGACACATTCTAAACTATTAGTCAGAAAGGCTCAATGCATTTCCTTGACATTTGTTGGGACCGGACCCAAAGCTCTATAACTGATAAGTTGAAAGTGTGAAATGTCTATATTAATCCCTTAATCACATCATTTACCATTCATGCACTCATTTCCTTGAATAATCCTAAGTAAAACTTCATTTTTACTTAAAGATACTCTAATCCTCATTTGATTAACCTCCCACATCATTTCAAAGCATAAAAGCCCTCAAAATCACATTTTATCCTAAGTATAAGTGATGAAGTTATTATAATGCAAATTTTCTTTTTAATCTTCACTTTCTTAGTTATATTAATGTGTTTTTGAATATACACTGTCCCCTTGTCATATTAACTTTAACTTATGTATTAATTCCCTACAACTGACCTTTTCCTATTATATAACTCATTTTATAAATAAAACCCAAAAACCCACTTATTATAACTTAAGCCAAAGTAATTTATTCCCACATGCTTAAATAAAACCCCCCTTATAACCCCTTTGGCTAAAGTCTATACTTATATTTAATCCTCCCCCTATGGTAATTAAGTCTTCTTGATTTAATTTACCATATAGATAAAATATATGAAGAAAAAGCTTAAAACATGTGTTCTATGTGTTTTGAACAAAAAATCACTCGAAGTTTCGTCTAAGCTAAACTTCAATAAAAACAACATTTCCCCTGTATAATTCCCGCCCCAAGTCCCTTAACCAAAAGTCTAAACCTTAACCTTACCTTTTCCCTGCATACATTATACATTACCCCAGTCCCTAATCATAGTCCAAACCCCAGATTAACCCTCCTGATCACTTAATTTTCCATAAAAAACAATGTAAATGACTTAACCCATCGGAATCACTTCTAACTGTCTGATCCCCAAAAGTCCATTTAATCCTACGGTCAATCACTTGTGCGAAAGATCTCAATGCATTCACCCCTATCCCATCGCGTAAGATTTCCACCGTTCGATCTCCTTTCCATTTCCCAAGATCGACGGCTCACGTCCAATCCGATAAAATGTTATCCCCACACTTTCCCTTTTAATCTGGACCGTTCGCTCCCAAAGGCCCGATCCAACGGCAATTGTTCATTTTCGCGCTCCAAACATAAACGTTCGATGTTTCAGTAAAGCCGCGCGAAATGGGTGGTTTTTCCAAACCACCCCGCGCTTACGTGTCGCAACCACGTTGTATCGCGTTCGAAATGTATAATACCACTTACCACCCTTCATCAACGCGAATACCATTGGTGGTATTCCTTAAACCTTACCCGCTTAACCTTAGTTTAATGTTATTTAACTATGGTTTCACCATCGGTTCAATACATTAAAATTTAAAGTTTTATTCAAATTTTCACTATTTTCCTTTTAAACTGGTGAAAGCATCCATAAACCCTTTTCTTCGAATTTGTGCCATTAAACCCTGAGAAATTGCGCAGAGCCTTTTTCAACCTACCAGAGCCATTTTTCGATCCTCCTTGCCCTGAATTTCAACCTCGAAAGTACTACATTGCCCTCTGAGAAGCCATTTTCAAAGAATTGAAGACTACGCACCTCTGCGAACGTCTTCAACCAAATTTCACTGGTTTTTCAGGTATTTTTCTTCGAGCTTGCCCTCTAAGACTTCAAAATTCCCGCTATTTTCAAAATAATTACCAAAATTGCACAATTAAACTGCATAAAAGTGTCCATTTTACAGGGGAAACTCTGTCAAAATTTCCCTGGAATCCCTAATTGCCCTTTCTCGCAGTTTTTCCCAGACCCTGGTCTGTTTTGTTGTTGAAATCAATCTTAATATACGTTCTGAGCTTTAAAACCCTTACATTACCCAAAACCCTGCTCAGAAACCCCATTTTCCAGTAGAAATTCACCTAGAAACCCCTGTTTCTCATAAAGGAACTTAGCAAACTGTTTAAGATTGCTTCGTTCAAATTAAAAATGACAAAGAAATAGGTAACCCCCAAGAATGGAGGCCCAAAGTCTCAAAATAAGTCTTCTACAAAAATCCCTCAGCCTAAGTCCTTCAAAATCTACAAGCCAAACAACCCCTGCCACCAGGATCACCAACTGGAAAAATACTTCTTCAGTATTTTGAAAATCTATTCTTTTTGGATAATGAGATCAAGCATATGTTCACTATAAAGCCTAACTTTTCCAAGTATACAGAATCAGATGAAAGCTACAGGAAATTGAAAACTATGAAGGTCCCCTCTACTGAAAAATGGCAAGAATTCACAGATCTGTTGTCAATTTGATGGATAAAAAACAGGAAAATTACTTGGAAATTCATCTTTTACTGTTACCTCAAAGATAAAAAATACAGGGTTAAAGTGTATCAGTAAGTGAAAGAGTATCAGTGAAAATAAAGTTACTGTTGGTTACTTTTTAATTACCACAGTAAGACAACTCAAATCAGATGAATAAAGAGTATCAGCGTTAAATTCAAAAGAAGGAAAGTTCTTCAACCACTTTCCACAATAAGATGCATCTAAGGCGAACAAAGCTCACAGAACATCCACCATCGGTTTTAATTAGAATAATCAGTTCTATTTTTGCTTGTAAAAAGGGAAAATCTTGCAAACTGTTTTACAACAGTCCCTCTTATTATGTTTTCTTTCTTATTTTTTATTAAAACATTATCTCAATTTCTGAGATATTTTGTAAACATTTTTTTGTATAAATACTTCACAATTCGAAGTATTCAGTGTGAATAAAATTTCTCAAGACAACTATAGTCTTATTTGCTGGACATATTGAAGTTGGTGAGTCAATTAGCGAAAGCAGCAGACTGGAAAGAGATCAGAGACGTCATAGCTAAGGATTCTCGTGGTGACAAGATAAGTCTCGTTCTTTCCTTGTTTTCAGTGTATTTCTTTAAAGTTTACATTCATTCATATTATGTGTTTCTAGTCTGTAATGATCAATTAAGGAAAAATTAAATAGGATTAGACATAATAAGCTCCCTGTTTCGAAACTTGTTGGCATTTTGATGTTTTCTACTTGATAACCGGACCATAGAATTCTTAATTGCTCTAGGTCCCAGTTAGATCCCCTTCTTCAATCTTCTTATCTGTAGCTTAAGGATTCTTAAGTGCCCTTTTGCTCAGATTCCACCCACTCCATCAAATCAAGCCTATACAAAGCCTTAGAAAGTCACCTATCTTGCCCTTAGCACATTTGCATCTCTGAGCCTTATTTCTTAGTTCTTCCTGCCTAGAGAGTTGACTCCATTGCCCAATATTTTGGTAGATCCTTCTAATTTACCTTGAAATCTTTTTATTCCCACCAATATTTTAAAACAAACCCTACTTTTTACTCATAGCTAGCCTAAAATATTTTACCAAAACAAAGCTAAATCATAAGGAGAGATCCCTCTGCGGAGCTCAGGAAGGCTAGATCCTGAATTCCTAAAGTGGTTCTTGGTTACCCTTGGCATTCTTAACTAAAAAAATCCCCATCCCACAACCTAAGAGTTACTAGGGTGCTAACAGCAACCACTCTGGAATTGTGTTTTGCTTCATTTTGATCGAAGACATGAACTCGTTTACAGATGAGATGAAGCGACCTTTAAGTTGCGACTGTATTGTTCCTCCTGCTCATCCTCTTTTCTAATTGACTTGTGCAGAAGCATATCGTTGACTAACAATCAAAATTCGATCTACTGTAACAATTTTAGATGATGCGCAAATTCCCCTTTAACAACCTTGTTTCCACCTATCTACACCAGCCATCATTTAAAACCATAACTGGATTTCGGGAGGGGATCTGAACGGTAAGAGGTATTTATCCTATGGGTACCGATATTAACCATTGATTGACATGTAATCATGATTTTTTTTTTAAAACAACCTATTTCGAACCCCCCCTATCCATCATAACATTGAAAACCATAAGGGGTCCGAAATCAATTTAATTCGTTGATATTATCTCTTAATTTTGCAAATTGTTTGGGACCATTATGAACATAAATTAAGGTGTTTTGAAACTTTTGATGATCCTCCATCTACAATGAGCTCTAAAATCATCATCATGAGGATGAAAGTGCACAAATCGTAGTGACTGACATGTTCAGAGGACAATTACTGGTGATGGAGAATATTTTTATTATATTTCCATACATAGAGCTTGTGGCTAAAATCTACAGCTAATAAGTCTCATTGGGCATGGAATGAAATAGAATAAATGGGGCGGTAGAAGTCACAAGAGTGAATACATTCAATGATATTCACATTCCATAAGTGGGCTTCATGATCTAGGCTCCCACTTACAAATATTTCTAGATGGCTTGGATGAGATCGAACCACCCATGGAGTTCGCCTGTGCCCACTCAACATCTTCAAACATGACCCAATCAAACAATATATTATTTTTACTATGTGATCACCATGTGTGGATGCAATATTTTGGCCATCAGGATTGAGGTCAGCTGCAATAGTTGACTTAGGAGGTAGAACTAAAGGTCAATACTTTGCTGAAAAATGTGTGAGATTTTGCTTCCACCCCTGCAATAAGCCCATTCTTAGCATATGTTACTTTACACCTTCGTCTAGAGAAATAAACACTCCATCTAGTTGCCTCACCCCAGATTCATTTGGAAAATATTTTTACTTGAGGTGATATCTCCCTCCATGTTAACAATCGCAAGACATTCTTTCTCATGTGTCAAGTGTATGTATTAGGCATATATTAAGAATATGAACTTTCAGAAGTTGAAGTTGAGTCTAGAATTGAACCTGAAGTACTCAATTGTTCATTTTCATTATGTATCCAACATGGAGTCATATCCTTCATCTAACCTCATGCTCTATCACATACAGTTACCATTCTTTCTCACTGAAGCCTATCCTAAAAGACGCAATTGATCTAGATAAATATCATAAGAAACTTCTTCCAAAGGACATGACACATGCATAATACTCTAGTGGCTTGGTAGATTGATTCTTATCCCACACCTATTACAGGATAGGATCAAATTGGTGTACAAATATTCATTTATGTCATTATTATCTCTAGATGAAATGACATCCAATCTCCCTAATCTTCATACTTGGCCTATGTTTGGAAACAATTTTGAAGGATGAAATATTTTTCACAATATTTCAAACACAATAATCATCATCTATAATCAAGTGACCCTATAAAAATTTATAAGACCCTATTATTTATATTATATAGGTTTATTACATCCTTTAGGAGAATGTATCTAGACGCCTAGGGGCTTGAGAAGTTAGGAAAATTCTACAATAATGGACCCCTAGCCAACTCATACACAAGTGGGTCAAGTTTATCTTCTTGGGAATGGGAAACTCTAGAAACATTTTTCACAATTGTTAGTTTTTCCTCAATTATCTCAATTATGAAATAATTATTATCTCATAATTATAATATTTTGGAAAAATAATTATGAGAAATTGCTCAATTATGTAATTTCACCCTTTTAACATGGGATAAATCTCACATAATTAAAATAAAATGTGAAAATGGATGCATTTTAGCCAAAAAAATGAGATAAGTTGGTATTAGGTTTCTCTCACTATAATGGAGTGGTAATAGGCTTATAACACCCCCTCTTCACTAATTTTATTTTTTTATTTGATTCTTATGGTTTTTTTTGGGGTATGTGTTATATTCTTTCCACGAATAGCCCCCGCCTTGTTGTAAGTTACATCGGGCCTTAATGTATGATGTATACTTTAAGCGCCTTGTGAATTTTTTGGTATGCGGGTCCCACTCATATGCGGACCCACCCATGTTTTGTGCATGAGTTTGCACATAGTTTTGGGGTACGATGGTTTTCGACCCCTGGTATTTTGTAGATCCGGTCAAGGGAACTACGGTTATGTTCTAATCCAGGGTTAATGGATTGGGGTTTATGTATGCTTCGGCATGTATATAAATGTGTTGTAACACTAAAAGGAATATAATGAAAAATCAAGCTGGTCGTCCCGATTTGGGATCTAGGGGAAAATCTCTGTGTTTATCTGTTTTATGTTTTATGCTCTCGCTATTGTTTATTTTCTGATATAAGATTCGTGTGTAGATAATTTCTGTTCAGGGTTAAAACCTACATTTGGTATCAGAGTTGTTTCGGCTTCAAGGGGACGCCTTTGCTGCTGAGGGTTTTTTGCTCGGGCCTGAGGTAGACCCTGTTCAGTGGGAGATCTGCGGGATCGATTCTTGCGGTGAAAGAAGATGGCGAGCGACGGAAAGATAGAGATCGAGAAATTTAATGGTCAGAGTTTTGAGTTGTGGAAGCTCAAGATGGAGGATCTGCTGGTGGATAAAGATCAGTGGATTGCGGTAGATCCAGGTACTAAACCAACGACAATGTCAGATGAAGACTGGAAGAAACTGGATCGGAAGGCTAAGAGCACAATACGGTTGTGTGTGTCAAATTCAGTATTGTTGAATGTATCTGGGGAAGCTACGACGAAGAATTTGTGGGAAAAACTTAGGACTTTGTACCAATCTAAGTCTCTGGTGAATAAGTTGTTCCTACGGAAAAAGCTGTATAACCTGAGGATGAAGGATGGAGACTCGGTGACAGAGCATCTGAATGCCTTCAATACCGTGGTAAGTCAGCTGTCATCTGTTGATATTAAAATCTCAGATGAAGATAAGTGCATCAGTTTGTTGTGTTCTCTACCAGACTCGTGGGACAGTCTGGTTATTGCAATAGGTAGCAATACAACTACCTTGAATTTTGATGATATTGTCTCAGCCTTGCTGTCGAAGGAAATGAGACGGAGAAATATGGAGGGTCAGAATGGAGATGCCTTATCTGTACGAGGAAGGTCCCAGAACAGAAACAAGAATAAGGTTTCGAGTGGGAGATCCAAATCTAGAGGGAGATCTAAATCTCCTGGAAAGTTTGTAAAGGTGTGCTGGAAATGCGGAAAGGAAGGGCACTACAAAAAGGACTGTAGATCTAAAGCTCATGAGAAAGGAAAGGGATCTGATGATGCTCCTTCTGCAGAGGCAAAAACCACCTCGGATGAAGGTGGGGATGTGTATTTGGCTTCTTCTTCAAATACACATGTAGATCATGAGTCATGGTTGATTGACTCAGGTGCATCCTTTCACTTCACTCCCAATAGGGAGTGGTTCTGCGAGTATGAGAAATATGATGGTGGTGATGTCTTCCTAGGGGATGATAGGAAGGCCAGAATCGTCGGACGTGGAAAGTTCAAGCTAAAGCTGCAAGGTGGAAGGATTAGAACACTTCCTGGTGTTCTGCATATTCCTACATTGGCCATAAATCTGATTTCTGTAAGCAAGATGGATGATGCAGGTGTAAAAACAGTGTTCGAGAAAGATGCCTGCAAGATGGTTCGGGGAGCACTAGTATTAATGCGGGGAGTTCGGACTGGAACTCTGTACAAGCTACAAGGTAGCATTGTTATTGATGGGTGTAACAGTTCTGTGGTTCCTGAAAGTGGGACGGAAAGTCTAGCTGTCTCTGGAGAAAAGACCATGCTATGGCATCAAAGGCTTGGACATATTGGAGAGAAGGGCCTTCGGATACTGCATAGAGATGGTGTGGTAGAAGGTATGTCTAATTGTTCTCTGGATTTCGATTTCTGTGAACATTGTGTATATGGGAAGCAGAATCGGGTGAGTTTTCCTTCTGGTGCTAAGAGGGTGAACAAGATATTAGAGCTTGTGCACGGTGATGTGTTTGGACCTGTGTCAGTTCCATCACTGGGAAAGTCTGTGTACTATGTTTCATTCATAGATGACTTCTCAAGGAATACATGGATATATTTCTTGAGGAAGAAATCTGAAGTCTTTGACAAGTTTAAAGAATTTAAAGATAAGTGGAAAACGAATAAAGAAAGAAAGATAAAAGTGTGAGGGACGGATAATGGTGGGGTTACGCAGAAGATTTGAAGAGTTCTATAAGAAGTGTGGTATAGCACGGCGAAGACTACTCCATACACACCTCGACAAAGCAGTTAAAAGAATGGGCAAGTGCTTGATGGAAAAGGCAAGAAGCATGCCTGGGTGGTCTGGGGTTAGGACAGATTACGGGTAGAGGCGGTGGGGCTGCACATTTTACTTGGTGCTTGGATCCACCTTCATCAGTGTTGGAGGATAAGACCCCACATGAGGTATGGACTGGTAAGAAACCTTCTCTTTCACATCTAAGGGTATTTGGATGTGATGCATATGTACATGTTCCAAAGGAGAAAAGGACCAAGTTGGATAATAATCTGAAAGGTGCATCTTTATTGGGTATAAGGATGGTTTAAAGGGTTACAAGCTTTGGAACCCAGAAACAAGGAAGGTTGTGTACAGCCGAGATGTGGTGTTTAGAGAAGTGAAAGATGTTGTTAAACATGAAGTCCTACCAAAGGAACCTGAGAATATAGAGTTTGAACTAAAGGAGGATGAATCAGACTCTACAACAGAAGAAGACTCAGAAGATGAAGAGCCACAAACTCCAGCTTTGAGAAGATCAGTTCGGGAAAGAAGGCAACCAGAAAGGTATAGTCCATCTGCTTTCTGTTCAGGGTTTGCCTTAACTATAACTGATGATGAACCCAGAACTGTCAGGGAGGCAGTAGATTCAGAGGATGGAAAACTCTGGAAGGAGGCCATGGTTGATGAAATGGCATCCTTGCACAAAAACGATGCATGGGATCTGGTGGAGTTGCCGGCTGGAAGGAAGCCCATTGGGAGCAAATGGGTGTTTAAAAAGAAGATGAATGTAGAAGGCAAGGTGGAGAAATACAAAGCTAGGTTGGTAGCAAAAGGTTATTCCCAGGTGCCGGGAATTGATTTTGGTGATATTTTTTCTCCTGTTGCCAAGGTTACTTCTATTAGATTACTTCTATCTATTGCTGCTGCATTTGATTTTGAGATAGAACAGATGGATGTGAAGACAACATTTCTTCACGGGGATCTAGAAGAGGAGATCTATATGAAGCAACCTGAAGGCTTTATGGTGAAGGGTAAGAAAGAACTGGTATGCAGGTTGAATAAGTCTTTGTATGGGTTAAAACAGTGACCAAGGATGTGGTATCAGAAATTTGATACCTATATACGGGAACTTGGCTTCACCAGAAGCAAGGAGGATCACTGTGTTTATTTTAAATTAATTGGTGACCGTGTTATTTATTTGGTCTTGTATGTGGATGATATGTTGCTAATTGGAAATGACAAAGAAATTATCCAAGATTTGAAGACCCAACTGTTCTCCAAATTCGACATGAAGGATCTTGGTGCTGTAAACTATATTTTGGGCATGGAAATTAAGAGAGATCGGGCAAAGAGGAAGCTCTGGTTAAACCAGAGGAAGTATGTCGAGACTATATTGCAGAGGTTCAATATGCAGGATAGTAAACCGGTGAATGTTCCTATTCCTGTAGGTGTAAATCTGTCTGCTGAACAGTGTCCCAAGACACAAGAAGAAGAGGAGTATATGTTCCGTGTTCCATATGCAAGTGCAGTGGGTAGCCTGATGTATGCAATGGTCTGTACTAGACCAGACATTGCACATGCAGTGGGAGTATTGAGCAGGTTTATGTCAAACCCAGGGAAGGAGCATTGGACAACAGTGAAGCGGGTTTTCAGATATTTACGTGGCATTAGTGATTATGGCTTGTGCTACCAGGGAAGACCAGGATTGGAAAGAATGTTGGACATTCGTGGTTTTGTTGATGCAGACTGGGCTGGAGATCTGGACCAAAGAAGATCTACAAGTGGGTATGTGTTTAGCCTATTTGGAGGTGCAGTCGGTTGGATGAGTAAAAGACAGTCTGTAGTGGCGCTTTCAACTACAGAGGCAGAATACATAGCAGCCACTCATGCAAGCAAGGAATTAGTTTGGTTGCAGAGATTGTGTTCAAGTATGGGGTTGGTACATCAAGCTATAAGGATAGACTGTGATAGCCAAAGTGCAATTTTCTTGGCTAAGAACCCTGCTTATCATTCAAAGACAAAGCACATTGATGTTCAATATCACTTTGTTAGAGATATGGTTAAGGCTAAAAGGGTGTTGCTGGTAAAGGTGGACACTTTGAAGAATGTTGCAGATGCATTGACAAAGTCTGTGAGCACTCAGAAGTTCTCTTGGTGTAGAGAAACAATGGGTGTTGAAGAAATGGCCAAATGACTAAGCTCTCTTGTGGCCCCCTGTGGAAAGAAAACAACAAGTGGAAGAATGTTGGGTATGTGTTATATTCTTTCCACTCATATGCGGACCCACCCATGTTTTGTGCATGAGTTTGCACATGGTTTGGGGGTACGATGGTTTTCGACCCCTGGTATTTTGTAGATCCGGTCAAGGGAACTACGGTTATGTTCTAATCCAGGGTTAATGGATTGGGGTTTATGTATGCTTCGACATGTATATAAATGTGTTGTAACACTAAAAGGAATATAATGAAAAATCAAGCTGGTCGTCCCGATTTGGGATCCAGGGGAAAATCTCTGTGTTTATCTGTTTTATGTTTTATGCTCTCACTATTGTTTATTTTTTGTTATAAGATTCATGTGTAGATAATTTTACGGTGGGGTTAAAGCCTAAATTTTTGTTTTTAATTCCTTCTCGTCACTTGAGAATAACGAACATTGTATATTTGAACTTAGATTTCATTTCATTTGATCTCAATTAACATTAATGATCATATCCCAAGGTCATAATTGTTAGTGCATTCAAGCTCATACAAGATATACTGTATTATAAGTTATTACAAAATTTTAAAAATTATATAACCATTTATTTATTATTTGAAATATCTTTTTGTTACTATGTTCGAATTGCATGTATGCTCATTTTTATACCCTTACGGGACCTATTTACCTAATCGTATCCCAATATATTCCAAACATATTTTGATGGTGTTATCGTTATTGTTTAAATCTATGACTAAACACCTATAAGATGATGATTATTATTCAAAATAGGTATTGCTAAAATCTTAGCCTAAACTCTTAAATGTATTTCGAACCCTATGGAATGAGGTCCTAATCACAAGGATTGGGATACGAGATTATCATGATGAAGTGAAGTGTCATGATCACAGTACTGATTGGCCTATACACTTGTTATTTTTGGACAGTCTTGGTTGTGAGATTTGTCATGAATCTACCTTTTTAATTCATTGTTCGAATTAACTAAGATTTTCTAAGCCTGCTCCCTTTGTCATTTTGATATACTCTTCTGGTTTCATCTCTCCTGGTAACAAGTGATAATTTCGAGGGTTTTGAGGGTCTTGTTCGTCCTACAGAAGCCCTAGAATGTGTATGCATGTTATTTTTCTTCCATGTCTAGACTGGTTCGATATGAGAATGTGGGAATTGATATGTTAGAGGCATGTGAGGACTGTATGTAGTTGTTTCAAATTTATGGTTAGCTTTAATTCTTAAAATTGTTTCAAGGACATAACCAACCAGTCACAGAGGATTTTGTTGCTTCTTTTAATGGTCATAGGGTTAAAATTGGTGATATGCATTTTACAATTGACCCCAAGTTCATTGTAGAAGCCACCAAATTGTCACTTGAAGGGGAAAAATGGTAGAAGACAAAAGGATAAAAAGGTTATCTGGAAGAAATAGCTCACTAAAAGGTCACACTCCTATGAAATAAAAGGTATGTCAATTACTCATTTGAAACTTGAATGGAAAAACATGTTATTGTTTATCACAATATATATAACATGTGAAGGCCACTACAGTTTGGTGTTTATGTATCATGATAGATTTTTAATGGGTTTTATGGGCCACCCTTTAAATATCCCGCATTTATTTTATGTTTCACTGGTTAAAAGGGCTTCAGTGTATCAGAAGTGACAAAATGACCAATACCTAATTCATCATGTTTTGA
Organism: Pinus albicaulis; assembly: GCA_034641835.2. Classification (NCBI taxonomy): domain Eukaryota; kingdom Viridiplantae; phylum Streptophyta; class Pinopsida; order Pinales; family Pinaceae; genus Pinus; species Pinus albicaulis. Next base: position 1,447,412,810 of record CM076572.1, on the reverse strand, counting down.
TTGCAATTATGGTTAAGTTTCAGTTGAGTAAACTAGGGTTAAAATGGGAGTCTTTTCTTTTAAAGAATGGTTTTGTTGGTAAACCCCAACCTGAGGAATCCTACCCTCAAGTGTCTTCTGATAGTGATGTAGAAATTGATGATGCTCCTAATGAGCCCTTAGGTAATTATACCCCTATTAGCGACCTTGAGTCAATTTCACAACCCATATATTTGGGGGAAATGGAAGACAATTTTTTGGCACTTGAAACCCCAAAGTTATGCCACAGTCAGAATGATAATTTCATTATGAAGGACGATATGGCTCAAAAGTGTTGATTTTTGTAGCATCAGAAAGTGTTCTAAGTCTCAAAAATTTTGAGGAGGCTTGGACATAAGTATTCCAAAGAAACCATAAACCATTTGTGAAAATTACACTCGGCTCATGTCTTATTAAAATAATTTAATAGAGACCCTAAGTCTAAACTTAGGGAAATTAAATAATTAAAGGGTATTAATAAGACAGAGTGTGAATCTTCTAGAAAACAAAGATCAAGTTAAGTTTCAATCTTAGCCATTGGTTAGAATTCTAACCTGGGGCATTGATTCATCAACGAGAAGATTATAAAAGAAGGCTTGAGGTTCATTTGGCAAAAAATCCAGGAATACACTCAGTACCTAAAGGAGATCAATTCTGAAGTATTAGAATTCGATCTCAATGGGAGAGTTGCAGGGCGGAGAGTTGCAGAAGTAGAAGGAGGAGGGATTCAACAGTGATTGAGATCAGGGAAAAAGGAATGCAGTGGGTCACAAGAGGCAATGTAGTGAACCTACGCAGACTTACACAGTCCAGTGTAGAGGTTGCGCAGAGAAACCCGTAGACAGGCAGAAAGAAGCAGAGGCTAATCAGGGTGTCAGGAAATTGTTGGGAGAAGATGAGAATTCGGTCTCAGGTGTCTTCAGATTTTATTTGCCATTATATTCCTTGTAAATATTCATTTGCTGAGGAATTTTAATAAAACACTCATCTGCTGCACCGGTTTTCCCGCATTGGGTTTTTCTGAGGACAATTGTCCAATAAAAATTGTGTACATGTGATTGATTCTTATGATTATGTCCTTTACTATTTACTTCTATGCATATATATTTGTGAATGTTGTAGTAGTATTTATTTCGAAATTTACCGATAGATTTCTGTAAATAACTTATTGAAATAATAAGTAGGATAAATAAATCTATCACTGCAACTGTAGACTTTTCAGATTGAGAATTTCACAAAAAGGTGTCTCGCTGACAAGTTAAACCTCCAGTTAAGAAGGAAAAGCCTCAAGTTAACTCTTTCAATTGAGACCTTGCAACATAATACACAAAAATTCAAAATAATGATAATCATATGAAGGACAAATTATTAAATAGGAAAATATCTAGGCTGCTACGTAACCAGAAAAAACCCCCTCTAACTCGAATGTTGTATAGTTGGAGAAAATACAGTTAAAAAGGGTTAAAATTGAAGTTAAATAGGAAAAAACTTCTCCCCATTATGTTCAAAATCCACTGGAATCAAAGAAAAAGTCTCATAAGGATGGTTCTGAGTCGTTGTTAGATATTTATTAGCACCAATAGTATTTGGTGACAGTTCCATGACTCACTCATCAAATTGAACAATTGACCCAGGAAAATGAGAAGTTGAGGGATGCCTGTAATTTTCATATTATTGCTAAGAAGCCAAAATTTGCCCAGTCTATCGAAAATTCTCAATGGTCAAACACTCACATTATAGTAAAGTCTTCCAATCTCAAGTTGGTTATTTCTATGGAACCAGAAAGCACCAAATAGAGTTTTTATGTTGATATTTCTTTTATATTAGTCTTGAGGTAAGATTTTATTGTTGATTTCAGTTTTCCTTATATAAACTAAAATTAGAATATTTAATAGATAATAATAAAGGATGTTACAAAATTTCTAATTCGATAACAACCTTATCCATTTTATACTATTTTTTAACTATTTGTTATGTATTATCACAAGTCAAATCATTGATGAAATTTTTTATCACTCTACTTGCGGGACACACATGTTTGAATCAGAACATATCCCCAAAATTTCTCTTATGCTTTGTCTTTAATATTGTTTTTAGTAAGATTCGCCAACTGGCCTAGAAAAAAAATAGTTTTATTATTTTGTAATCATACTATTTCAAAGTTTGAATTTATGATATTGTAATCTCCTATATAACCCCTTATTTTTTTAAGGAAAAGGGGAGGAGCCTGAGAGAGGAGAAGGAGATATTATTTTAATAGATAAGTGTTATTTTTTTACTGTGGAATGAATGAAATTTTTGAAATTTTGATGTGGTTTAATTCCATAAGTGTATTATGTTTTACTCCTTACATAGTGATAATTTAAATTTCATAATATCTTGTGGTTTATTGAATGTATTCACATTTGTTAAGCTGATTTTGTGTGCTAATGAGCGAATGTTGTTATTAATTTCTATGTTAATGTAACTTTATTTCTCATATTTGTTTAATTGATCAATTGTTCATCTTCATTGGCTTGTTCCCTAAGAAGAATAATTTAATTTTAATGGTTAGATTAGCTAGAACAATTTCTAGTTGATTTTATTGTTTCTTTTTCTTCAATCTGTAGTGGGAGTATTTTAGTGAATGTTATAAATATTATTTTGTTCACTATTGATTTGATGATAATCTAATTTGATTAGTTTATCACCAATGATAGTCTGAATTTTTAAATATGTATCATTCATTGTTTGGTTTTCCTCTCTCGCTTATAAGTCTTGGCCAAGATGTAATTGTAAGGAACAATAATTCATTTTAACTTTAGTATTTTCTTAACTATTTGAAAATCAAACAAAGTTATTTTACATTGTGTCTAATTAATAATGTGAACTACTTGTTTTTATTATTGTTGTTCATTTTATTTTATATTACATTGAGAAAATAACTATTTTTTATTTATGTTCTTGAAAGATTTTTCTTTGGTTTTTCCTCTTCTTAAAATAGTTTTTATTTTATAACAATTTTTCATTGTGCTAGTTACATTGAATTCTAGCCTTTTTTTTTGTATTTGAGTATTGTAAATATTATAATCTAATTTAGTTATTTGTATTGATTACACATTTTTATATTTTTATTCTATTAACATAACTCAAAAAAATTAGGTATCATTTAACTTATTTTTATAAGAACCTAACATATCCCATAGATTTAGGATACTTTTCTAGTTTATCTCCTTCATAAGAGGAGGAAGCCAAAGGCCAACAGAACCTTTAAACCGTCGAGCATGACTACTCCAAACAACTTGGGTTGTGTGAAGAGCATTGGTTTGGGTCGTCTCTCCCTTTTTGTCATAGACTTGTCAATTCCTGCGTTAACATAGTGCTACATGTGGAGGTAATCAAGTTGCAAGATTAGTACATGGCCCTCATATTTTGCATAGTTGAGCTCACATCCACAATGGAGATTATGATTGAGGACTAAATGTTGATTAATAGGAAGGATGATGAAATTGAAAACCTATGAAAAAAATTAAAGGAGATGTAGCTAAAATAATTTCATCCTTCCATGTCTGTAGTGCCCATAATGTCTTTAGCCAAATCGGTTTTCTCCCCTCCCATAGCACCATTTGATTTGACTGTCCTAGCTCCTTTGGTAAATCTTGACAGTTTTACTTGGTAGTAATATAGGTTAATGAATTAATATGAAAGAAAATTGTTAGTGGTATGGAGATGTTTTTTCATAGAGAATTTGTTGAAAATGTGGCAAGAATTATCAATTTGATTTTTCCTTGATTAAATTGAGAAAATTTGAATTTCCACATCAACAGACAACTTGGGTGCAATTAACATGTGTGACATGGCTTGTGCCACCCAATTTACTCAATAAATTTTAGTTGGAGGAGTTATATTTCAATTAATCATGTGTGATTGCTAATTTGTAGCAACCAAGGTCATTTATTTCAAGTTTTTTATGTTGAACTAAGTTCCAATTGTTGGAGGAACAAGTGGAAGGTCAGTTGTGCAGTGGGACTTTAATCAAACTCAATGATCATCTAGTTAACTAATCAATCAACCCAAATTAGCAAGTGCATGTAGGGAATTTGAGTTCCCTAGTTGTGGTGGAGATTCCAAGGAAGTGTAACATTAACTGTAGACTATTCTTGAGTGTACAAGTGTTGCAGGTAGTCAAATGATCAACCTTGGGAATTGCACAGTTCATTTTGGAGAAATTCCTAAATAATAGGGGCCTAATTTTTCAAGGAATTGTGCAAGGAATTAAGGGCTCAAGCAAAGGCATAAATTAAATAAGTAAATGTCAAAGCTTCTCAGTGAGCAGAGAGATAGGTTATTCACTTGTTTGTTGTGCTCAGTTGAGCAAAGAAATTGTAATAGATCTCTATTCATCATATTAATGCAAGTAGTAAAAGGGGTTTTTTGTAGATTGATTTCCCCTACAAAAATATTATGTGCATGTGAGTTATTTCTCATTTCATGTTTGTGATTTATGTTCTAAATTTTGAATTGAATTTCGTAGAGTAGTAGCATAGGTTTTTGTCTTGTGATTTTCATTAAAACTTCAGTTGTAGATTTACGTCATAATTTCTACATGGTATCATAGCAGGATTCACATTAGAGTAGGAATTTCGAAGTATTTTATTAGGAGGTTCGAATTCGTAGTTCAGTATAGCAAGATCTATTCAGAGTTGGGAAAATGACCTTCAATGGATTGAGGCTAGAGTATGCCTTGAAAGGCAAATCTAATTTCATCGCATGGAAGGATTGCATGGAGGAAATATTGGATGACAATGGATTGCTAGAATACATCAAGACAAATGTTTCAAAACCAGTGGAATCTGATGCCCAAAACCTATCCCAATGGAAGAAATATGTAGCTAAGGTGAGGAGAATAATATTGGAGGGAGTATGGGACCACATTGTCACCAATATCCATGGGAAAGAAACTCCTTATGAAATGTGGCAAGCACTGAAAGATCTGTTCCAGAATAACAATGACCATAGGGAATTGACACTCAAGGATAAATTTTAAATATCAAGATGCACAATAATGACACTATTCAACAATATATGAGAAATTTCACACAAGTTTGTGATGAGCTTGCAAGAGTTGGTGTTACTATTTCAAATGATTATTTGGCAAGTCTATCCCTTCTAGGCCTTCCCAAAATCTGGCATAGCTACAAATATTCAGTTAACAAGAGGGAGAAACTACCGAATTGGGAATGCTTATGGTATGATTTGGTATAGGAGGAAATAAGGTAGAATACCAAATATGGAACTTCATCCAAGTGGAGGATGAAGAAAACTTTGCATCGGTTGGAAAGGGAAATCAGGGAAAAGGAAAAAAATCTCAAATCAAAGCAGAATCCATCCAAGGAGGTGAGAATAAATATTTGTCCAAAATTAAATGCTTCCATTGTCACAAATTTGGTAACTATGCCACAAAGTGTCCACACAAAAATAAAAGCAAGAATACCTTGGGAGGAGCATCGAATGAATCCTTGGCTTCACAGTGTTAGTGTCATTATTTGCATCCTGCCATCAGTGATCAAAAATTCTCCTTTAATATCATATTAGGGTCCCGTTCTGAAATTTTTGTCATTCCATTAGGTCATCATGTAAAAAATTGGTCACTGGAGGTAGCCCTAGTTCAAAACCTCACTCTATTCAAAAATTTCAGCACTTGTTGGCTCATTTCATCACTTTGTTGCGTGTACATAATTCATGAGTTTTATCACCTATTTAGTCATGTCACCATGAAGTTCATTCAGTTAGGGTTTCCATTAGGTTTTAGGGTTTTCAAGGTCCATAAAACTACCATCTGCATGCATAAAAGACTAGCAAGTAAGAGAGTGACAATAAATACATTTTACTATGTAAAGTTGATTTGTAAATTTAATTTCAATTCAAATATGTAATTTTATGTAGAAATTATATAACTAATGTGTTATACATCCGAGATTCTCCTGATCACACACTATTTGACTTCATGCACAATACATAATCTCTTCTACCATTGATCATTACTTGCGGAAATTAAATCAATTGCATGCACACATTAAAACCATAAAAATTCACACATATGAACATAGTAATTTATGGGAAAGCTTAAAGCTGAAAACCCCCAAATATATGTATATTATATGTCATAGAGATCATGTAACAATCATCATACAAAGCTCCTCACAAGCTCTCAGTACAATCTCCAATTGCTACACACTAATCAGGTTCGATCTAGCAAATCCATGCATCGATCTCTCGCCACCTCGCTTAGCCTCGCTTTCATCGCGCAATCATCGCTAAAGAATGGATCCAATGAATCCCGAATCTGGTCCGTGCCTTGCTCACGCACCCTCATTGGCATCTCCAACCACCGTGTAAGCAAATCATGCAACACTATAGTCACAACCGATAGTCAACTCCGTTCTTCACCTACCTCTCCACCTTCTCCATCAAATCGCTCCATGCAGAGCAATCAATTGATGTATTCTTTAGTTGATTAATGAGTTAATAATTAGTGAATTAATTAATAATTAATTCACACCACTCTCACTAGTGTATCAATCAATTAGACTAGATACAACTAGCTCAACTATGTTTAGATTAGTTAAACTGAACACAACTCCATTAACTTCCTCAATCAACTCCACCAAACTCTCTCACATGAGTTCTAACTGAATTTTCCATGCAATAGCTCCACTTAACCCTCAGGAATAGCGTAATTCCTTCTGTCAGCTCCTGTGCCACATCTGTGCACTTAACTGAAGTGCTCCAAGAGAATAAGATAATGTTTATAGTCCAAATATTTTTAAGAGCTAATAATATTCGACATATCTATTTTTAGACTGGCAATCTAAAAATAGATTCCGCCCAATATGTCTAAAAATAGAAGTCCATCTATTTTTTCCGACTTGACCAACCATTCACAAATAGCATCCTGCAACTCATAGAACATGATCCATATGTCTAAAAATAGACATAGTCTAAAAATAGACTTTGCGCCAAAAATAGCCTGCGGGCCCACTTAGTGAAGGCGACTCCTTTCCACTAAGCTCATCATCTTATTGCAATCTCAACACTCCCTCTCAACAAGATAAGGATTATCTGCAACCCCTATCCTGCCCCTGTGGTATTCGAATTTGCTCCTGGTGAGCGCCTTCGTCAAGATATCAGCATCCCGATCCTCCGTAGGAATGTATGAAAGTAACATGATTCTCCGCTGCACACAATCTCTGATATGATGATACCGGATGTCAATGTGTTTAGATCTATCATGAAATATTGGATTAACCGAGAGTTTGATGCAACTCTGATTATCACAATAAATCACAGTAGGCTCTAAGTGTGAACCGAACAACCCGACCAAGATCTTCCTCATCCATATAGCCTCGCATGCAGCCAAACTCGTTGCCATATACTCGGCTTCTGCTGAACTGAGTGCCACGGATCTCTGCTTCCTGCTGTACCAAGAAACTGCTGTCGACCCGATACTGAAAATCCCTCCAGATGTGCTCTTTCTGTCCGTTGGGCTCCCTGCCCAATCTGCATCCATGAAGCCACATAGCTTCACCTCATCCGACTGTCTGTACCATAATCCATATCTCGATGTGCCTCTGAGATATCTCAATACATGCTTGCCTGCCTTCCAAAAGAGCTTGGTAGGCTTAACCATAGCTTGTGAAAGCCGGTTAACAGCATAGCATATGTCGGGTCGTGTATTGACTAGATACATAAGCGACCCCACCAACTGTCGATAAACAGTGGCATCCACTACCTCCGCCGAAGTAGCATCCTCCTTCCTCCAACCACCAGGAAGAGGAGTCTCAACAGGCTTGCAGCCATGCATGTTGAACTTCTCCAAGCACTTCCCGGCAGACTCTGCCTTGAGAAACAAACAGTCCACCACTGTGCTGCCAAATTTCCAATCCCAGGAAATAATGAAGGAGGCCCAAGTCCTTCATCTCAAACTATTTTGAAAGATCCTCCTTGCATGAGAGTATCAATAGCTCATCACCTGTAAAAATAAAATTATCTACATAAAGTACAATGACCAGCAACTTACCCTCCACCATAATCTGGTATAGGTTAGGATCCGCCTCACTCTTGGAGAATCCAAGTCCGGTGAAATAACTGTCTATCCATGTGTACCAAGCACGAGGTGCTTGTTTCAACCAATACAACGCTCTCTTGAGCCTGCACACATGCGACTCTGGCCGCTAAAGACTAGAATACCTTCTAAGCCGTTCTATGAAAATCCCCTCCTCAATGACTCCAATTGAGAATCGTAGTCTTCACATCCATTTGATGAATGTGCCACCCTATCTCAGACTGAGAGAGCAAGAAATGCCTCGTATGGAAGAATACCTCAGGATGTGCAAAGGTTTCCTCAAGGCCGATCCTCAACCGTGGAGAAGCCCCCCCGGCAAAAATTTTCCTTGCATTTCTCGACGCTCCCACACCGTTTGGTGCTTCACTTTTGTAGATCCATCTCGAACCTACCACTAATTTCCCTTCCAGCCTCAGGACAATCTCCCATGCATTGTTTCTGACAATCGAATCATACTCTTCCACCATGGCATCTACCCATGCGGGATCCTCCACAGCTTCCTCGAAAGAGGATGGCTCTGTCACGATACACTTGCTCACAAGAGCCATGTATCCAGTATACCAGTCAGGTGACTGTCTCTGTCTGTGCTGTGATGTAGGTGCTCCTACAACCTTCTTTACATCTTGAGCTAGCCGCTCAACTTCTGTAGTGCGCTTCCGCCCTCTGATGGTTGGCGCTGCATGAGTGGTCTCTTCCACTCCATGAACCTCCTCTTGTGGCTGATCCACATCCCGAGGCTCATCCTTAGGAACTAATAGCTCCTCATCTGCATGCAAGTGTGGCTCCCTCTCAAGCGAACACTTCATGGCTTTCTCCTCATGAAATTTGATATCCTATCGCACAAAAGTCTTGCGACTGTCTGGAAAATACACACAATAGTTGTGGGGCGTATCAGTGTACCCCAAAAATATCCCAACCTCCGCAGTCGGCTCCAGCTTCTTCCTAGCATCCTTCGTCACATGAATGTAAACAGGTGAACCAAAAATCCTCAAAAATGAGAAATATCAAAGTTTCTACTCGTAAAACACCTCTGTGTGTACTCATGCCAAGTACTCTGTGAGGACAATGGTTTTGCACATAAACTGCAGTATTGCATGCCTCAGCCCACAAGTGTATGGGAAGGCCCTGATCATGCAACATCACCCATGCAGCACCCATGATCATTCTGTTCTTTCGCTCCGCGACCCCATTCTACTGTGGATTATGAGGCGCTATGAGCTCTCCTCGAATTCCTTCTATGCTACAAAAGTATTTGAATTCGCCAGAGATGAATTCACCACCATTATCGCTCCTAAGAGCCTTCACCTGCTTCCCTGATTCTTTCTCCACCAGTGCCTTAAACTCACAGAACTTAGAGAATGTCTCGCTCTTCTTCTGCATGAAGAAGATCCAGCACTTACGAGAAAAATCATCAACAAATATCACATAATACCTGTGCTTTGTTGTTGAAGCTACTGAGAAAGGTCCACACACGTCTGTGTGAATTCTCTCAAGGATCGTCGTGGCGCGACTATCCTTCTTGTGAAAGGTGGATTTCACAAATTTTCCCAAGGTATACCCCTTGCACTGATCCGAACCGTGCAAGTGTACCTTTGGGTAGCCCGCAGAAATCTACCGCAAAATTTTCAATGCACCATGGTGAAGATGGCTCCACCTCTCATGCTATGGAAGCTCACCCTCCTTTCGGCTCACCACTCCTTCTTGCCTTGCCTGCCATTGCTGCGCAGCCATCTACCTGCAATTGATAAAGGTTCTTAACTCGAACCCCTATCCTCTGGGTCTCACCAGTTGCCTTACTGCACAAGAAAGCCTTTCCCTCGCTAAAGACAACATCATATCCCTTGTCTTCTAACATCGCCACAGAGATAAGATTCTTCTTCAATCCTGGAACATGCATCACTTCCTTCAATATGAAGGGTTTACCAGACTCCCTCTCAAAGGAAATGGTACCAATACCGGTCGCATTGTATCTACCATCATCGCCCATCTCGATGTGCACTCCAAGATCTTTCTCATCCAGATCAGTAAACAAATCTTTGTCTCCAGTCATATGAAAAGACGCACCATTGTCAAGAAACCACACTGAACCCATCATACTTGAGACCAAGCATGCGATCAACAAAAAATCTAGCTCAAACTATGAGGCTAAGGCCTCTCCAGCTGCAGATCCAGCAGCCTGCTTATTTTTCTTCTTTTCTGGACAATTAGTGGCGTAATGTCCGTGTTGGTGACAGTGAAAGCACTTCACCTTGGACATGTCCTGCTTCTTGCCTTTCGCACCGGATTGAGAAGCATTCTTCTTGCTCTTCCCCTTCCTTGCTTTGGCAGCCAAAGCGCAATTTTCTTCATCTACATTCTTCGATGAAGATCCGTCCCTGGTACTCCGCCTTATCTCCTCTTGCACAAGATCCGACCAAAGTCGCTCCCATCCTGGCAATTTCTCCCGACCATTGACAGAATCCTCATAGGAATTCCAACTCTTCGGAAGACCAAGGAGAGCCAAGCTCACCAAGTCCTCATCATCCACACTAACTCCTACACTCCCAAGCTCATCCCTGCAGTGGAAAAACTTTGTCAAGTATACCGGAATAGTGTCATTCTTCTCCATTTTTATTTTCCTGAGTTTATCCTTGAGCGCCAACTTCCTCTGGTCACTCTTGCTTTGGAAAAAATCTGTCAAAGCTTTCCACATCAAGAATGGAGAAGCTTTACCATGAAGGCTGGACACTATGTGATCCTTCACACCTTCCAACAGAATCCTTCGACATTTTGTTGTCTTCTTTTGCCATGCGTCAAGTGCGGCAGCATCGCTAGAAGCAGGTTTTGGAATTTCTGCATCTATGAACTCCTTCAACCCATTATCCTCCAACACCGCCTCCATCCTGTCCTTCCATGCAATATAATTCGAGCTGCCCTCAAGGGCATACTCCAATCGCAATCCGTTGAAAGACATCTCAACTTCGACACTAAGAAAACACTGCTGCAAATTCGAATTCCACCAGCACAAAACTCAACCGCTTCAATGTTTTGCAATTGCTCCAATGATCAATATCGCTCTGATACCATGTAGAAATTTGAATAACTGATATATTATTCACCGATATTCTCTTGATCACACACTATTTTAGCTTCATGCATAATACAGAATCTCTTCTACCATTGATCATTACATGCGGAAATAAAATCAATTTCATGCATACATTAAAACCACAAACAATCACACATATGAACACAAGACTTATGGGAAATCTTAAAGCTGAAAACCCCCAAATATCTCTATATTGTATGTCATAGAGATCATGTAACAATCATCATACAAAGCTCCTCACAAGCTCTCAAGACAATCTCCAATTGCTACACTAACGCCCGATCTAGCAAATCCATGCACCGATCTCCCGCCACTTGCTAGCTTGCCTCTACTTCGCAATCACCGCTGAAGAATGGCTCTGAATGAACTCGAATTGGTCCAGCCTTGCTCACGCAATCCTCATTGGCATCTCCAACCACCGTGTGTTGCAAATCATGCAACACTATAGTCACAACTGATAGTCACACTGCTCTTTCACCTACCTCTTCACTGGTCTCCACTGAAACTGTCCATGCACTGTAGTTAACTGATGTATTCTTCAATTGATTAATGAGTTAATAATTAGTGAATTAATTAATAATTAATTCACACCACTCTCACTAGTGTATCAATCAGTTAGACTAGATACAACTAGTTCAACTACGTCTAACTAAGTTAAACTGAACACAACTCCACCAAATACCTCAATAACTCCACCAAACTCTGTCACATGAGTTCTAACTGAAGTCTCCATGCAATAGCTCCACTTAACCTTCAGGAATAGCGTAATTCCTTCTGTCAGCTCCTGTGCCACATCTGTGCACTTAACTGAAGTGCTCCAAGAGAATAAGATAATGTTTATAGTCCAAATATTATTAAGAGCTAATAATATTTAACATATCTATTTTTAGACTGGCAATCTAAAAATAGATTCCGCCCAATATGTCTAAAAATAGAAGTCCATCTATTTTTCCAACTTGACCAACCATCCACAAATAGCATCCTGCAACTCATAGAATATGATCGACATGTCTAAAAATAGACATAGTCTAAAAATAGACTTTGCGCCAAAAATAGCTCGCGGGCCCACTTAGTGAAGGCGACTCTTTTCACTAAGCTCATCATCTTGTTGAATCTCACATTTTATGTTTTTCAATATGTAATAAGTTCTCATGGTTCCAAGGTAGCCTGCATACTCAAGGTTCCATCAACTAAATTAGTCAAAGTTCCAAAAGGCATCAGTGTTCCTAAACACTTTCCATCACTCCTATCCCTCAAAATCATCATTTTCCACAAGCACTAAACTCTAATTTCCTCTCCCATCGACCTAGGGTTTGCTATGGAATCAGAGACATCTGAGCAGAGGAGGCATAAGGGAGGTCATATCAGCAAGTATGAGGCCATTCCAACTCATAAACATCATGTCTCCATCATTTTTCAAGAAATCATGAGCTCAATGTTGAGTTGAGGAAGGCCTCCAAAAGTTACCTGCAAGAGCACACTTCATTTTTGCACCCTCATTCTGCACTTTTTGACCAGTCTTGGGAGAATTGATTTTTGAGGGGCTATACTTGATCATTTTCAGTGTTTGATAGGTCCATTGTGTAGCCAAGAGATATATTTTGTAATATTCCTAAATTACAGGCATTGGAGAAGGAGAATCTTGAGGCATAAAACCTAACTTTTGAAGGACAAACTCAAGGAAACCCTAATTTGTCAAAAGGAAAAGGGTAAATTGGACCTACTTGTTGATATATCCATGATAGCATAACACACCTTATTTGGAATCTTTGAAGAAATTTGGAGAAAATTTGAGAAATTTAAAAAAATCTTTAAAGGCACATTTTCCAGAAATGTCCTATTTTAGACACCATTTTGCAGAAACGATTGTGGATAATTAGAGAAGCATATTTTGAAATAGAAGGTTGTTTTGGTTCAAAACATGCCAAGGAACAAAAAACTCTCTCATGTTTGCAAAAAACCTCATGGTTAGAGATACATTGATCCATCTCTGAAGCCTATTTTTGCAGAAAACTCATAAATTTGACACAGTTGTACTGTCAAAAGAGCAACACCCTAGGCGTTGCACTTTTTCTAGGGACCTCCAATGGCCAAACTGAAAGCACCATTCGATTTAGAAGGCCAATTAAATAAGGAAAAAAACTTTGCAAAACTTTTTTGGTTCAAAGGAGTAGTCAAAAAGTCAAAGAACACTCAAAAAATCACATATTTGCCCTCTTTTGGAGGTTGGCATTGCGCTTTTTACCAGTCTTGGGAGAATTAACTTTTGGAGGGTCAAATCAGCACCATTTTCGAAACTAATAATATATTTGGAAACCAAACTGGACATGCTTTCCAATGAGATATTCTGCGCTAAATTTGGACATCGGGAACCCCTTCAAAAGTGGATCTGAAGTTGGCACTGTGATTTTCACCTTGGCGCTGTGCTTTTGACCAATTTTCTGAGTTTGCTAATATTTGTAAAATTTCTCAGTTTTCTCAGTTTCACTTTGGAAAATGAAGTTTGACCAAGTTAATTCATTGATTTAAATGTAATTTTTATGTTTTTACACTTACTTAGGGTAAATACATTAAGTGAAAACTCTTAATGAGATGTAATGAACTAGTTTCCAAAAAGTGAGGGATGAGTCAGTTTGACCTCCATACACTCTATGTATCAGTTCATTTTTTGGTGGAACTGCTCCTCCACTCATGGATTCGACCCATGAGTTGGGAGAAGTTGTTTTGAGGTCTATATCTTTCACTTCTTGACTCATTTCATAGGTTGGATGTTATTGCATTGATAAGAGACTTTAGTGTAATTAGTATTTGGCAGGAATTTAATGAAAGAGTTGCAACTATTTCTTTGGGATACCTGTGGTATGGAAATTTAACATAGTTTCTTCTTATGTTACATATGTATGAATTTTGTGTCTTCACCATCCATTTCATCTCTATTATATGTTGATTTTCAAGTTGATAAGCATAATAGGGAAAATCTTCATAATTTGTTCATTTTCTTCAGTTTAGAAAGAATACATGCATTTTCTTGCTCTTTCTAGCACCTCATCAGTCTGATCCATCTCACCCTGAAACCCTAAAGTGTTAGCCTTCCTACCTACCTTGCCACATTGAATGGATTGAAATCCTAATATTATTTGCCCTGACCTAGCCTCTTTGGCCTAATTCACCCATCCAGCAAACCAATTTAAACAAACAAACCCTTGTACTCATACCTAGCCTAAAACCCTAATTCATCCAGCCCTCTTGGGTGTGATTTTTTGGAGAGATCCCTCTCCGGTTTGGTAGGGCTAGCTACCAAGCTAAAAGATTGGTTTGTGATTACCTCTATTTGGACTCTTTTTCAACCTTAGATATTTGGTGGAGTGATAACACACAGTTCGAGATTTACTTTACCCTTATCGCATGCATGGCAAGCAAAGTGATGGGGAGCGTGTGGTACTTGGACTCGGGTGCATCGTTCCACATGAGAGGATGTAGATATTTTTTCAATAACCTGGAGGAGAAATATTTGTGGTGCACATCAAGTTAGGGGATGACATAAGGTACAATACAATCAAGGTTGGCACAGTCACCTTTTAGACGGAGTTGGGATCCCCTCTCAGACTCAAGGATGTCATGTTCGTTCTATACCTAAAGAAAAAAATCATCTATGTTGTATTTTTGGAAGACCATGGTTATGTTGTGATCTTCAAAAAAGGAAAACATTCCTTAGACACACAACCATGAGACAAATGAAGTGGATCGAGGTTTGTGTTATGAACCTATATATGCTAGATGTGGAATATTGTGTTGCATTAGGCACTAAGGAAAAGAAATTTTATGGCTGCGATGTTTGTGAAATTTGGCACAAAATACTTGGCCATTTGTGCCATAGCACCTTCAAGATTATGCAGCAAATAACCACTGGCCTCCCTAAAGGATCACTTGAGAAGCATAATGTATGGAAATGATGTACTTTGGATAAGTACACAAAATCCACATTCCATGATCGGGACAACAAAGCACATGTATTCTTGGAAAGGATCTACTCTGATGTATGTAGAACTTTCTCGACAACCTCCACTATTATACACAAATATCTTTTCATTTTTATTGATTACTTCTCAAGAAAGTGCTAGATCTTCTACATGTGGAAGAAAGATAAGACATTCTCCAAGTTTGTAGAATTCAAGGCACTGGTTGAGAAATAAATTGGTAAGAAGGTGAAGGCTTTCAATAGCAATAATGGAGGTGGGTATGTGCTGAATGAATTCAAAAATTTATGTGTGGAAGAAATAATTCTACGAGAGTTGTCACCACCCCATAATCCACAATAGAATGGGGTGGATGAGAGAAAGAATCGTAGCGTTGTGGGAGTTGTGAGGGCTATTTTGCATGACTAAGGCTTACATCTGCATCTGTGGGCTCAAGTATGTAACACAATAGTCTATTTGCAGAACCAGAGTCCTCATCAAATTTTGGGCATGATTACACTAGAGGAGGCCTTCTTGGGGAAAAAGTAGGATGTGTCAAACTTTAGGAATTTTCGAGCCTCTATTTACTTCCCTGTCTCCAAAGAATCAGGGAACAAGCTTGAGTCGAAAATGAAATTTGGGGTATTTTTGGGTTACAAATAAACTCCCCACAACTACCATGTGTACTTTCCATCTCTCAGAATGACAATTGTGTGAAGGGATGTAAAATTTGATGAGGATAAAGCGACGCAATTCTCTCTTGAGAGGGAGCTTTAGATCCCATTGAAATATGATCTTTTAGCTCCAAAGGAGGAGCCTTAGGAAGTTGTGGAGAAACCACAAGTAGAGGAGAATAGAGTGGATACATCCACTCAAGCAAACCATCTAGAGAAGGTAGAAAATTAACCAAGGGAGTTGATAGACTTGTTCGGGATGTGAGGAAGATTGTGGGAGCTCCTTCAAATTTTTGTAGGTAGAGAAGGCCACTTGATCGATACATTGGCAACATGGCTCTAATGAATGAGCTTGTAGAGACTGAGCCATCCTCTTTCAAGGAATCAATAGATAAACTTGTTATATGGGTTGATGCAACGATGGAGGAATATGAATCCATTGTAAAGAACAGTGTTTGGGAAGTGGTCCCGAAACTAGAAGATAAATTTGTTGTGGGTTCAAGATGGATCTTTGAGGTTAAGCATGTAGAAGAAGGTAGCATAGAGAAGTATAAGGACAACTTTGTGGCCAAGGCATACTCTCAAGTTGAGGGAATTGACTTAGATCATATTTTGCACTGGTTGCACAGATCAGATGGAAGATCCACTAGATGGATGTAAATACAACATTTCTCAATGTAATTATTGAGGAGGAGGTGTACATCGAGAAACCATAAGGTTTTGATACATTTTATCGAGATTTTCATGTGTGAAGACTCAATCGAGCATTGTAAGGTCTCAAACAAGTACCCTGTGCTTGGTACACGAGGATCGACAATTGTCTCACTAGTTTTGGATTCACCAAAATTGAAGCGGATGCAAACCTATATTACATATTGGTAGGAGGTAAATTGGATATTATTTCCTTATATGTTGATGATTTAATTTTAAGTGGTGATAATCAGTTGATCAGTTCTTGCAAGGGAATTTGAAACCAAGGACATATGTCTCATGCACTACTTCCTTAGGTTGGAAGTGTGGCAAGGCGATGGGGAACTCTTTGTTTCTCAAGGAAAGTATGAAAATGAGATACTACAAATATTTTGCATGGAGATTTGTAAACCCATGAAGACACCTCTAGCGACCAATTGGAGGAAAGGATGCCACTTCAGGTGAGGAAGTGGATGCTACCATCTATCAATAATTAGTGGGTTCACTGATGTATCTTGTGAACATATGAACAGATATGTGTTATGCATTCAAACGATTGAACCAGGATATGGTTAGGCCAACCAAATTATAATGGAAGGAAGTTGAGAATTTTTTATGGTACCTCAGAGGCACTACCAATTTGGAATATGGTACAAACGGATAGAGTGAGTGAAGTTGTGCGGCTTCATAGATGCAGATTGGGTGGGGATTCCATCGCACTGAAAGAGTACATCAGGTGGAATTTTCAATGTTGGGTTTGCAGTTGTTTCCTAATACAACATGAAGTGAAGATGTGTTTGTCCAATTTTTCCTAGATCAGTGTGAAGTAATTGGTAGAGTGTATGAGGTTGTGGTGAGCACACATGCATTGTATTGTTTCATGATTCCTTGGTTGATTATACAAAAAATATGGAGGGGTTTTGAGCATTTTCTTTCCCCAGGAAAATATTTTGTTGTGCGAATGATTTACTTCTTTCTCTTACTTGCATGTGATTGAGCGATTGTGATTTATATTCTGCAAAAAATGTAGAAGGATTTAGTATCTTGTTTTAGTACATTGCATGATCGGATTGAATCCATTGGTGTAATTTATACATGGTATCAGAGCTTCAAGAATCACAATAATGGAGAAGAAATTGAGTTTGTGTTGATTAGTATTCAAATTTGCAAATACTTTCTTTGGAGCTAGAAGCGGATCAAGATGTCTTTCAATGGCTTGAGACTCGAATATGCACTCGAGGGAAATTTGAATTATATTTCATGGAAGGACATGATGGAGGCAATGTTGGAGGAAAATGGATTGAAGGAATTCATAGCTAATGATACTCCCAAGCCCGCATCAACAGATGCCTAACTTCTTGATGCATGACAGAAGAAGGTAGCAAAGGTGAGGAGCATCTTGTTTGAGGGAGTTCTAGATCATATTGTCTCAAGTCTCCATGGAAAGGAAATCCATATGCTATGTGGAAGGCCTTGACAGATATGTTTCAAAGCAGCAATGACCACATAAAATTGGCACTCAAGGACAAGCTTAGGAAAATAAAAATGGAGAAGGGCGACACAATCTAGAAATACTTGACCAAGTTCACTCAATGTCAATATGAGCTTGTAAGTGTTGGGATTACTATAGCTAATGATGACTTGGTGAGCCTAACACTTCTAGGCCTTCCCAAGAGCTGGCGTAGTTACGAGGACTCTGTGGATGGGAGGGAGAAGTTACGAGATTGGGAGCAACTATGGTCATATTTGGTACAAGAAGAGTTTTAGCGAAATACCAGGGATGGATCTTCATCCAAGACTGATGATGAGGAAAATTGTGCCTTGGATGGTAAGGCAAAGAAGGGGAAGGGAAAGAAGTCCTATTTTAAATCTGAGACCCACAAAGAAGGCAAGAAGCATGACATGTCAAAGGTGAAATCTTTTCACAGTCATGATCATGGACACTATGCCACAAATTGTCCACAAAAGAAGAATAAAAACAAGAAGGCTCCATGAGTTGCAGCAACTGAAGCTTAGGCCTCACAATTTGAGTTGGGATTCTCTCTCATCGCATGCATGGCATCAACTATGATGGGATCTATGTGGTACTTGGATAGTGGAGCATCTTTCCACATGACGGGAAGCAAAGGACTCTTTAGTATCTTAGAAGAGAAGGATCTTTAGATGCACATCGAGATGCGAGATGACATGAGGTATAGCGCTACCAGGATTGATACAGTTACTTTCCAGAGGTATTTAGGTAAACCTTTCATATTAAAAGAAGTCATGCATGTATCAGACTTGAAAAAGAATTTAGTTTCAGTTGCTATGTTGGAGGATCTTCAATATGATGTGGTTTTCAGTGAAGGGAAGGTGTTCCTTCATCACAAAGCCACATCACAGGTAAATAAGATTAGGGTTCTTGCGAAGAACCTCTACAAACTTGATGTAGATGGATGCACGACATTGAGAAGTAAAGCAAGGGAAGTGGTGAGATGGGATACAGGTGAGTTATGGCACAGTAGATTGGGTCATCTACACCACAGTGCTTTAAGGATCATGCAGCAGATTTCTACAGGTCTTCCAAAGGGTACTCTTGTGCTGATAGACACATGCAAGGGATGTACCATGGGGAAGTATACTAATGCCAATTTTCATGAGAAGGAGAACCGAGCAATGGATTTCCTTGAGAGATTTCACTCAGATGTGTGTGGACCATTCTCTACACCTTCCACAGCAAAGCACAGGTATTATGTGATTTTTGTTGATGAATTTTCTAGAAAGTGTGGGATATTATTTTTGCAGAAGAAAGATCATACGTTCTCCAATTTTTGTGAGTTCAAAGCACTGGTAGAGAAAGATACAGCAAATAAGGTGAAGGCTCTAAGGAGAAACAATGGTGGTGAGTATATATCTAATGAGTTCAAGAACTTATGTGCCAAAGAAGGAATTTAGAGAGAATTGATTGCACCTCATAACCCACAACATAATGGGGTTGTATAAAGAAAGAACATAACAATTTTGGAAGGAGCACGAGATATGTTACATGATCAGGGCCTACCGTTGCATTTGTGGGCAGAGGCATGCAACAAAAAAATATTTGTGCAGAACCATAGTCCTCATCGGATACTTGGCATGAGTACATCAAAGGAGGATTTTTCAAGTAAGAAACTGAATGTTTCATATTTTAAAATTTTTGGCTCATCTTTCTATTTCCATGTGACCAAAGATGCCAGCAGGAAGCTATAAACAACAGTAGAAGTTGGGATATTTGTGGGGTACACTGATACTCCCCATAACTATCAGGTGTATTTTCCGGCTAACATGATGGAATTTTTTAGGAGAGATGTTAAATTTGATGAGGAGAAAGCCATGCAGTTGTCCCTTGAGAGGGAGCTTGACTTGCATGCAGATGATAAACTCTTAGTTCCAAAGGATGAGCCTCAAGATGTGGAGCAACCACAAGAAAAGTATCATGGAGTGAAAGAAACCACTCATGCAGAGCCATCCACCAGAAATGGTATAAAGCACACCATAGAGGTTGACAGATTGATGCTAGATGTGAGAGAGCATGTAGGTGCACCTATATCACATCGCAAGAAGAGAAGGTCCCCAGATAGGTATATTGGATACATGGCTCTTATGAGCAAGTGTAACCATCCTCTTTTGAGGTAGCAGTGCAACACCCAACATGGTTTGATGTCATGGTTGAGGAGTATGACTCCATTATCAGAAACAGTGGATGGGAAGTGGTCCCAAGGCTAGTGGGGAAGTTAGTGTTTGGATCCAGGTGGACCTGCAAGGTGAAGCAAGAAACAAATGGGAGTGTGTAGAAATACAAGGCTAGAATTTTGGCCAGAGGATTCTCATAGGTAGAGGGGATTGACTATGAAGAGAATATTGCACTAGTTGCAAGGTACCCATCGATTAGATTCATCCTTGCACTCTCATCACAGATGGGGTGGCAGATACATCATATGGATGTAAAGACAACCTTTCTTAATGGATTTATTGACGAAGAAGTGTACATTGAGCAACAAAAATATTTTGAGACTTTTGATAGGGAGTCACATGTGTGCAGACTCAAGAGAGCACTGTATGGGCTGAAGTAAGCACATCGTGCTTGGTACACCAGGATCGAAAACTATTTCACCAGGTTGGGATTAAAAAAGAGTGAAGCGGGTGCAAACCTATATCATATTGTCGTTGATGGTAAGATTTTGATTATTTTACTTTATGTTTATGATCTTATACTGACAGGTGATGAGAAGATCATAACTTCTTGCAAAGAGGATCTTGCAAGAGAGTTTGAGATGAAGGACATGGGGCTCTTGCATTATTTCCTTGACTTGGAAATATGGAAAAGAGATGGGGAGCTATTTGTATCTCAGGGCAAGTATGTCAAGGAGATTCTGAGGAAGTTCCACATGGAGGGAAGCAAACCCATGGAGACTCCTCTTGTAGGTAACTTGAGGAAGGAAGCTGCTACTTCAAGTGAGGTAGTGGATGTTTTGTTTACATGCAACTTGTGGTTTCGCTTATGTATTTGGTGAACACAACCAGACATATGCTACACAATTAACTAGCTTAGTCAAGCTATGGCTAAGCCTGACAAGCTCTTTTGGAAGCTGGTAAAGCATGTGTTGAGATATATCAGGGGCACTACAGAGTATGGATTATGGTACATACGGACAAAGGGAGTGAAGCTTCAAGGCTTCATCGATGCAAGTTGGGTAGGTAGTCCATCAGATAGGAAGTGCACATCAGGGGGCATCTTCAGCATAGGATCAGCAATAGGTTCTTGGTAGAACACACTCAGTTCAGCCGAGGCAGAGTACATGGCAGCTAGTCAAGCTGCATGTGAGGCCATTTGGATGAGGAAGATACTTGTTGGTTTGTTTGGTCATCAGATGGATCTGACGGTGATACATTGTGACAAGCAGAGTTGCATAAAACTCTCAGCTAATATATTATTACATGACAGGTCCAAGCATATTGACATTTGGTACCACCATCTCAAGGATTGTGTTCATATATGCATTATGTTGTTGCAGTACATTCCCACGGAGGATCATGATGCAAATATCTTGACAAAGGAGCTTGCGAAGAGAAAATTCATATACCATAGAGGCAGGATTGGGGTAGCATATAATCCATTTCTTGTTGAGAGGGAGTGTTGAAATTCAACAAGAAAATGCACACACACTAGTGTGAGATCCCAAGTCACACATGAGTGAGGGATTCTAGTGACACATTAGTGAGAAAATGTGCAACCAATTTTTAAATAAATTGTAATATTATCTCATAACAACTTGTAATAGTTAACTATGTGTGATATACTTAGTTAGCTTAAGAATTTTGAGTTGAGGGTCAAAGGATAGGCATGTAGAGTGATTCTATTATTAACGGGGTCCAATTGCAGTTGTAGCACTAGTGTGGTGTGAGTGTGATCAATTAACTCACATTAATTGAGTTAAATTAGATTAACTAGTTCTAACTGATTGATGAGATAGTGGAAGATCAAGTGAATTAAAATAGATTTAATTGAGAAGTAGTGATCTACCAAGTAATTGATGATTCACTATTAATAGTTGCATGCATGTCAATTCTGATGGAGACCCAGTTGAGACAAAGGTTCAAGGTAAGTAAACTATCATATGTATTTTTAGCAAACTACCCAGGTGAATCTATAAAGCCACAAGAAGCCCATGATGGATTGCGCAATCAAGGAAGGTTGAATTTCCTATTTAATAGGGGTTTATTTCTCTAGGGATTGCGTGGGCAAGGCAGGCTGAGGGTAGGCAGGAAATTGACTATGTGTTTGTCCAATTTTGCCTAGATTAGTGTGAGAAATTGGTAGAGTGTATGAGGTTGTGGTGAGCAAACATGCATTGTATTGTTTCATGATTCCTTAGTTGATTATACAATAAAGATGGAGGGGTTTTGAGCAGTTGCTTTCCCCAAGAAAATCTTGTTTTGTGTGATTGGTTTACTTCTTTCTCTTACTTGTATGTGATTGAGCGATCGTGATTTATATTCTATAAATATTGTGGAAGGACTCAGTATCTTGTTTTAGTATATTGCATGATCGGATTGAATCCATTGGTGTAATTGATACATTTAATACATCTCAATTCATCATATTAATGCAAGTAGGCAAAGGGGTTTTTAGCAAATTGATTTCCCCTGGAAAAATACTATGTGCATGTGAGTTATTTCTCATTGCATGTTTGTGATGGATGTTCTAAATTTTGAATTGAACTTCGCATACTAGTAGAGTAGGTTTGTGTCTTGTGATTTTGATTAAAACTTCATGAGCAGTTGCAAATATACATCAGAATTTTTATAGAATTTATGTTAAAAGCATGCTATATAGAGGATGGCTTATGGAAACTCTAGCTCTGCTGAAAAGGTTTTATGCTAACACAAATTTTGCTAATGCAATCAACTAGTTTGCTTTAAAAAAATCATTAAACAAAAATATACTTATATTTAATTTTAATATTTAATCATCAAACCAAAATCTTATGTGACTTTGCCAAGGAATGACTATAGGAATCGATTTGTTTGTTGATCATTCCTAATTTAACATTGAACAATGCAACTTATAATATTTAACTTTGAAAATAAAAATTAGGTTTCAATATAATTAAAAAAACCATATTTCTAACATTTACAAAAACCACCCAAAAATAAAATCCTTGAAAATAACACGTACTAAACAACATAGTTACGATTATTTACATCCCACCATAATTTAAGCAAGTATTTGCATCATGAATGGATATGAATACGATGTAAACATATATACTTACCATGAATAATGCCTTACTAGTGGTTACTAGTGGTTATTACCCGCCAAAATTTATGCAAATCCTTATACTTGAATAGAAAATTAATTTTTCTACTTCAAATATCAATTTGCAATTTGTCTGATAGCATAATTTTTAACTTAAATGGCATAAATTAAATTGCCCTAAACGCTAGTTTATTGAGCCGAGAGGCTCATTCTACAACTCAGTATGAAGGGATGTGTAAATTGAAATTAAAAATTATGTTCTAAATAGAAAAATAATGTCTTCTATAATTAAAAAAATTGAATATGTTGTAAAGTAATTAGAAGTAAAAAAGATTGTGTAAATCACATGTTTAAATCTTATACTTTTCAAAAATATTTCAACAAGAAATTTAAATAAACTATTTGAATATCTATGTTAAATATTTGTCAATGTTAATTTCAAAAAAAACAAAAAAATAATTATGGTTAAAATTTTATTTTGTCCTATATATACTCTATATAGGATTCAAAAATACAATTTAAACAATAAAAAATAACATATCTTATTTTTGCACTCTAAAAAAATTTGTTTGATCCCTTTTCACTCAAATCTATACTGATAATTAAATCAAAATCTTATTAATTTTAATTTTATATTCTTTACCTGCTGTAGAGTCTTAGTTAAACAGTGATGAGGCGGGTTGTTATAGCATTCATCACAGGTTCAATTCCCTTCCCCAATCAAGGCGATGTATCTGGACATGTTGATGAAAGATAAAATAAAAAAATTAATTAATTAAAAAGTACTACCAAACTTACAAAAAAAATTTTATACATGTTAACTAAAGTAAAAAAAAATGAAAAATACTACCAAATCATTTTCATATTATTAATAACTCTTCCAATAAACATACAAAATGAAATTGATCATACTCCAGATTTCGGTCACATGGTCAAAAGTGGTGTACTGCTACCTACATAATTGTTAATCCCAAAACCAACCACAATGATACGTCTGCTCAATGTTCCACGTTATGTAAAAGTTCCAACAAGGAGGGAAAGAATATTAAAAGAATATAACCTTCCGGTGATCCAACGGGTTGTTTCGAGTCTTAAAGCTATTCAAACGTTTCTCAATGACCATTACCTTTCGGTAATCGGTCATATTATTAAGACGAAAAGTCTTATATAAATTTGGGGGTTGGTGTTTAACTTTGACTTTTCTAAACATATGCAAGGTTGGTTCAATTTTTTAAATATCCACTTGAAACTAAGAATAGTCAAAGTCATACCAACCTAATTGTTGTACAATTTTGAAAAACTAACTTTCAACCATCCTCACCTAACTTGGGATCTCCATCTACTACTAGAAAAACAAACTTTACTATTATCATCTAACTTAGGATCTCCATCTACTATAAAAACAAACTGTACTATTATCACCTAAGTTGGGATCTCAATATACAAATTTTTAAATTAATTATATTTTTGATAAAAAGGACATGGCTAAATATATTTATCAAGTTTTGAGCAGTATGAATTTTAAGAAATAAACTAATATTTTGACAACATCATCTATAACAATTTTAACTAAGAGTACGGTGCGCTTCATTTGACATGCCAATATCATTTTGTAAAGTATTTATGAAGAAGGGTTGTATATATGCATATAATATATATGGCAGAAAAGAAATACAAATAACTTAAGATAAATAATATTTCATTTCGATTATGAAGATGATGATGATGATGGTTAACGTCTACTGAGACCAAATTTTGGTCTATCGGACCTATATTTTTCTTAGTTCTTAATTGTCTGGCTTCTCGTCTTTCTTGGCGAGATTGGTGTTGTAGCTTTCTTTTCCTTCTCTACGGTCTTCCAACTTCCTTTATCTTGCGGCTCCTTCATCTCTTCTGATTCTTGGGACACTGATGTCTTATCTTTGGGATCTAGGAGATCTGCTTTGTTGTTAAATGAAGATTTCTTTTGTGTGGTATTCAAATCCTCATAATTGCTGATGCTTGAGGGGCTGTCGAGATCGTTTTTTTGTTGTTGGGCTGGGCTTTCACCCTGCTTGTCTTGAGGGTTGTTTCTTTCTTGCCTGATTTCTTGCGATTCAGAGTTTTCTGCAGAGTATTCTTCCTTGATGACAGTGTAATAAAAGTACAAATACATGTTAATTAATTTTTGAACTAAATTTAATTTAGATTTTACATTTAGAATATATTAAATTACATAGATCGAAATATGTTCACTTTCGATTTAAGTATATATATGAAATGACAAGATTTGATGGACTTTAGAAAGGATTTTTAGGATCCGTTTAGAGAAGCTTTAAGGAAACAAAACTTCTATCTTTTCTCTCATCTCCAAATTCATAGAATTTGAGCAATAATTCATTGAGATCATGAATATCATAACTCATAGAATTTGAACAGTATGAATATTTTTTTGCGGGTTAAGGAGCAATTAGCAATTCTAGAGACAAGAGTGTAATCTTTTCAAACACATGGTGCAATCTATTAAGAAAAATGCTCTTTTAATGGAATCCAACCAGTAAGTTCTGGAACATGAGAGTAATGGGCATAAGAATACAATAATACTAATGACTAAATCCATGGACATATTGGAGCAAGAATCAATGTGGATCAACATTAGAGTTTATGAAGTAATGAGTCACAACTTATTTCTTTACTTATATATTTTTAAGAAATTAGTATTTTATAAGTCATTTTAAGATTTATAGCGATAGATGTATTTTGAATTTTTTTCATAAGATGTTTGCATTCTAGTTTGGATTAAGAAGATTTTGCTTATTTCTTTATAGTGCTACTAGTTTTACTATAGCTATTTTGATAATATAAATTTCCTCATCAATATTAAAAAAAAAAAAAAAACAAATCAATTCAATAAGAATGGAATTTTCTCTTTTCATAGTGGTACAATATTTAATATTTATCGATTTTTCTTTACTGTTAAGGATTTTTCATGCCTCAACTCCCAATTAGGGTTAGGGTATGGGACCCTCTAGAAATCTTTTTGAAAGTTCAGACATGACTAGCTTGTGTGAGTAATAAGAGATGACATGGCATCCACTTAATCCTATGGTGGTGAAAACATAAGTCAACTTAACTTGTAAGTATTGTATTTTCCTCTTATAGAGTTCAACTGAGGTGATCCTGGAAAGATCTAAACACATAAAACATCGTTGAAGGGCCAAAATCTTTGTTTGCAAAGTTTTGACCCCAAAAATAAGAATTAATTCCCAAATAGGCTCTGAAAGTCTTAGGACCCGAAATCATCAAAATAGGACATGCCCCTACAATGGGCCCCACAAGTCCATGGATCCAATTTTACATATATAATAGGAGCATTGTCGTTTGAAGAAGCATGTTTTCAAATTCTCTCTATATACGAGATTCTGGTACAGGGAATTTATCTAGAACTTTCTCCCATCCCCTCTCCTTGTTCATCCATGCAAAGATTGATAGGAGAAACCACCACCAAGCAGGAAAAAGGTAAATAAATAAAGAATAAACCATCAATGCACCCTATCAACTATATTAACGAGGATGGAGCAAGTTAAGCTAGGGAATACTTGTTTTTCGTTCTGGGGAAAAATTAATATTTTCTTTCAAGTTGAATAGAGAGATATTTTATAACAATAGCAACCATGCCCATCTCTTAGCTAGCCATTCCAACCAAACAAAACGGTAAGACTAGTTATTTTATTTGTAAACCCAGATGTTGTCTTGATGGGGCCTAGACCCAAGTTCAAATGTGGTTGCACAAACCAACAAAACCCACTATGACCGACCCTTTCGGCAACGATCTGCTCACGTAGACCGAAGAATTACCCGAGGTAATATAGGGTGATGCTAGAACAAGGTTTCTGCATCCAGAGTGACAATGGAGTGTGGATTTACGGATTTTCTCCCTTGATAGGGCTTCGGAGAACAGATGTATCAATAATACAGTCGTGATTCAACATATCCATTGAACTCACTTGGAGATTGTGCGGTCTTACTTAATCATGCATAAAACAATGTAAACAACCATAATCAGAACTACGCTATGCAATTACATATCACAACCCTTACTTAGCACAGATAACATAAATTACAAGTAAAGTAAACACATCAACAGAAACTCATATCTATCTTCAAAAGTGCTTCATTAATGCTCATATCTTTCTCATACAATCAATTCCACCCTATGCACTTAGCTGCAGGGGTTTGTGCACTCAGTTGTAGGCTTCCTAAGGTCTTCATGCACTCAGCTGCAGGAGCCTTTCCTCTAACCCAAAACCACAGACTCTGACTCAAAAAAGTATAACATCCAGATGCATTTCATTAATTATATCACATAAGACCTCAAATTTATTATGATCTCTATCTAGACTCCTTATATAGATTTTGCATTTACAATACCATGGTTCGAAAACCATGGGTGGAGTTCAACGTTCACAAAATATTCCAATTACATAACATAATAAAGGGCTTTGAACCACCCCAAATCCCCTAAGACTCAAAATGGACTTCGTGTTGCGCACTCCGCTCCTCAATCTGCGGGTTCTTTCTTCGAGGGGTCCCATGTCCAACAGGCTCCCAACATAAAATTGTGACTCATCCTGAGTCACAATTCCGATGCGTCATCGATATTTTCTTTTATTTCACTCAAGGCATCCTTCAATGGTGGAATCACTTCGATGCACTACTTTTCGAAATCTTTGATTTCGTTGAGCAGCGTCTTTGTGACTTTCTTGGCTGCCTTCTGCTCAAATCCTCTATGCGTCTAACACAATGCTTTTAGCTTCTTTTATACATTTTTGGAGAGTTGACTGGCCTTAGATTCCCATGGCTTCATTCTGGCTGCAAGTAGCTGCTCCTTCCTGTAAAACTCATCGACCTGCTCTTGTAATAATTTACCCTCTTGGAGACGAGTAAATCATTGCATTGTTGCTAAGGTCTTGTAGTTACCTTAATCTAATCCAGTTGCTCGATATTTTCGCACACTTTGACCTCTATCTTCTGTACGTGAGGATCCTCCTGTAGTGTGGCCCATACATCCATAAATTCTACGAATACATATGTGCACTCTTGTATACGGGACTCAATCTGTTCCGTGGCAGCTTTAATCTTTGTTGTGCGCTGCTCCCGAACTTCCGGCGGAGTGGCAGGCTGCAATTGCAGCAGCAACTCAACTATATTCAACTACAATTAAAGGCGCACTTCATCGACCTTGGATTTGGAGTCCTTAACTTGTTGAAAATTCAACATGAAATGTCTGTCTAATTTAATTTTCCCTTAATTAAATTGGACAATAAATTCTAATCTTATCTCATAATCACTTCTAATAGTTAACTGAGTGTGATAGACTCAGTTAGCTCATGAAATTCGAGTTGAGGGTGGTTGGTGAGGCATGTGGAGTGATTCTATTTGTTTTAAGAGTCCAAGTTGCAGTTAGTGTATTAGTTTAATGCGTGAGAAATCAATTAACTAAATTAAGTGAGTTAAAGTCAGTCTAACTAGTTGTAACTAATTGTTGCACTAGTGAGAGGTCAAGTGAATTAGATCAGATTTAATTCACATGCAGTGATCTTTCAAGTGACTGGTGATTTACTATTAATAGTTGCATGCATGCCAGTTTTGATGAAGACCCACTTGAGACATAGGTTAAAGGGATGTTATCTATCAGTTGTATCATTAGTAAATTGTCGGCGCGCAATTATACAACCATAGGACTTCCCATGATGTATTGCATAGTTTTGGAAGGTTGAATTTCCTAATTAATAGGGATTAATTGTTCTTAGAATTGGATGAGCAGAGGCAGGAAATTGGCTAAGTGTTGATCGTTTTTGTCCGGACCAGTGTGAGACAGTTGGTAGAGTGCATCAGACTCTTGTGAGAAGAGTGCATTGTAATTGTTTCAGGATTCCTTGGTTTTATACAATACAGATAGAGGATTTTTGAGAAGATTACTTTCCCCAAAAAATTTCATGTGTTGTGCGATTGATTTGCTTCTTTGTCTTACTTAGTGTGATTTTGAGATCGTGTTTAATTTCCGCAAATTAATTGTAGAAGGATTCAATATCTTTCTCTAGAATATTGCATGATTAGATTGAATCCATTGGTATACATATTGTTTGTATAATTTATACATGGTATCAAAGCGCCAGAAATCACTATAGTGGAGAAGAAATTGAGTTTGTGTTGAACAACATTTGAATTTGAAAAAATATTCTTTGGTGCAACAGGCGGATCAAGATGGATTTCAATGGATTAATATTGGAATATGCACTTTAGGGAAGTTCTAATTATTGTTACACAGCAATTTGTCACCGTCCCTACAATCCCCATCCTGCACATTGGAGGGCTCATTCCGTGACCTGTGGGCAGAGTTAAGACTTGAAAATACTTTCATTGCATCCCTCTGAAGATGAGCTTTAATTTCCCTGAAGGCATCTCCCTGTAGAAAACCTTAAAAATAGCTCTTTTTCCATTGGCGCGGTTCCATAGTTCAGCCCTCGCCCCAAGAGGGAAATCCTCCAAAGAGGGCGCGCCAATTGGCGCTCTGTCATAGAGCCGCACCCGCGCCAACCATATTAAGAGGTGTTTTTTAAAAATAAAAGGCGGAAGTTTCATCCTAACAAATTCCTGGATTGATTTCTATCTTGAGTTGGGAGGTTTGGCTACGGATTTCCATAGAGAGGAAGTGGTTTGCCACCTCTCATATAAGCTTCCTTGATGATAGGGCCAATCCCATAATTATAGGGATCCCAACTCCCCTTCCTCCTTCTATAAAAGCTTGCGCATTTCCATTTGCAAGCTAGTTCCAAAGAGTGGCAGAATTTCTAAGTTCCCAAGAGCTTTCATGCTGCAAAAGCCTTCTTAATTCCCTAAGGCCAAATCCAAGCAAGGAGACTATTGCCAAGTATCCGGAGAGAGAGGCTTGTCCCATCCCTGACAGGATTTATCGAGACATGTTGTGATGACGACCCGCTAAAGGAGAGTGCTGCGTCGAAGCTATGGTTGTATTCTTCTTTTGACTCTTTAATGATAAGCGACTATCGGTTATGGTTCCACTCTTGTTCTTGATCATGTTCTTGAGTTATATCCTCTTCGACTGATACATAATTGTATGCACTGGATTTTATGCTTGTGTTTGTGTTGTTTCTTGCATGTGCAGGTGTCCGATCACGGGGATCGTGAGGATTGTGATCTGCCAGGGCAAAGGAACGAGAGCACCACCTCTTCTACAGACGATAGCGTTGGATTCCAGGTAAGCCTTCCTCGCAAGTCGGTTTATTTAAAATTAGGAACCTGCACTGTAGCGTGTTTGATTGTTTCTAGACCCGATCTGGGCTACTAGGGATTGCCTCTGTCCACAGAGGGGATTTACCTCCTCAAAAATTTGGCGACTCCACTGGGGAATCAACTTGTTGTTTGATTTGTAAACTATAGACGGAGTCTGAAGCACATCCAGATAGCCTTCGAAACGCTTTTGCTCTACATTAGCGGAGTAGATCAACGCTGCTTCAGTCGATCTCCTGTTTGGTTTACGGACTGAACAACTTGGAGTTTTGTCTTCTCTTTCCGGTTAACTTCTTGGTCTTGCTTGCTTGGTCAACTCTTTGGACTGGATTTTCCTGTTTGTTTGGCTTTGTTTTAGCCTTGTTTTCACTTGTCTGTGTCTGAGATTTCCTGTTTTTATTTTTTCCATAGTAAACTTGGCTGGCGCGCTTTTTAGTGTAACAGTCGCGCCCATTGGCGCAGGTTGCCTATGTATCACCCGCGCCATTGCCTTTTTGGCGCTAATTTCAAGCTCACAGTCGCGCCAATCCTGTGAGCTATTAGGGTTTGCTGTGTATCAAGCTTTCTGAGGCTGACTTGTGATTTTGATCTTGTTTTTTCGGCTGTTTGAGTGCACTGGAACCTAGTTTGACTGGTTGGAGCCTCCTTCCTTTGGTTGTTTGCTTATTTCTTTCGATTTTGCATACGAGCCCTAGGGCATCTAGGTGTCGTTGTGAGTCGAGCCTCCCTTGGGAGTTTTTGGTTTCCGTTCGTTCAGTCAGCTGTGGGATTGCTTCCTTGCATTCGTTTGACAGTTGTCTATCATATTGTTGCGTTTTTTGAGTGACTGATTTCATTTTCATTCGAATTTCGCTTTGCTTCATTTTGGGCCTAGATCACACGGCTCATTGGTGTCTTTGGGACTTTTCTTGGTTTTGAGAGACTTTTTGTCGATTTGAGATCTGATTGTTTGTTCCATTGAGTGAAATTTGTTGGTTTCGCTCTCTTAATATCATTCCTTGAATTGCTTCTTATTTGTTTTCGGTTTGTTTAGTGCATCTAGCTATCAAAAATTGAAAATTAAAAAAAAATCTCTTTTGCTTTTGGTTGATTAGTGCAAATTGAAATCTTTTCCATTTTACTAGTATTTAGTGAATTTGAAAGAAAAGTTTTTAGTTTCATTAGTTGCATTAGAGATATCATTGATTGTCTTCTGATCATTTTTTTGGTGTAAAAAACTCTCAACTCTTCCGTAGCTAGTTTTCATCAAACAAAATGGTGTACTATGGCATGTAGTTGTGCATTTAAGAGATTTTTGAAACAACACATTCGTTAGGGCCTAAAAACTGAAACGTAATTGAAGATCAACTTTAAAATTCAATCAATTTACACTAAGGCAGCATTGAAATCTAACGAAACACATTTAGAGGTCTAGGCTAGAGACGTGTTCCGACGTATTTAAACCTAGTAGCTGTCGTTCGCCTCTTGGCTTTAGACAACACTAGTACGGACTTGTGCTCCCTGTACCGTCGAGTATATAAAGGGAGACCCCACTAGGTTTCTATCCTTTATCCGTAGGAAGCCGAGTTTGCCGCCCTATACCCGTGATACACCGGACACAGCATTAAGGGAGATTGCCTGCACGTATGTTAAGTCCTTGGTTGATTTCTCTTTCATTTTGAAACCAAGGTGTATATTGCAGTTCACGGTTATTTGGTACACCGTTTTGCCTAGCATTCCTGATCAGTCATTTTGATCTTTTTTGACTCATTAAATTTGAAAGGATCGTCAAGCGCTTATCCTTTCATGCTTGTTTCAAAACTGAAAGAGATAGAGTCACCTGTCGCCTGTTTCTCGACTCTTAAAATATGAAACAACAGAGTTTTGTTTCAATGTTTTAAAAATTAACTGCCCACGAAATATTCTGGTTAAAGTTAGTTTCCTTAGGGTGTTGTTCTAAAGATCGTTTCTGAGGGCAACTTTTCCAGAGTTCACCAACCAAGGAATCCCCTCCGATGGGAATCCTGGTCCGTTTCCTCCTCTTGGAAATGTTGGCGCTCCTTATATGGCAACGTTGTTCCTTCCTGGGTTAACTGTTGGGTTGCCTGTTTGGTTGTTTTCGACCTTTGTGGTCCCGAATGTCTCCACTACTGTTCAATCAGTTCCTCCACCGGAACAACATCATGTTGATTCCCAGGTGGACCTCTCCCCTTCTTCACCTATTTTTGTGTCCTCCTCTTCTACTTCGCTTGGTTAAAGTCTGGATTCGAGTAATCGGGTGGCTAAGAAGAAGAAGAAGAAGACAAAGAAGAAGAAGTATGATAAAGGAGAGGCTAGCTCTGCAGCTAGTGCGCCTAAGAAGTCCCCCATCGATAAACCTCCCAACCCTCCGCAGAAAGTCAATTTCCCTTGCATGTTGTGTCAGGGAGACCATATTCTTCGAGACTACCCTGGCATTCCCAAGGTGCTCGAAGCATGGTCCAACGGTCGTCCGCCGTTGCCTTTGGCTTCCGGGAGTCAGGTTGGGGGCACGTCTTCAGCTAGTGCTGGTAAGGCTCCTAAGAAGCAGGGTAAGATGACCAATCCCTGTAAGTTGTGTGAAGGGCACCATGCCATTCACCTTTGTTCGTACATGGATGAAGCCAAGAGAGTCTTGGACAACTCAACCGGTTCTACACCATGCCTTCCAGCTGGTTATAATCGGCTTTCTTTGAGTCCTCCACCTGCTGATGCCACGATTGGTCAAGAGTCATCCTTGGTCGATCCCACTCCCTCAGAAATTCAAATTCAGGAATCCATCCCCGACCAACCATCGGTCGTGGGATCAGTTGAGCTGGCCCCGTCTACGATGCACCAAGTCTTTTCCGTTGAGAGTGGATCTCACATCGCTCATGTCCTTCTGGTTTCTTCAGATTCTTCAGACTTGGAGAAAGATTCTCTTGTCCCCATACCTCAAGAAGTTGTTCCTCCGCCTCCTGTAATAGAGTTCCCAGAGGATACCCCTCCCACCTTCGAGATGGAGGTCATGGAGGATGCTCCTTCTTCTTCCGTAACACCAGGGGAAGACCATCTCGGTTCGATGGTAGCCCCTCCAAGTAGTTTGGTCGCTTCCTTTGATTGGAATCTATTTGCAGGATACCGCCTTCCATCTTATGTGCCTTTCGAGATTACAGTATAGGCTTTTGGTCTGGTCGTACCCAGCACCATTATAGACGAAGGTGCGTCTGTTAGTATTTTATCCTCCACTACCTGGCAAGCTTTTGGTCCGCCACTGCTTGCGCCTGTTACGCAGAATCTGTTGGAATTTAACAGAAGAACGAGTCAACCATTAGGGATCCTTCCAAGGTTACCTGTTACTTTGGGAGAGTACGCATCCCATATGGACCCATGATGGTTGTTCCAGGCCCCTTGGATTTCAATCTGCTTTTGGGGTGCGATTACACCTATGCCATGGGAGTGCTTGTCTCCTCCCTTTTTCGTGTGGTCTGTTTTCCACATGAAGGACGGATCGTGACCATTGATCAACTTTCGTTCTTTGGTCCTGATATGGCAGCTAGCCCACCATCATCCCTTCCTAGTTTTTATCCACCTGTTGTATCTGCCCCACCGCAGGTCAACTATGTGGCTACCTACCCTGTGCCTATACCTAGCGATAGTGCCATTGTGCATCAAGTGCTGGGGGCATTGGGTCCTGACTTCCAGGATGTTTTCCTTCCATCGGGAGTGGAACTTTTGGAAGCAACGACTTCTTGTTCATTATGATGAGGTCGTTCGGAGCATGGTTCTTTTCCTGTGTCAAGCTCCTTAAAAAATGAAACAAGGTCGTCGAAGTAGAGTTCCTTGTCTTGTGTCAAGCTCCTTAAAAAATGAAACAAGCTCGTTGGAGCATAGTTCGTTTTCTCGTGTCAAGCTCCTTAAAAAATGAAACCAGGTTGTCGGAGCAGAGTTCCTTGTCTTGTGTCAAGCTCCTTAAAAAATGAAACAAGGGTGTCTTGAGGATAGTTCTTTTAATGTGTCAACCTCGTTAACACAATGAAACACTTTCTTGTTCAATTCGAGTCTTTGATCAGATCACGTAAAATCCCAGTCGAGTCTTTCTTAGATCTCGTAACTTGAACCTTCACTCCATCTGCCTTTCATATGGACTGAAGCTTGGGGGGCATGTACCTCGAATTGAGTCACCATGTTGGGGGCATGCTTACTTTTTCAAGCATATTTTGTTTGTTTCAAGCTTGTGTAAAATGAAACCAACTTCAAGCATAGTTTATCTTTGTTTCAAGCTTGTGTAAAAATGAAACCTTCCCCATTTTACCCCTTGTGATTGCCATTTTATTAGCCTATTTTTGCTAGATGAGCCTTGGTTTTCTCATTCCATCGTCCCCATCTGCTTGGCCGATCATATGCCTTCACTTGGTTGTTTTACCCATTCCTGAGGAACCGCTGCGATGAGTGGTTTTGTTAGCCAGCCTCTTAACCTTTATCTTGTTTTGAGAAGTTCCACCATTACCGGAACCAGTTTCTACCCTTTATACCACTCGTTCCTCCAGGAGGAATCAACTTTCAGCTCTTTTCTAACTCTCTAAACATGAAAAGATTGCCGAGTCCCTTGTCATTTCGATCTCGTTAAAGTGGACAAGAAACGACATCTACCCAGTATACGTTTACCCCTTTTTTGGGCTGGGATAGATTATTTACGAAAAAGGAATACCCTATCCTATTGCAACTAGGAGGTTTTCTTAGACATAGTTTTCTACCTTTTCGGATCTGAGAAACTATTTACGAAAAGGGACCGTTGGAGTTTACTTTTCTGTTGTCTCTTCAAACTCTCTAAATATGAAAAGACGCCGAGTTCTTCCTTTGTCAGACTCGTTAAACCCTGATGACATCAGATTCAGTCGAAATGACGTTATTCAAGTCGCTCCTTCCTAGGGCTCGTTAAATGTACTAGGATGGATTCGCCCGAAGGGTGGACTTATATTACAAGCATATTCTATCCCCTTCAAGCTTGTTATCACAAATAATTGGGGTACTCGCCAGAAATGGTGGGGGAAAATGGAACCAGCATCGTTGTTGTGTCGGCAGTATGTCGCTCTTGAACATGGCACTTATCTACATTCGTGTCGGGTTGGGGACATCTCATCTCGTTCTTCACTTGCCTCCGTGGGTTTGGATAATCCCTTTTGACCTCTCATCTACTCATTGCCTCGTCACCATGACCTTTGATCTTTTGATACTGCCAAATCGACTGTCGTGCCGTAAATATGTTCAAGAGAAGTTGACCTCTGCAAAATATCAACCTCCCTCTGATTCTCGTTTGATCCTGATTCACAAAAAAACATTATGTTCCTCTGTCTCATGTCGATGATGTGGGAAACATTATGGCCCACCTTCGATCAAGATCCCTTCCTGTCGACTTCAACTCATTATCTAGGAAGATGGTCTAGAGACTCTTTCATGGTACCTTGGAGCTTGCATACCTCAATGGCAGGTTCGTCGCATTCGACGTGAGGTTTTCATCATTGGCCTCCGATCGAGTGATTCTATGGGTGTTCAACACCAGCTCATTGATTCGCACGCCATAGATTGTACCTATAGTACCTTGAGGGCCATTGTCACTATTGGTGGTTCCTCTCGCGTCTGTTAACAGCTTTCATCATTGGCTGGTAATTAGGCGATGTTCTTGCATGTTCGACTTTAGCTCACATATTCGCAAGCTTGAACTTGTACTTTGTTCGGGTCGAGATGGAGCGCAAGACCCTGGATTGTGTCTGTTGTAATCTAGGTTGCGACACTGTGGATTATTATGATTATTTACATGACTCACTGATTAGATGGCTGCGACCATACCTGAGTCTATTTATCGATATTCATTGGATGGCTGCGTCCATGCCTTGGATCTAGATTATTATAAACTCTGTTATGTATGGTTGCACCCATACCACGCATATGTATCATGTATTTGAGACATCAGTTGTACTTCTTGTTTGGTCAATTTAGTGTGTCCTAAATTGCTGCATTTAATTTGTCAATCCGGGAATCGTAAGCTGATGAAGTGCGGCGCACTATATGTGCAAGATAACCTATTTCTTAACTTTTGTCGTTTTTGGTCTTTCTAAGGTGAAATGGAAATTCTAAAATGAAAAACAAGTTTGGTTATATTTGTTCAAGGAAGTGATATCTCCTATAATGATTTACCAACTTGAAACTTTAAAAGCAAATTGAAAATTACAATGACAAGACTTGAAAGAAAGTAAAAGTGTACTGCTGAAATGAAAAGGTGCTGCTAATCTAATGAATCAAAACAATAAACTAGTGAACATGAAAACCAAACTATTCTTGCTGCCAACTAAACACAAAAGAAACTATGCTTATGGAAATTCAAAATTGCAACAAAATAAATCTAAATCAGTTTGCATCAATTCATTTTCTGACCCTTCATCATTAGACCAGCTATGACTTGCGGGAGTAATCATAAACAACTTGTGTAACTGATTATTTAATGAAGTAATAATATAAACCCTTTGCTGCGTTCAATCCCTCACCATCGAGTCCGAACATGGCACAGAATGCTTTGAAGATGTCATACATGATTTAATAAATCTGAATTTAAAAGCTAAATACAAACTACATTTCATAATGCGGTCCCTCACCTATGGTCCCGAGTTGTGGCTTTCGGAAGACAGGCGAGACGCTGGCTTGACTTAATATATCTAAATTTGCGGAAAAGAAACTAATACTAAACTACACATTTCATAATGCAGTCCCTCACCATCAGTCCAGCTGTGGCTTTCGGAGGAAACTGAGGATGCTATGAGCAGCTTAATATATCTAAATTTAACTACTGAATCAGATAAGCAAAACTGAAATGTACAAAGCAAGACTGAAGTTAAACAAAATCTATGAAAAGCAAACTAGCAGCAGAACAATGTTAGTTTCATGTCATTAGTCAAAATACTATGAAAATGCCCGGGCTGTCTACCTAAAACCTGCACAAGAAAACTGATCAGTGATTAACAATCATAAAACATGAAAGACATAAATGAAATGGAAATTATGGAAATGTATAAACAAAAATGAAACAACTACAAAGTATGAACATATGATGGATTATGATACAATGACTTTTAAAAGAAAATGAAATGAGAAATGTACACTAATACACAAAACCTTAGCTGAGCAGGGGCCCTCTACACAGCCTTGGTAACGATCCTCAAACACGAATTAAGTTGAAAAACATAGTCTTCTCACATTAAAAAGCAGTTCATTACAGAATGGTAGTGTTACGGCTCAAGAGCAGCGTAATCACTACAAAGCAGACTAAAAGATAACAGAGTTTATTCACGAACATCAACTATCAACTAACAACTAACTTTATGTGCGTATGCAAACGCTCTATATATAACAATAAACTGTAACTGTCTCCTAAAGTTCATGATGGCAGAGAGCACGTAGACCACTACGTCCGCGGATATAGGAGTATGGCCGTGTTGGAAAGTGAATCTACGGAAGGTGGATGCTTGAATTTGACTCCAGAGCTCTGCACAGATGTCGATTTAACCTCCGCAGGCTTAGAAACGGCCGTATGGATCTTTATGTGCCACGAAACAGAGTCCGGCCGACATGAAACTCCATGGTTGACTTCCATGTGGACGCTTTTGACCGCGGCTTCTTTGGACGAGTTTGCTTGAACCAATAGGACATGAACCATGTCCACGTCATTCCTAGCCTGCCCATGTGGCTCGTTTCCCTTGTAGACACCTGTAGCATATAATTCCACAAAATAGCTGCGGAAAGTTGCAGCAGCTGCGGAAAGTGGCAAGATTCCGCAGCTGAATGAAAAAAATCTAGATCAAATAGAAAACACAAAAATATAATTAAAAACCATGTTAGATACCCTTTTGCACATGATATTGACAATTTGGGAGGTTTAGGTGAGTGAAAAAGGTATGGAAAAGTGTATGGAAAAGATGAAAATTCGGGACTCAACATACCCCCACTGTGAAGGTGTTGCATGTCCTCATGCAACCAAAATTTTGATACTCTCTGTTCAGTTCATGTGCCTTGATACTTCAGCCAGCACATCCAATCCCCTTCTCTTCTTCTTTGGTACTGCCATCATTCTGGGTTTCTTCATTAAGCACCTAAATTTGATATTTACAAGTGCTCTGCTCAATTTCTGGCATTTCCTTTTTAATTTCTTATTCTTCTTTTGCCAAATTCCCAAATGTAACATAGTATTATCATGGATGATCTTGTCTAGTTTGCCTTGTTCTTTCAGTGTTTCATTTTCATTTTTGATGTGCCGATTTAAAAGCTCCAGCTCAAAAATTTCCTGTTTTAATGACTGAACTAAATCATCCTGCAATGTATGAGGCTGAATGGAAGAGGTACTTGGACCTGTGGCTGCCTTCTCCAAGGATTCTATATAGTCATATACCTCCTGCTGCTTGGGGTCTACTTCCGGTGTCATTTTCATTGGGATGTCCCCAAAATGCTGCAAAGGAGAATTATGTTCAAAATCTGGCCGAGGAGGGCTTACATCAATATTTTGCTGAGAATAAGATGGAGTATGCTCATTGTCTGATTGGGAGTGAAAGGAATCAGGTTCACTAACTGACTGAAGTGGACTATGGTCAGTTGGAGACTGTTCAGATGTCTCCTCACCCAAATCAATGAAATGAGGACCCTTAATTTGTGTTTTTCTCAATTTTCCCTTAAGCCTGCTGCTTCTCCTCACATGCTGTGGTACACTACCCTTTTGTTCTTGTTTTACTGTCTCTGCCTTCTTGGATATAGATGACTTTTTTTGAAGATAAACTAATCTTTCATATAGTATTTGGTGATCTTCTTCTTCAGAAGAAGGAGTTTTATGGACAGCCTCAATAATTTCTTTCCCTTTTGGTATTATTGGCTTCTTAGCCTTGATTTCCTTCTTCTTCCTTTTTACCAATCTCTCTTCCTTATCAGTTCTTTTCATAGTAGTAGTAGAAGTATTTTGGATTTCATCTATTGTTCTTTTCCTTCTACTTCTTCTTGCTGTGCTAGCTGCGGGAATTTCCTGAGTAGGAGTAATTTGGGTTTCAACATTCATTCTTTTTCTTCTACTCCTTCTAATTGAACTACCTTTAGGAATTTCCTGAGGTTCCTCAAAGAAATTTCTAACTAGGAATTGTTCCCATGTGTCTTTTCTTTCCTTTAGCTCCTTTTCAATCAGAATTTTTATAAGGCCGTGGTGATAAAGATGAGGCTCTACATCTCCTAAGTGTTTTTGAACAGTTACAGCCATTTTCTTCAAGCTATTGAATAGAAAATAAGGGAGATTGAGAGTTTGGTTTTCTAGAAAATTCATCAATAGCCTGGTATGGTACATGTACATAGACCCAAAACGGCCTTCGCATGTAATGAATTTCTGAACAATTAGTAGTAAAATTATTTATTCTTCTTTTTTTGTGCATTCTTCTGAGGATTCCTCTTAAAAACTAATTGATATCCCTTTCCTTGATTTGTTAGGATTGTTCTCCATGCCTCATCAGCATTACTTTTATTTTTGAACCAACGCTCTCCCTCCTGAAGAAGTTCCGTGGTTGTTGCTATAGATGCTTCATTGACTACAAACTTGAGGTCTCCAATCTCTGCTTCCGAGCCATCAAACGACCTTGCAAAT
Source organism: Pinus albicaulis (assembly GCA_034641835.2). NCBI lineage: Eukaryota > Viridiplantae > Streptophyta > Pinopsida > Pinales > Pinaceae > Pinus > Pinus albicaulis. The sequence goes on along the minus strand of CM076572.1, from coordinate 1,447,372,566 downwards.
GCTTTCGTTACTTCTTTGTGATAACCTCTGAATTTCTGAATAAAACGCAGCCATTTTGCTTTCCTCAATATCTTTTTTGCTTGTGGATATCCCTCTATAAACATTGATTCTTATTCTGCCCTTAATAATTAAACCATTTTACTTCTACTGTGCTTCACAGAATTTTCTTTCATTGAGGGTTTAAGTGGAAATGGAGCGATGGGGCTCCAGCAAAAACCTGATAGTATGTGAGAAAATATAAATGAGAATGAGTCGATAAAGCAGAATGGAGTAAGACATGGGTAGATATACGGAAATGAGAATGAGCAAAAGGAACAAAATGGAGTGAAACAGGGAGTGAGAATGAGTAGAGTGGGGTTTCATAAACACGACAGAGACACGACAGAGAGGTTAACAAAGTATAACACATTCGGCAACGTTTTGAATTTTGGTGACTGCACAATTAAATATGAACACGTTTCAATCAACGGTTATGAGTTTATGCGGCTGCAAGAGTCCTAAGTCAAATCAAATACGCTTCATTATCACCGGTGGGATATTGGATCATAAGTGAAAATCGGGGTTTAATGATGAAACCGTTTGTGAATAAATGCAAGAGGATAACATGGAGATCGTGGAAGGTTACGGGACTGTCAATATAATCATTGCGCGTTATGGGTAGAGCTCATAGTTTAAAACTATATAAAATGTGTTTTTCAATACTATTTGAAATAAAATTTATTCATACCTTTGGAATATATATTTTATAGTCTTCAAGCAGTTGATCTAAGTGAATTGTCTTAGATGCCATGTGATCCTCTCACCTGCATTTTATTTCATAATTATGATATATCGTACTCTTTGAAAGCGATGAGCCATTTCATGGAATACATACAAAGTTTTCTGTGAAGCCGGAGTGTGGTGCAAAGCAGGACCATTGAGCTAAACGCGACTATTACTTGGTTGAATAGAAATGAAAAAATGACAAATGACCAGGTGGAAATGGTCATAAAGAGATTTTATTGATGGAATGGATGAAATGAAGTGGAGTGAAGTGAAATGAAATGGAATGGATGAGATGAAGTGGAATGAAATGGAGTGGGTGGTGAAATGAAATGAAATGAAAGACAGATTTTTTTTGGAAAATATAGAGTGTCAGGTGTCCCTGATTTTCACCCCATATTTTCTGTATAAGACTGCCAATCAATGATTGGTTTTCAGACTTATACCATTTTTTTTTTTTTTTTTTTTTGTAGAAAAACAAAAGCTGAGCTAGTGGAAGAAGAATTCTTACGTACTGCGGCTTGATTGCGAAATTTCTTGAAACCTTTGACACAATCCTCTTTTGAGAGTGGCTTATGATAAACTTTCAATCTGTGGCCATTCACAATAAGAGGAGTTTGAAACTCATCAATGGTCTTGATTCTTACCGCTCCATTGCTAAAGATCTTGTCAATCTCATATGGCCAAGCCAATGAGTCTGAAATTTTCCTGGAAAATCTTTAAACTTGGAATCAAATAACAATGCCCAATCTCCTTCTTGAAACTTCTTCTCTTTGATGTACTTGTCATGCCATTTAGCTCTTTGATATTGAACTAGATCAGTTCTTAGAATTACTTCTTGTCTGATCTCATCTAGCTCATTCAATTGCTCCATTCTATGCTTTTGGGCTTCTGATAAGTCCATTCCCAACTGAACTGCTATCTTGAAGGTCTTGATTTGGAACTCAATGGGGAGCAAGACTTCTTTCCCATAAACAAGTTCATAGGGAGAATGTCCTGTTGTATTCCTCCATGTAGGTTAAACCAGACCTGGGCTTAAAGGTAACTACGCCCCAATCTTTTCTATGTAGATGAACGAGTTTTGGTGATGATACTTTCGAGAACTTTGTTTGTAGACTCCACTTGACCATTTGGATGGTAAGGAGTAGATCTTCTGTGCTTGATTTTGTATTCTTCCATCAACTTCTCCACCAAATTTGATGTGAATTGGCTCCCACACATTCTGTCACAATTTCTCACCGGAACACCAAAGCGGTAAAAATATCCTCATAAAGAAAATGGCAGAACAATGACTTGAATTTTCGATGCATGAATCACTAATGCTTTAGCTTCTACCCATTTAGTAACATAATCAGGTACAAACCAATATATACTTCTTTTGCTTAGATGGTGGATTAATAGGTCCAATGAAATCTAAAGCCCCATTTTCAAGGGTTCAATGAGTACCTTTGTGTTTGCAATGGCATTTCATTTGAAAGGGTAGGTTTCCCTACTCTTTAGCGACTATCACCTTTTGACATATTGTTTTGCATCTTTGAAAGAGGGAGAGGCCAATAATATCCCAAGGAAAGGATTTTATAGGTCGTCCTTTTGTCCATAAAGTGTCCGCCCGCATGGTTCATCATGACATGCCTTAGAATATCCAGGCATTTCATCTTCCACTGACACATCTTGATCACAAGATACGTACTGTTTTAAACAATTCGTTAGAAATCCATGAATATTTTGAACTCTCTGAATAATCTTTCGTTTTTCTCTTGGAAATAAATGTGAAGGTAAGTTTCCTGTAACCAAATAGTTAGCAATATGCATACCAAAAGGGGTCTTAATAGTTCTTGCAAACAAGTATTCATCGAAACTTATCTTCTATAGGAGAATCTTCTTTAGTATTGAATCCTAGAAAATAAATCAGCTACGTATTGTTTTCACAGTCTATCCAACACGAGTAATATTGAATTCTTGCAAAAGTAAAAGCCATCTTGTCACTGCCGTAGTAACGGGTTTGTTCATTAAATATCTAATTGCAGAATGGTCGGTATGAATAAAAGTTTCATAGCACATTATGTAATGTCTAAACTTATTAATTGCATGAACAACGGCTAAAAACTCTTTCGATCCATGATATAGTTTAACTCTGTGGAGTCAAATTTTCTTGGTGTAATAAATGTATAAAGGAATTAAATCTTTGACCCAACACGGCTCAAGTTTGTATACGAAAACATCTGTAGGAAATATGGAAAGGAGACACCATTTGGTCCTCTCAAAGATAGGTGCTTCGGATATTCTTGTTTTCAAAGTTTAGTGATTGACAATCGAGGATCCCATTTAAATTCACGGTCTTTTGTAAGCAACTTGAAGAGTGGAGATGCTATTTTAGTGAAGTTTTCTATAAATCTTCTATAGTAACCGATAAATCTAGAAAACTTCAACATCTCTTTGACAATTTGCAGAATAGGTAACTTGGAGATGACTTCAACTTTTTGATGTATCAACCTTAATTCCATCTCTGAAATATGATGTCTAAACAATCCCTTGATAAACATCATAAAGCATTTTTCATGGCTTAATGAAAGGTTTGTTTCTTTACATCTTATGAGAACTTTCAAAATTTTCTAATGCCTCTTGAATGAATTACCATAAAGCTATCAAATCATATCCATATAAACCTCTACACAATCATGGATTAGATCGAAAAAATTCCTAGTCTTGCTCTTTGGAATGTTGTGGTGCATTACATAACTTAAAAGGAAGCACTTTCGGTAGGCAAAAGTTCCCCATGGACAAGTAAATGTGGTCTTATCTTGATCTTCGGGTGCTACTGAATTTGATTATAGCCACCTAAAACCATCCAAAAATGAAAAGTACTTTTTACCTTTAATGTATCTAATGCTGATCAATAAAAGGAAAAGGAAAGTGATCCTTCAAAAGTTGCTTTGTTCAATTCCACTGTAATCAATGCATACTCTCCATTTACCATTCTTTTTAGGTACTATAACCAAAGGAGAAACCCATAAATATTTCTCCGAAATTGGATAAATGAGGTTACATTGAGAGTTTTTGGAGCTCTTCTTTCACTATCTCCCTAGATTGATTCATCCTTCACTTTGAGGTTGTCGATTGGTCCTCTTGTTTTCCTCAATATAGATATGATGGATGCAAGTCTTAGGATCAATACCCTTCATGTCGATATACTCCCATGCAAATCTGGGTAGAATGTTTTTGCAAGATTACAGATTTAGTTCTTCTTGTTGTGACTTCTCCAGGATGTTTGTTGATATTCAATGTCTTTTGGAAAAATCTCAATATGGGAGTACCAAACTCTTCCATAGAGTGAGACATTTGTCTTGATGATAAATATTCTATGTGGGATTCCAGCCGAAATTGTGTGGGGTCATAGTACGAAGATATCTCAAAATTTTCTAATGTGTTGAGTGACTATCCTCCTTTAATTTCGAGAAATGGTAGAACCGGGTTGTATAGTGTTCTCATCATCGACCCATTCATTGTCTCCTATTTACGTGATTGCTCTTCTTTGGAGGATACAAATTGAATTTCTTTGTCGAATTACCATTTGAAATGTACATGTCTCGAGGATCTACAACTAATAAAAAGCATCGGTATGGCTAGCAAGGTCTTCTAAGATAATTGGATGTCCTCTAGTGCTTTTTAGGAGTCGAAAATCATAAAGTCTAATGGATATTCCCAAGAATCTAAGGAGAGGCCAGAAATATCTTCTAATACACCATCGGTTTAATAACCAGTCGATACGCAAGTTGCAATAAAGTAGGTGTAAAGAAGGTTAGGAAGTTTAAGCTTGTTATAGTAATACACTCATAATGTTGATACTTGACTAAGTCAAATCGATGTGTTTTGAATTCTATCCCATTTATATATGTCTTGACAATTGGACTTCCTGGATACATACTTCTGCATGGTAATTTTTCCCATCATAATGTACTGCGATCTTTCCTACCAGGTGGATTCTTCTTGTGTCCTTTAGCTTCCTTCTGGTCTTTTGAAACTCAGCTCCTTTATGGTTTTTTCTTCAGAATAGGAATTTCTCGAATGGCTTGTAGCAATGGAATCTTGATACAAACATTCTTGATTCATCTAGAAAGTCATAGTTAGACAGCAAAGATTTGTTTTTCCACCCCCTTATCAATTTGTAGTCTTTCGGAAAGGAGGTGTAGATGAAGATACGGGTTGCTCTGACTATAGGAGTTGTGGATGTTAGCTTTTCTTTTTCTTTTTGAATTTTTGAATTTTGAAGATTTCTTCTCGGAACCCTTATTGACTTGAAGAGAGTCCTCTTAGAGGTATCTTGCTCTTGAATGTCTATGAAGGTTTTCTAAAACTCTACCGGATACGAGTTGTACATCGTTGAGAGGAGCAATCCTTATAGGTAGGAAATTGTTGTCCTTCTACCATATAAGTAGTTTGAGGATTCTTATTGTTAGGATTTGGCAATGGGTGGCATTTGGAAGTTGATTTGTCTTGTTGGTATGGAAGCATGAGTTGAGGATTTGTATTTTGTTGAGAAGGTTGTTGTGGAAATGGCAATGAAAGTTGTGGATTTGGGCTTGGAAATTGTGGAGCTTGTTGATTTTGAAAAAGATGGAGGATATTAATAAAATTGAGCAAATCTCCCATAAGGATTTTTGCATCCCTTGTACCCATGGCGATATGGTCCCGATGTTGGGGCCAAGGTTGTTGCCAAGGATTCCAATTTGGTGGGGTTTGAAGATTCATAGGGTTATTAAACCATAAAGATTATTCATCCACTGCGAGGTCTCCTTGCGACAAAGCAATTCTGCGAATTTGGATCTTCTTGAAAAACGGCTTTGAGTCCGGGGATTGAAGGACAATCCTTGATCTCATGATTTTTAGAGCAAATCATACATGTTTCTACAACTTTTGCATCCAAGGGACATTCCCTTAAAGCATGTTTCTTTCTACATTTAGGGCCAGATGGCTAAAGCATCTGTTTTACGCACTACGCTTGTTTTGGATTTTAAGGGTGTCTAGTTGTTCACTAAGGCTCCCTAAGATATCAGTTTTGAACTCATCAAGCATAACTACCAATCTACGCCCTACTTACTGATCCGGTTGCAGATTTGTTAGCCCTAATAAGAGAAGAATCCCTAGGCCCTTTTCCGGTTTAGATTTTCCTCTTGAGAGATGGATACATAGTTGTTATATCATGAAATGGAAGTTGAGAAATGTCTCCTTTCCCCATCATGTTTAAAATGTCTATCCATTCATCTCTAATGGCTTTTTGTAGGAGGGCTTTCAAGGTTTCATTATCTAAGTTGCTCATCTTTGCTCTTTTCAAGTTGTATTGAAATCTTTAGATTAAGTCTTCCAAATTTTCATCTTCTCTTTGCATCATTTTGAATACCTCATCCTTGTGATTGGTGGGCATACAATAGTCCAAGTGTCTGTCCAAATCATATCATTCCAAGTCTGATAGATTGAGTCGCTAATCCCATGAACCATTTCGGCAGATCCTTGATATTTGAAGGAAACGGTTTGAGTTTTTGAGAATCTTCCATATAGTCATAAGTTCGGCACACTACTTCAAACTCAAACGAGAAATGTTTCGGAGGGATCCTCACTTCGCAATCCATAAAAGTTAGGGAGAGCAGATGGTGAGATATTTTTCATTGTTGCATGGTTCCTCATCGACTATAGGGAATCCAAGCAAATTGTCCTATTTCTACCATCATTTCCTTCACCATTGTTATCTCCATTATCTCCTCCTCTTCTACCTCCACCTCTATTTATTACTTCCTCTTTGCCATGATAGTTTCTTTAGAGTCCTTATAGTCCTCTAGTTTTTCTACCAAGGAAGGATGAGAGAAAGTCTCTTTGTTTTTCTAAGTGGGTTTTAGTAGGTGGTATAGGAGAATACTCTAATTGTTTGTTCCTTGACTTCGAAAATCTTAAGGCTAGGGGTAGATGGTGGTGAATCTAGTCCCATGCCTTGAAGAAGATGGAGTTATGAAAATCGAACTCTTGGCTTTAGCTATAAACCTTCCTAGAATCTCTTGCTCTAGCCATGTCATTTTTATTTTAAAAAGTTGGGCTAATAATTCTCTTTACGATCTTCGAGATCTGCTAGGTCTGAAGAGAGCATACTTAGAAAATTACTAAACCAATAACTCTCTTTTTTCGATCCTCAGATCACACTAGGTGCAAGAGGAGAGCATACTTCAGAAGTTATCAAGTTTCCCCTTCTTTTATGATTTTATGTTTTTTAAGAGAATTGGCTACCTAGTTACTTCCCCGGAGCTTGAGCGCCAAAATGTTTGGTGTCATTTAGTGTGTCCTAAATTCTTTTGCATTTAATTTGTCAATCCGGGAATCGTAAGGCATTGATGAAGTACGAGCGCACTATATGTGTTTTAAGATAACCTATTTCTTAACTTTTTGTCGTTTTTGGTCTTTACAGGTGAAATGGAAATTCTAAAATGAAAACAAGTTTGGTTATATTTGTTCAAGGAAGTGATATCCCCCATAATGATTTACCAACTTGAAACTTTAAAAGCAAATTGAAAATTACAATGATAAGACTTGAAAGAAAGTAAAGTGTACTATTTGAAATGAGAAAAGGTCTTGCTAATCTAATGAATCGAAAGAGTAAACTAATAGTGAACATGAAAACCAAACTATTCTTGCGCAACTAAACACAAAAGAAACTATGCTTAAGGAAATTCAAAAATCGCAACAAAATAAATCTAAATCAGATTACATCAATTCATTTTACGACCCTTCATCATTAGACCGGCTATGATTTCGGAAGTAATCATAAACAACTTGTATGCTTGATATTTAATTTGCGGGGAAGTAAACTAATATAAACCATACACTCATGATTCAATCCCTCACCATCGATCCAGTGTGGCTTTCGGAAACAATGAAGATGTCATACATGATTTAATATATCTAAATTTGCGAGAAAAGAAACTAATACTAAACTACACATTTCATAATACGAGTCCCTCACCATCGATCCATTTGTGGCTTTCGGAGGTAGCGAAGGCCGCTATGAAGCGGCTTAATATATCTAAATTTACGAAAAGAAACTAATACTAAACTACACATTTCATAATGCGATCCCTCACATCGGTCAATTTGTGGCTTTGGAGAGCAGTTGAAGACGCTATGGCTTGACTTAATATATCTAGATTTAACTCTTTGAATTAGAGATAAGCAAAGCGGAAATTATATACAAAACACAGAAGTGAAGTTAAACAAAAGCTATGAAAGAAAACTAAACTAAGCAGCGAGAACAATGTTAAGTTTCATGTCATTAGTCAAAATATAGAAAATGCACAGAACATCCTATCTAAACACAACGATCAAGAAAGCGATCGGTGATTAACAATCATAAAACATGACAGAAATGAAATGGAAATTATGGAAATGTATAAACGAAATGGAAACAAGCGCAAAGTATGAACATATGGATGGATTATGATACAATGACTTTTAGAGAAATGAAATGAGAAATATACACTAAACTACACAAAACCTTAGGCGACGAGGCCCTCTACCACGGCCTTAGTATGATTCTCAAGCACGAATTACGTTGAAACGAGTCTTCTCATATTAAACGAGTTCATTACGGGAGAATGGTAGTGTTGCGGCTCAAGAGCGCGTAATCACTACAAAGCGAGACTATGAGATAGCAGTACATTCACTAACATCAACTATCAACTAACTTTATGTGCGTATGCAAACGCTCTATATATAACAATGAATTCTTCTTGTCTCCTAAAGTTCATGATGGCGAGAGAGCACGTAGACCACTACATCCACGGATATAAGGCCATGGCCGTGTTGGAAAGTCAGAATCTACGGAAGGTGGGCAGCTTGAATTCGACTCCGAGCTACGCACGGATGTCGATTTAACCTCCGCGGGCTTAGAAACGGTCGTATGGATTGTTTATGTGCCCACGAAGCAGTCCGCGTTGTGAAACTCCATGGTTGACTTCCATGTGGGCGCTTTGTGCTGGCTTCTTTGGGAGTGAGGTTGCTTGAACCAATAGGACGAACCATGTCCGTCATTCTAACTTTGCCCATGTGGCTCGTTTCCTTGTAAGACACACAGCAGCATATAGTTTCCACCAAAATAGGCGCGGAAAGTTGCGACAGCGGAAAGTGGCTTAGAATTAAGCGATTGAATGAATAAAATCATTAAAATAGAAAACACAAAAATATAATTAAAAACCATGTTAGATACTACTTTGCACATGATATTGACAATTTGGGAGGTTCCGTGAGTGAAAAAATTGTGGAAAAGTCACAGAATTCGGGACTCAACACTTCTCTCTGCAGTTTCCGATGGCGGTGTTTCGGTCGGCATGTTCTCGTAAACATTTCACCCCTCTCTCTCTCTTTCGGGCCTCATGCTTTAGGGGGCATACGTACACAGCAATTTGTCACGTCCCTACAATCCCCATCCCGCACATTGGGAGGGCTAATTCCGTGACTGTGGGCGAAGTTAAGACTTGAAAATACTTTCATTGCATCCCTGCGAAGATGAGCTTTAATTGCCCTAAAGGCATCTCCTATGAGAAAACCTTAAAAATAGCTCTTTTTCCATTATGACGGTTCCATAGTTCAGCCCTCGCTTAAAAGAGGAAATCCTCTCAAGAAGATTGCACCAGTGGCGCTCTTAATCTCAAACCGCACCCATCAAGCCATATTAAGAGGTGTTTTTAAAAATAAAAAAAGCGGAAGTTTCATCTGGCTAACAAATTCTGGATTGATTTCTATCTTGAGTTGGGAGGTTTGGCTGCGGATTTCCATAGAGGAAGTGGTTTTTACCACCTCTCATAGGAAGCTTCCTTGATGATAGGGCCAATCCCATAATTAAGGGATCCCAACTCCACTTCCTCCTTCTGTATAAAATCTTGCCCATTTCCATTTGCAAGCGAGTTCCAAAAGAGTGGCGAAATTTCTAAGTTCCCAAGAGCTTTCATCTTGCCAAAGCCTTCTTGATTCCCTAAGGCCAAATCCAAGCAAGGAGACTATTGCCAAATGTCAGGAGAGAGAGGCTTGTCCCATCCTGACAGCAATTTGCTCGACACATGTTGTCTTGGCTTGACCGTGAGAGAGTCTTTGTGACTATGGTTGTATTCTTCTTTTGACTCTTTAATGATAGCGACTACGGTTATGGTTCCCTCTTGTTCTTGATCATGTTCATGAGTTATATCCTCTCTTCGACGATATATAGTTGTATGCAACGGATTTTATGCTTGCGTTTGTGTTGTTTCTTGCATGTGCGGTGTCGATCCACGGGGGATCGTGAGGATTGTGATCTGCCGGGGGCAAGGCAGGGAGCACCACCTCTTCTACGGAGCCGATGGCGTTGGATTCCCGGGTAAGCCTTCCTCGCAAGTCGGTTTATTTACAATTAGGAACCTACCTTTGTAGCGTGTTTGATTGTTGCTAGACCCGATCTGCGCTAGTAGGGATCGCCTCTGTCCGCAACGGAGGGGATTTACCTCCTCAACAATTATATTGCATGGAAAGACAAAATGGAGGCAGTTCTGGAGGAAAACAGGTTGAAATAATTTATTGACACTAATATTCCAAGGCCCGCAACAGTAGACATCGCTCTTCTTGATGCTTGGAAAAATAAGTTTGCAAAGGCGAGGAGGATCTTATTAGAGGGAGTTCGAGATCACATTTTCTCGAGTCTCCATTGCAAGGTGACTCCATATGCAATGTGGAAGGCCTTGACAGATCGGTTTTAGAACAACAGTGACCACAGAAAATTGGCACTGAAGGACAAGCTGAGGAAAATCAAAATGGACAAAAGAAACACTACTCTGAAATACTTGACCAAGTTCATCCAATTTCGATATGAGCTTGGAATTATCGGGATTACTTTAGCGGATGATGACTTGGTGAGTCTATCACTTCTAGGCCTTCCCAAGAGCTAGCATAGTTATCAGGACTCTGTCAATGGGAGGGAGAAGCTACCATATTGGGAGTGAGTTTGGTCAGTTTGAGTACGAAAAAATTCGGGCGAATATCGAGGGGATATGGATCTCTCATCAAGATAGATGACAGAAATGCACCTTGGCTAGTAAGGCAAAGCGAAGAAAGGAAAGAAATCCTATTCCAAATGCGAGACCGACAAGAAGGAAGAAGCATGACATATCCCGGAGGTGAAATATTTTCTTATCAAAATGAAATTATGCCAATAATTGTCCATAGAATAAGAAGAACAACAAGAAGGCCGGGATGCACTGGCAGTGATGCTTTGGCTTCACAGTTCGTTGATCCTCACTCATCGCATGCATGGTGTCTAGTGCGATGGGATCAGTGTGGTACTTGGATAGTGGTGCATATTTCCACATGACAGGAGACAAAGAACTCTTTAGTAGCTTGGAGGAGAAGGATCTTCAAATGCACATCGAGATGGGTGATGAAAGGAGGTATAGCGCTACCAGGATTGGTGCAGTTACTTTCCATAGACAGAGAGGTAAACCTTTCTTATTAGAGGATGTCATGCATGTACCAGGATTGAAAAAGAATTTAGTTTCAATAGCTATGTTGGAGATAGAGGATATGATGTGGTTTTCAGTGAAGGGAAAGCATTCCTTCATCACAAAGCCACAGGACATGTTAAGAAGATTTGGGTTCATGTGAAGAATATCTACAAACTTGATGTAGATGGTTTCTCAACATTGATGAGTAAAGCAGACAGAGTGGTGAGCCGGGATGAGGGTGATTTATGGGACAAGAGATTAGGCCATCTACACTATAGTGATTTGAAGGCCATGCAACAAATTTCTATGAGGCTTCCAAAGGGAACTCTTGGGAAGATAGACACATGCAAGGGATGTGCCATGGGGAAGTATAGAAAGGCCACTTTTCATGAGAAGGAGAACTGAGTAGCGGAAATCCTTGAGAGAGTTCACTCATATATATGTGGACCATTCTATACAGCTTCTATAGCAAAGCACATGTATTATTTGATTTTTTTTGACGATTTTTTTTAAAAGTATTGGATCTACTTCATGTAGAAGAAATATCAGACGTTCTCAAAATTTTGTGAGTTCAAAGCACTGGTTGAGAAAGATCAGAGAAGCAGGTGAAGACTCTAAAGACATGATGATGGTGAGTACATCTCTAATGAATTCAAGAACTTATGTGTTAAAGAAGGAATTCAGAGAGAGTTGATTGTGCCTCATAACCCACAATAAAATGGGGTTGTAGAAAGAAAGAAAAGAACAATTCTGGGTGCGGCACGAGCTATGTTACATGATCAGGGCCTATCGTTGCATCTGTGGGCAGAGGCATGCAACACATCGGTATTTATGCCAAACCGTAGTCCTCATCAGATACTTGGCATGAGTACACTAGAGGAGGCTTTTTCTGGTAAGAAACTTGATGTTTCATATTTTAAATTTTTTGGCTCATATGTCTATTTCCATGTGACCAAATATTCCAGAAAGAAGCTAGAACCAACATCAGAGATTGGGATATTTGTGGGGTACTTTTGAAGCCTCGTAAATGTATGGCATGACATGAGAGCTTTCACAGGTCTCAAGGACCATAAGAAAAACACTTTAAGTTTGGTGTAGTGGATCGGCGGGGATAAAGGAGATCGGTTTCCCGAATAAGGATTTATGAGGGTGTGTTTGCTTATAATGTGTGAATGTAAGAATGATATTAATCTACTCATTGCATATAATTAAACATCTATTCTACTATATACCCAGGAGTATTCATTCTCTAATGCGATCTAGAAAGATATCTTCCAACAATTGGTAATGAAGATTATTCTAAAGTTGAAAGAGATGAAATGATGTAAAAATAATTCTTTTTACAAAATAGTTTAATCAAAAGAATTGTGAAATATATATTGCATTCATAATTTTGATCATATGTGAGATAAGTAACCATAAACAAATATTAGTACAAAATTGCATTTAACATTCATCTATGATAACAATTTTTCATATATAATACAAATAAAATATGATTGTCAATTCACGAAGCAAAACCTAATATAATATGTATAAATACAATATATACGAGGTTCTACTCATTCAAACTGACAATAGTGTTATGCTCCTCTTCACGTTAAAGAAATTTAATTAGTACAATGGTGAAACTTCAGTTAAACAACTTTAATGTCAAAAGCTAACAGATTTTGTTTCTTTAATTCATCAAGGCATTCACAAACTTATAAAAGTGCATTCTTTGCAAATGGTTTTGACAAATTTATGGACCCTTCTCTAAATGCATGAAAAGGGTTTAAATACTAAACTAAATATGTCATAAAATATATTATTACATAAATTTGAGGAGGTTTCAAACAACCTTACTCAGAATGGGTAAATTAAACTACAAACTAGAAACAAAGATAGCAACATGCTTATGTGGCATGATCTTCTTTTCCCATCTGATATCCGAGGTGGAAATATCTACCATCGTCTTTAATTGAGTAGGATGTGTAATTCAATATCTGATATATCCTTTAAACACGGCATTTGAAATTGTTGGCAACTATTTCTTAGTTGAGTCAGTTAAGGATTGTAAGCATTTAATTACTTGATGATGAGTTTGATCAAAGTTCAGTAGCTTTCTTGAGTCAACTAGTTATATCACTTTTGTATGTGTCACACAGCCACTTTCCTTCCTTGTGTTTCTAGTAATTTAAGCTATGGTAGCACTTCAACTGTATATTCTTTGATGAGTTCAGCTTTTAGAATCTATTCATTAACAGGCTCTACGATATAATTTGTTAGATTGGCTGCCTTTGATGTTGCCTTCTCTACCTGTCTTAGCTGCATATCCCAATATTTAAATAAAATCTCTTTGTGAAACTTATCAATATTAGGGAGATCAACTTTCCTTCCTATATCAGACTCTTTCCATTGGATGAACTCAATAATTTTCTTTTCAACCTTTTCACATTCTAGCCTCCTGTTAGCCACTTGTTGGATTAAAATATTGCTTGTATCGTAGTATGAACTGGTAATTGAAATTTTCTGACAAAAGGTTTCTTGTTGTTGCTTTAATTTTTCATTCATTTCCAGTGCTTCTTTAATAAATTTCTCTATTTGAGGTTGACTTTTCAGTTTTTCCATTATTGCTTCAAGTTGTGTCTCTTTCTCTGTAATCTGTACTTGGTGCTACAACCTCATTCTTTCAAAGTCTTTCTGGAATTGTGACATCTTCATCTCAATTTGCTTACTTGTGCTAAGCTTTTCCCGTTTTAATTGTTTCATAATTCCTGAATTTTATCTTCCTTTTGCTTAAGTAGGAGTTGTACCTCACATGCTTTATCAATGGTGTCAGTTTCATATGCTCTACTTATTTGTGTTAATTTAGTGAGATTTTTTGTAGGATCGACGGAGGGTCTTTCATGTATCTGATTCATCCTTAAGATTTGAAAACGAGGTTCATCAATTCTTCTTCTCTTTCTTCTTTTAACTACAACCTTATGATTTGGGTTGTCGAAAACATCAAGTGGAGGTATCTCCTCAATTTTTAAAACAATCTGCTATGTCGAGTGTGCCGGGATGATCTCTTGGTCTTGGAATTCTGGTACTTATTGTATTGGGATTGTAGTTTCCACTAAATTCTGGGTTTGTTCAGGCGTTTGGAAACTTGTTGATTCTTCAGCATTAGGCTTTGGTGATGATGTTGTTTCCAGTGCTTTAGAAAAATTTTCTCATTTTTTCTTTAAATACTTTGCTTGAGGCGTAACCATCTTCTCAGGTGTATTATGGATATATTGAATTTCTTTAGAAGATGATTTAGCTCCACAAGCTTCTTCTTCAGCTTGCATCTCAATTCCTTTAATCACTTTTTCAATTATTAACTCAGTACTTTCATCTATGCCTTCAGATTCATTATCTGAATGATCTGAACTCTGAGATTGGAGTTGTGATTTCTCTAACTCATGATTTGATTTCTCTTGAGATTCATCTTCTGACATGTCTTTAGCCTCATTATCTAGACTAATGCTGGGAGTTGGTCGGTTGACATATTCAATAAATAACAAGTCCAAAGGGACTATTTCTAGCCTCTTGCTTCTATTTGCTTGAAAAGCTTTAAAGTATGTTTTATTGAGTTTATTAGATGCAATTATCAACACATCTGTAAAATTTTATACACCTTCAAAGAAATCATCGAACATATCTTTCTCATTCAGGAAAGGTTTAAGTTTTATATTAGTAGTAAAATTATTGACCACATCATTGTAGAAATTTGAATAATAGCTGAATTATTCACCGAGATTATCTTGATTACACACTATTTAAGCTTCATGCCTAATACATAACCTCTTCTACAATTGATCATCAATATGCGGAAATAGAAACGTTCGCATGCGCACATTAAAACATAATCAAGCACACATATAACTTGATATGTAATGGGGAAAGCATACGGGTGAAAACCCCCAGCTATACGTATATTATAATGATAGAGACATGTAACAATACATAGCACAAATCTCTCACAACTCTCGACACTATCTCATGCTACACACAAACTAGCATGGAAAGTGAACAAGTCTGGGTTAAATCTGCTCACAGTGCAATGCCGCCTCTCTGGCATGATCAGATGAATAATGATGAGATCAGTTCGAATCCACCTGGCTTGTACTATGCAATCCTCATTGGAAATCTCAATCAATGTGTGTCTGAAATATCATGCGAGTCGTAGTCTGGCGATAGTAGACTCACCCTTTCACCCACCTCTAACTGCTGGTCTCCATTGTTGTCCATGCATTGCGATTAAACGATGTGTTCTTTAGTTGATTTCGAGTTAATAATTAGTGAATTAATTAATAATTAATTCACACCACTCATCACTAGTGTATTTATCGGTTGGAACTAAATACAACTAGTTCAACTAAGTTAAGCAGAACACAACTCCACCATTGTCTCATCGACTCCACCAAACTACGCCACATGAGTTCTAACTAAAGTCGACCATGCAATGACTCAACTAACCCTTAGGAAAAGCGTATTTCCTTACGTAATTTCTTAGTGCCACATCCAAGCATCAAGCTGAAGTTCTCCCGAGAGGATAAGATAATGTTTATAGTCTAAATATTATTAAGGGTTAATAATATTTGGTTGTTCTATTTTTAGCCCCGACGATCTAAAAATAGATTACGCCCCAATGTCTAAAAATAGAGGTCCATCTATTTTTACCAACTCGACCAATAATCCATAAATAACATCCTGCGACTCATAGACCATGATCCATATGTCTAAAAATAGACTTTGCGCCAAAAATAGCACAGACCCCACTTAGTGAAGGCGACTTCTTTTAACTAAGCTCCATCATCTTGTTGCATTTCAAACCTCCCTCTCAACAGATATGGATTATACGCAGCCCCTATCCTGCCTCGTGGTATTCGAATTTTCTCCTGGTGACGCCTTCGTCAAGATATCATCATCCCGATCCTCAGGTAGGGAATGTATGAAAGTAACATGATTCTCCATTTGCCCCACCACAAATCTACGATATGATGGTACGATGTCGATGTGTTTGGATCTATCGTGAAATGCGGATTAGTAGAGTTTAATGCAACTCTGATTGTCAAAATAAATCACAATGACTCTGAAGTGTGACCGAACAACCAGAGCCGGGATCTTCCTCATCCATATGGCCTCGCATGCGACCAAACTTCCATTCTTTGTTGGGTGGATGTATGCCATTATTATTATCACTTTTGAACACTTATTCCCACCCATTTCTACTATTCTTCATCATGTCATTTATTATAATTTATTATATAAATCCATTTTATGATGATTTATGCTTTTATGAATGAATATTATTTATTCTCCTTTATTTCTAATAAATTGATGATTATGCATGATTTTATGATGATAGTTTTAATAAATCGGTTGTAACATTATTCACCATTTTTAGCCTCGAAGATAATTTCCGAGATTGAAGATTTGATCATTAAAAATTTATTTCGAAATTGTGGAATAAGAAACAGCCGGTTTGCGGTTGAGATTTCGAGCAAATGAAACGAGAATCTGAAAAAATCGGAACATGGGTTTTGTCGGAAACGAACCCAATTAACTTTTTAAAAAGAACGGTTGCCCAAATTCGGCTTTTCTTTTGAGAGAAGCGCGAGGTTCTTTGAGCACGATTTTACGAGATTTGTTGTTGCGACCGTCCTCCAAATCTCGAAATTTGCAAAGCCAAATTCGCCTTGTTCTTGTTGATCGAATGGTTAGAAACGAACCAATTTTTGTAATAGAAATCATGTTATACTTATCTTTATTATAGCTTCTCTCTGATCTCTCTCTATTTCGTAAACGAGAGATCGAATGGGGATGATTTGAGGATGATTTTTGGGGATTCGAATGATGGAATTGAGGATGAATTAGAGATTGAGAATTGAGGATACATGGAGAATGGATAATGGATGAGGGTGAGGGCTTGTTGTAATCACGTAGCTGCTTTGATATTTTAATATAAATCTAGTTTCCATTCATTCTTTTCATGCGAAGTAACCCCGACGACATCACGTGGCGGCTAAAGACACAGCCTCACAGTGGAAATCTGGCTAACTGTGTGTGTCATATCTTTACAATTGCTCTTAGTGTGATGGTTTGATTTCCTTTCATTTCTTCGGTGTTTGTTCGGTAATCTTTTGTTTATGAACATTGTGAGAATTGCTTCTTATCATTAAGACTCATAATTGGATTGCGTGAGTGATAGAATTATTAATTATAACTTGAAATGTCTGTGATAATTCGATCTAATGCTATTTATCTAATTAAGAATATGGATTCATTTCAATTAACGATCAGTTATAATTGCAATGGTTGTTCAAATTAGTTATTCAATTATAACTACGATTGTTGTTGTGATATTTATTGATTAATGTTCATCTTTGTTAGGTTCTTGATTGATTACATTTATAGTTGTTGTGTCTTTAATGACTTAGTTTCTTCATTGGTTCCATTTAAGATTGTTGTTTTTAATTCTAGTATTTTCTTGTACTATTCCTTTCCATTAATAAATCATTTTTTGTTAGATGGCTTCTTGTTCATTTGTTGATTCATTGCGAGAGTGCTTTTAAAGAGTTTTCCTAGTTTACTTTCAATAGCGGCTTTAGTTGATTCGATTTCCTTTTAATTGTTTTAAACGGGACTCTCAAGTTTGTAGAGAACATTGGTTATTGCTTCCTCGTTCCCAGTTGATTGTCTTGTTCGGTTTGATTTCAATTGCATCGATATCCGGAGGAATGAGTTATTGCTCTTTGCATCCTCGATTGATGGTTGTTTGAGTGAATGATTTAGTTTAGAACATTTGAGTTTCTTGCTTTACATTCCAATTAGATTTTTGTTTCCAACTTTCATTTACTTTTTGCATTTTAAGCACTATGCGCAAAACATTACTCTTGAGTAAACCGCCTCGGGCTGAGTACACTCTTGAAATAAAAGTCGTCCCCTGGGTTGATAATTAATGTGAAGGTAATTAGGAGTTAAAAAAGACCATTTTTATCGCTCCACATTTTGGCGCCGGATTCTTAGGAGAGTGTGGCATTTCTAAAGAGTAGTGTGAATTTGATGAGTGTACGCTAGGAGAGAGAATTGGGTATTAAAAACGGAAGGTAGAACTGCGTACGGGCATGTAAACGACCACTGCTCACTTGCTTTAAATGATTTGTTAATTTTTTGTGTAGAAATAGATGTTTGAATTTTTGTGTGAATGACTAGAAAAAATATAGAAATTTTTAAAAAACGAATCACATGATTTCACTCAAGTGGTGATGTAAAAAGCACCCATTTCATAGCAATTGACGGGAACATTTGAAGAAAGGAGCCTCGAAGAAACACATGAAAAAACATCTTATATTATGGTAAGAAATGGCTCACGTTTCTACTTTTTGAATTTCCTATCAAAGATGTTAGGAGGAGTGACACAAATGCACACAGATTTCCCCCATCTTTACCAAATTTTCATGGTTTAGCAAATGAAGATCCGAGATACATTCTTTCTTATTTTGGGTTAAATACTTTGTAGAGGATATGATTATTGTACTAATGATCGAAAGATTGAAAGTGTTTCCTCTTACTCCTAAAAGGAAGCCGGCTCTCCAATGGTTCATGAGCCTAAGTGGGAATTGCATCCAATCATGGGAGGACATGAAGAACATATTCTTGAAGTACGAAGACTATTGCAAATCCAATAAAGATATTTTCGGTATGATATGAGGAAGATGAAATTTTGGAGGGGACTATGTAGATCGATTTCATTATAACCTTCAAAAATCAAAGCATAAGCATTTGGAAAAAGAGATCTGTTAAAAACACTCCTTCTTAAAGGAATCAAAGATGAATTTTTAGAACTCTTAAATACGATAGGAAAATGTGATGTTTTCGGTTATCATATGATGATGTTTGTGAGTTGTGCATAAGGTACTATTAGAGGAATCTCCAAGAATTTGGTAAGAATTCTAAATGTTTGTTCTTTCTTTTCCAAATTTGCTATAAGAATAGGAGACATAAGAATTTGAAATCAATGATTTATTTGAAAATTTTAAAGTTGATTTTATTAGCTCTCTAGCTCAAAATTGGACGTTTTGCGGGTTCATAAAAATGAAGAATTTGATGAAGTGTTTTTCCCTCATGGCCAGAAAGGAATGACCCATAGATGGTTACTCTTCCTTGTCCCCAGGATGGAAGTATCATAGCAAAGGAGTGAGGAAGGCACCTTCATAGCGTCAAAACCATGGAATCATGGCCTCTGAGGTATGGTTCAAAACACTTCTTCTCCATTCTCTTGTATAATCCATTATGGAATACTCATGTTCTAGGAAAATGACCATGTCAATTTCAATATAACCACTAATTTTATCTACAAGGATTTGGCATGGTTCACCTTATGATTGCATGCCTACTCTCCCTCATCTTGTAGCACGAACACATTCTCCATATTCTCCACCGGCTCTTTCACAACATCCACTGCTTGCATATCAAATTTATCCACTCAACCCAACCAACCACATCATCACAATGCTCCATTCCATACACAATTTCTGCTCAACTAATTCCACACCCTCACCACAATAAACCGTACAACATACTTACAATGTTGAACTGCAAAATTTACCCATGCTTCCCACCCATTCTATCTCCACATGCACCCGATGGAGAAAACTTCACAATGAGATTAAAGGAATGTTTCAAATTCAAAAATTGTAGAAGTATGGAAGAAAATGAGGTTTCTTTGTATGCCTCAACAAGTCATTTTAAAAGCTCAAGAACTTCATGATATGTTGGCTATGGGAAATCAAGAAAGTAAAGGATATATTGAAGATTGGTTTCATTCCATCACTTGTTTAACATCCTCACATCATGACAATTTTTTGACAACATCTTTTAGGGAAGTTGGCTTCTCATACCCTAATTTTTATCAACATGCATTTTCAAATTTGGGTATGTACATATTGAAGCCTTATTTCGAAAATGGTTCCATTGGGAAGTACTCCTATACAGTCATATTCATATTTCAATCAAAGTAGGTTAGTGAAAAAAATAAAATAAAATAAAATAAGAACATAAATAAATGCATTTGTGTAAAAATAGTTGTGTTGCAACACGCTATCGAAATCAGCATCGGTGATAAATATTTCAGATTTATTTGTGTATGTAGATGAATCATAATAGAAATAATAAGTTCTACAAACACTCATTTTTCATTTTTATCACCAATTTGAAAAAATGCTTGAATATCATGGCTTGCGGGCTTGATGAACTTTACGGAAAAAATAGTCGGGACAGTCATGTTTTGAGGACCAAAAGTGAATATTTTTAACACCTATTTCTACCCTAGGTATCCCTTGATGTCTACTTTACAACCCAATTTGAATCAGTCAATTTGGATTTGAAGCTTGAAAAAGTTAGAACCGAAACATTATTGGGATGTCTAGTGGCGGCTCGAGGCAGTTGGGACAGTACCAGTTTTGGAGGCCTAAATGTTTGAATTTTAAAACCTGTTACTAAGATAGATTCCCCTATGAATCTAGTTTACAATGCGGTCGAATCACTCATTTTGGATATCGTGGCAAATTTATGATCAATACGCGTATCGTAAATCAACACCCTTAAAACTATGTCTTTCAGTGTTCCTTACAGTATTTGACGTATCAATTCTTCTTGTCTTCAAAACCTGTTTCTATTGAAATAAATAAATGAATCTAATTTCATTTCCAATTTGAATCATTGAATCCAAAATCAAAGCAACGAAAAAAGTTATTAAACATTAGCTGATACGAAGTGGGTAATTATTGACTATGTTATGCGAGTTGTTTCTAACTAAAATTGACATATCATATCATTGAATTTCTAAAACCTGTTGCTGTTTGGAGATAAACCTTTGAATTAGCTCTCATTTGGCTTTGGAATCACTCGATTTCGATGAAAAACAGTTGTGATTAAAACAACTGGTGGATAGTATGGTCGACCCATTGCTCTCCCGCGGGTGACAAATAAATTTTACTTTGTTATTTTCTCAATGGTTGTTATATAGGTAACTACTTGTTGTTTTTTGCATCATTCTTGGATTAGGAGAGCCGAGTCACCTCTCTTTCTCCATGATTTAATGTTTATTGAGGTAGACACTCGCTTTTTGCGGAGTCTGGGGAAAATAAAGAAAGGTCAGTTGTGGACGAAGTGATTCTTGAAAAAAAATTTGAAACAAAGGAATTTCATCCTAAGTCATTACCCAACGGATTCATCAATAAGAAGAAATGAAGAAATTGATTCCGATTTGAAGATTCATGTCTTGTCAACGCTGCAAAACATTCTTAAAAAAGATCATTTTTTTACATAATATCATAGTTTGTTGTAACTTAATTTACATATTGTTTTTAAATAAAATGTTATTTCTTTTTCTAATTTCTCTTATATTTTGTGTTTTGGAGGTGTTGCTTCATTCAAAGTGTAACTCATCCTCGTGTAAATCTTTGTGAGCAGTAGATTTGTGCATGTTTGCATTTTTATGATTGTCCATTCTTTAATTTCCTTTAGAATGGAACGGCACTTCTGCACTTTCACGTTTTTCTTGTTCCTTTTTCGAATGATACGACACTTACTGCACTTTTCCATTTTTACTTGTTCCTTTTCCAAAGGAGCACTTCTGCGATTCCTTTTCAAATGGCTTGACACTTTTTAGATTTCTTTGTTCCTTTTTTCGAAGGAACGACATTTTACATTTCACATTTTTTTATGTGTATTTTTGCTTTTGAATTGTGCATTTCCTTCTTCATTTCCCTACATGGAACACCACTTTTTGAGTGTTTTTTCTTTGTTCCTTCAAAGAAGCGACCCTTTGGGAGTATTTTTGAGAGCTTGACCTTTTCTTCCTCTTGTGGGACTATTCTTAGTCCATCTCAGCCCATTTCGATTCCCCTTCGCTGGCATAGTACCTAATTTTGAGGACAAGAATTGGATTAGTAGACGAGTTAATATCATTCACGTTATGATCTTTAACGGGGACAACTCCTTGATGATAGATTATTTTTCAAAAGGGACACAATTATTTATATACTACTTTCTTTGCATTATTTCTTGTTGAACATGATATTGATTGATCGTCTTAATACCATGCGTTCCACCATACGGATTATAATCTTCTCTGTCTGTAATAAATGAAATTATGGGTATATTTTTTCTATTGACATGTTGACTTCTTCCACCATCCTTATGTAAGTGCGAGCCTCCTCTTTTTATCATAAAATTGTGTAATAACAACAAATTTTGTTCCACCGAGATGGAGGATAGGGGGTCTCATTACGAGCCCGACTGCCATGTTCATAAAGGTTGTAAGAAAGTGACATTCCCATTATGGCCACCACACCGGGGTTATGATCCATTGGATAGTCAATTATCCTTGGAACGGGAGGTCTCATCACGGCCGTTTGATCACTTTAGCACATCCCGAGTGAATGGCAGGTGTGGTTATACAGTTTACCACGCCGGCTGCGATCTCTTACGCCAGAACAACGATGTAACTCTCTAGTTATAAATTGAGGATTGGCTCATATGGGTTAAAAAGCGACTACTACTTGAGGCTATGGACGCTGTGCTGGCAAATGGAGAGGGCCCTCTGTACTTATGGTATTGAAGTTATATCTTATCGTCAATTATTATTATAATACCCTTTTCTGTATTTTTTCTTTTTATCGGAAGAAGTTATTTCCTTAACTTTCCTGTTTTGAACCTTTGTAAAGAAATTGTTTTATGATCAGTAGCATCATTTTTCGGCTAGCATACTATCGGTAAAGCATCTTTTGGCATATTGTTGTTCTTTTTCTCTTTTTTCATCACCTATCATCAATTCAAAGCGTCTTATCTCTTGTTCATAACTATCTTTACACACTCTTTGCTCTCATTATAACCATAGCACTCATTTATCCTATCATTGATATGTGTACTACTTCATTCATTTTTATATTGTTCCCTTGCCATCGGTACAAAACCTCTCATATGCTTTATGGTCATGGAATTCCTTTTCCAATTGGAGGGGGGAATGTATGCATTATGGGATTGCATGCGATATGATTCTTGCACTACCATCACTTGTTGCCAAAATATTAGTATTGCATGTATACATAAGTTTTTACGATTGAAATTTTTGCATGCATCTTATCTATTGCTTACACTATGGATTCAAGAACATTGTATGCCAAATAGTGCTTTGTTTGCGGGGAAAACAACAAGTATGGGCGGGAATTCTATTCATAGCATGACCACTGCATATGAGAAGAGGCTGACGCACGTGGCAATTCTTCGGACATGATGTGCTTACCTGGATTCCACCTTTTGTATCACTTTCGGCACCAACTACGCACCATCAGCTTCCATATTCACGGATCCATATATGTCATTCCACATTTTTCTTTTGGAGGTAAAACTTGAGGTAAAATAGCATAATTTACGATTTATTACGAATTTAGAAATTCTGAAATCATTTTGAGCATTATTTATCATCCTTCGGTCCACATCATGCCACTTCCCATCGGCGGCATATCATCTTTCGGTTGGGGAGTGTCGCTTTTCATTCATTTCTTTCTTATAACCATGTCATTCATATTCTTTATCATCCATTGCTCTTCTTATTCCTTCTCAACACCTCCTTTATTCCATGTTGTTTTACACCAAGCATAGAATTCAGCAGTGGTAGCAACCACCTCTATTTGTTTTTCTAGCATCGCATGAGGGCATGCTAATTTTTTTCGAGAGAGGGGGAGGAATTGCCTACGCATGATGGATATTTTCTATTTTCTTTCTCATTTAAGGCATACAATTTCGGTGTAGAAATTGATTTCCATAATATTTTTAAAACTATGAACTCAATTCTTGTGATTTTTGGAAAGCTCACGGACGTATCATTAATACAAACCAGACAATTTCAAGATAAATTGGTTCATAAAATTTCGAAATCATGCACTCTCGGCTACGGTCATTTTGTTTATATCTCATGATCCATGCATAAAAGCAGTCGATTTTTGGATCATAAAGACATTCATATATTATAAATTCTTGCCAAATTTCAACAAAAGCTAGTTTGTAGTTTTTGAGAAAATGGTTAATGAAGTTTGTTGTTACTTATATCATATTTTGTTGCAACTTCATATATATACATAGTTGAATGTCAATATAAAAATTATTATGCCTTCATAAAGAGATTACTAAAAGCGAATATTCATTAATTAAGGAAGAATTCATTTGTTATCCATTTCATGAGCCGAGATGAACATTTTTTGTGCTTGGTTAACTTACATGGGTTTTTTGTCTTTGGGTTGCATGAGGACATGCGATATATTCGGTTTCGTTGCATGAGGACATGCAACATATTGAATATTGAGGGTATGTTGGGTCGTTAATATGCCATTATTATTATCACTTTTGAACACTTATTCCACCCATTTCTACTATTCTTCATCATGTCATTTATTATAATTTATTATATAAATCCATTTTATGATGATTTATGCTTCTATGAATGAATATTATTTATTCTCCTTTATTTCTAATAAATTGATGATTATGCATGATTTTATCAATGATAGTTTTAATAAATCGGTTGTAACATTATTCTTAATTTTTAGCCTCAAGATAATTTCGAGATTGAAGATTTGATCATTAAAAGTGCCAACTCGAGAAATTCATTGGAATAAGAAGTGACAGTTTTGCAGTTTGAGATTTCAGCAAATGAAGTAGAATCTGGAAAATCCGGAACATGGGTTTTGTCGAACGGACAATTAACTTTATTCTGAACGGTTTGCCCACGAGATTCATTTCTGAGAGAAAACGCGGGGTTCTTTAGCACGATTTCGAGATTTATTATTTGTTGTTGCAGCCGTCCTCCAAATCTCAATTCTGAGAAACAAATTCGCCTTGTTCTTGTTGATCAGATAGTTGAAACAAACCAATTTTAATAGAGAAATCATGTTATACTTATCTTCTTAACTTCTCTACGATCTCTCTCTATTTAAATGAAAACGAGAGATCGGAGATGAGGACTCTGGTTGAGGATGATTTTGGGGATTCGAATGATGGAATTGAGGATGAATTAGAGATTGAATTGAGGGATGGCGGAGAATGGATAATGGATGAGGAGATTGAGAGACTTCTTGTTGTAATCCTTTGTAACTCTGCAGCATTTTAATATAAATCTAGTTTCCATTCATTCTTTTCATCACGAAGTAACCCGGCGTCCGTGGCGTGCGGGAGCCCGGCCTGCGGTGGTGCCGGCTGTTGCGCCCCGTGTATCATATCTGCTTCAGTGCTACGTGTGATGGTTTGATTTCCTTTTCATTTTCTTTAAATTGTTTTGTTCGGTAATCTTTTTGTTTATGAATATTTAGCGGTACTTTATTTATATTGAAATCATAATTGGATTATTGAGTGATAGAATTATTAATTATAACTTGAAATGTCTACTGATAATTACGATCTAATCTTTAGCTATCTAATTAAGACTATGGTTCATTTAATTACTAATCAGTTATATTGCAATGGTTGTTCAATTAAGTTACTATTCAATTATAATACGATTCTTGTTGCTTGATACTTGTGATTAATGTTCATGCGCGATGAGTTCTTGATTCAATTACATTTATAGTTGTTGTGTCTTTCTAATGACTTAGTTTTCTTCATTAGGTTCCATTTTAAGATTGTTGTTTAATTCTAGTATTTTAGCATTACTATTCCTTTTGCATTAATAAATCATTTTTGTTAGATGAAGCACAACATTCATTTACGTTGATTCATTGCAGAGTGCTTTTAAAGAGTTTCCTAGTTTACTTTCAATAGCGACTTTAGTTCAATTTCGATTTCCTTTTAATTGTTTTAAACGGGACTCTCTTGTAGAGAACATTGGTTATTGCTTCCTCGTTCCAGTTGATTGTCTTGTTAGGTTCAGTTTCAATTGCATCGATATCGAGGAGGAATGAGTTATTGCCTCTTTGTATCCTCGATTGATGGTTGTTTGAGTGAATGATTTAGTTTAGAACATTTCGAGTTTCTTCTTTGTTCCAATTAGATTTTGTTTCCGGCTTTCATTTACTTTTGCATTTTAAGCACTATGCGCAAAACATTACTCTTGAGTAAATAAGCGCCTCGGGCCCAGTGCCCTCTTGAAATAAAAATTAAATTTTGGGTTGATAATTAATGTGAAGGTATTAGGGTTAAAGGAACCTTTTTATCGCTCCACCATTTGCCAGCCACTCGGCCTCTCTTTGAACTAAGTGCCGCGGATCTGCCTTTCTATTTGTACCAAGCTGTTGTCGGCCGTCTTGAAGATCCTCGAGATGTTCTCTTTAATCGGGTTGGACTCACATGTAATACGCATCGTGAAGCCACCACCGCTTCACCTCATCCTCTGTCTGTACCACAAGCCATATCCGATGTGCCTCTAATATAACGCAATACATGCTTGCACGCCTTCGAGAAGAGCTTGGTAGGTTTAACCATAGCTTACGAAAGGCGGGTTAACGGCCATAGCATATATCGGGTCGTGTATTGACCCGGATACGCGCGACCCTGTTGTCGATAAACGGTGGCATCCACTACCTCCCGGCAGTAGCATCCTCCTTCCTCCAGCCTCCGGGAAAGGAGTACCAACGGGCTTGCAACCATGCATGTTAGCTTCTCCCGGTATCTCAGGGCATACTTACTGAGAAACAAACGATTATCTTTGCCTCCCAAATTTCCAATCCCGAGGGAAATAATGAAGAGACTGAGTCCTATTCATCTCCAAGCCTCTCTCCCTTAAAGATCTCCTTGCATGAAAGTATCATGAAGCTCATCACATCAAAATCGGATCATCTCACCTAAAGTATAACTTGATCAAACAACTTCCCCTCCCACCCACGATCAGTGCAGTTGGGATCCACCTCACTCTTGGAGAATCAGTATGGTGAAATAGCGTTTTATCAGGTGTGTACCAAGCACGGGTGCTTGTTTCAGCCCATCTGATACTCTCTTGAGTGCACCCATGCGACTCAACTGCGAAGAATCTCGAAACCTTCGGGCTGCTCTATGTACACCTCTTCCTCAATGACTCCATTGAGGAATGCAATCTTCACATCCATCGATGAATGTGCCACCCCATGCATAGAGCTAGGGATCGTCCATATGGAAGAGTACCTTGCAAGCAGTGCAAAGGTGCTCCTCATAATCGATCCCCTCTATTTGTCGAAAGCCTCGGGCAAAAAATCTTGCCTTGTACTTCTCCACACTCTGCGTGACCGCTGCTTCACTTTGTAGATCCATCTTGAACCCACCTTTGATTTCCCCTCCGGCCTTGGGACGATCTCCCATGCTTGATGTTTCGACAATGGAATCATACTCTTCCACCATGGCATACTCATGCGGGGTCCTCCATAGCTTCCTCGAAGAGGGATGGCTCTGTCATGACACATTTTCTCACAAGAGCCATGTATCCGGTGTCTGGAGTCCGGTGTGTCTCTATACAACGTTGTGATGTAGGTGGTCCCTCTGACCTTCTACGCATCTTGAGCCGGTCGCTCGGCCTGTAGTGCGCTTGTGCCCTACGATGGTTAGCGCCACATGAGTGGTCTCTTCAATCCATGAACTTCCTCTTGTGGCTGATCCATCTCAGCTCATCCTTAGGAACTAATAGCTCCTCATGCATGCAGTGTGGCTCCTCTCTCAGCGAACACATGGCTTTCTCCTCTGAAATTTGATATCTGTCGCACAACGGGTCTTGCGGCTGTCTGGCAAATACACATGATATTTGTGGGGTGTATCGGTGTACCCCAAAAATATCCCAACCTCTGCGTTCGAATCCGACTTCTTCTGGCATCCTTCGTCACATGCATGTAGACGGGTGAACCAAAAATCCTCAAATGGGAAATATCGGGCCTCTTACCGACCTCCCTCGGGTGTACTCATGCCAAGTATCTTGTGGGGAAAACGATTACGCACATATATTGCGGTATTGCATGCCTCGCCCAAAAAGTGAAGGGGTGGGCCATTTGATCATGCAACATCGCCGTGCAGCACCCGATCGTTGTTCTTCGCTCGGCCAACCCACGTTCCCACAGCTGTGGGTTATGGTCTTTATGAGCTCTCTCCGAATTCCTTACAACGCTACAAAATTCCTTGAATTCGGCGAGATGAATTCACCACCGACATCAGCTCCCTAAGAGCCTTCACATACTTCCACAGATTCCTTCTAAACCGTGCCTTGAACTCTGAAACTTTGAGTATGTCTCGCTCTTCTTACGCATGAAGAAGATCTAGCACTCAGAGAAAAATCATCAACAAAGATCACATAGTACTTGTGCTTTTCTTTGTCGAAGCTACTAAGAAGGTCCACACCGTCTATGTGAATTCTCTCAAGGATCGTCGTGGCGCGACTATCCTTCTCGTGAAAGATGGCTTTCTGGAATTTTGGATGGTACACCCCTTGCCGTACATTTGCCTTGAAGTGCCTTAGGAAGCCCGGTAGGAAATCTGCAGAGTGTCTTCAAGCTCCATGGTGAAGGTGGCCCAATCTCGGTGCCCACAATCGCCATCATCGACTCACCACTCCTTCCGCCTTGCATGTCATTGATCTTGTGACCATCCACTTGCAACTAATAAAAGTTCTTGACTCGAACCCCTATCTTGGGGTTTCTCTAGTTATCTTCTTTTGTGCGGGAAAGCCTTTCCTTCGGCGAAGACAACATCGTACCCACTGTCTTCTAACATCGCCCGAGAGATCGAGATTCTTCTTCAATCCTGGAACATGCATCACTTCCTTGTCTGAAGGGTTTACCGGACTCACTCTCAGGAAATGGTACCGTCCGTTCGCCTTTGTATCTACCATCATCACATCTCGATGTGCCTCCAAGATCTTTCTCATCCGGATGCAGCAGTCTCGATCTCCGATCATGTGAAAAAAAAGACGCACCACTTGTCCAAGAACCATGCGAAGTCCCATCACACTTGATACCCGAGCATGCGATCGGTGAAAAATCCGACTCAAGCGCAAGGCTAAGGCCTCTCCCGGCTAACGAGATCCGGCGGCATGCTTATTTTCTTTCTTGCGAACAATTTGTGGCATAATGTATCGGTGTTGGTGACCGTGGAAACACTTCACCTTGGACATGTCTGCTTCTTGCCTTTCGCACCGGCATGAGAAGCTTTCTTGCTCTTCCCCTTCTTTGCTTTGGTAGCCAAGGGTGCAATTTTCTTCATCGAGATGCCTTTGATGAAGGTGTCCAGTCCACCTGACCTCCTTCTCCTCTTGCACAAGGTCAGGTAAAGTTGCTCCATCTGGCAATTTCTCATTGGCCAGAATCTCGATAGGCATGCCAACTCTTCGGAAGACCAAGGAGGCCAGCTCACCAATTCCTCATCATCTATAGTCACCCCCACTTCCAGCTCATCCTGCATTGGATGAACCTGATGAAAAGATACTTGGGCACTCTTGTCGCCTTTCTCCATCTTTATGTGTCTGAGTTTATTCTTGAGCACCAACTTCCTCTTGGTCGCTCTCGCTTTGGAATAATCTGTCCAACGCTTTCCACATCAAGTATGGAGAAGCTTTCCATGCATCTTGGATACAATGTGATCCTTCACGCCCTCCAATAGAATCCTTCGACTGTTTTTCCATCTTCTTTTGCCAAGCTTGACTTGGCCGGCATCGGTAGGCTTTGGGACCTCGGCCTCTATGAACTCCTTCGACCGTTATCATCTGTCAGCCTCCCTCGTGTCCTTCCATGCAACATAATTCAAAGTGCCCTCAAAGGGAATACTCCGGTCGCAATCAGGTTGAAAGACATTTTGGACTTCGACACCAAGAAAACTTCTGCAAATTCGAATTCCAAATCCTGCTACAAATTCGAATTCCACCAGCTCAAAACTCAACCACTTCCGATCTGTGAGAACAAATTATTTCTAGCATAGAGATCGACTATAGGGGCATTTACTAGATATATCACCTTTCAGAGAAAGGATGGATCCAAAGGCTACCTGGCCCGCTTACAGACTCTGTCTACCAAAATAAATTGTAATCATTGTAATAGATCTAATGATCAATTTTGCTCCGATACCATTTAGAAATTTGAATAATAGTTGAATTATTCAGTGAGATTATCCTGATTACACACTATTTAAGCTTCATGCATAATACATAACCTCTTCTACAATTGATCATCAATATGCGGAAATAGAAGCAGTCGCATGCGCACATTAAAATATAATCAAGCACACATATCAACACAGTATGTAATGGGGAAAGAAATAGCTGAAAACCCCCAAATATCTGTATATTATAATGATAGAGAACATGTAACAATACATAGCACAAAGCTCCTCACAGCTCTCAGCACTATCTCACATGCTACACACAAACTAGCATGGAAGATGAACAAGTCACGGGTTCAAATCTCCTCCACAAGTCTGCCTGCCTCTACTGCGCAATCCAAGATGAATAATGATGAGATCCAAGTTCGAATCCCACTAGCTTGTACTGCACAATCCTCATTGGCAACCTCAATCAATGTGTGTGCAAATCTCATGCACAGCCATAGTCACAACTGATAGTAGACTCACCCTTTCACCCACCTCTAACACTGGTCTCCACTGAACTGTCCATGCATTGCAGTTAGCTGATGTGTTCTTTAGTTGATTTATGAGTTAATAATTAGTGAATTAATTAATAATTAATTCACACCACTCATCACTAGTGTATTTATCAGTTAGACTAAATACAACTAGTTAAACTAAGTTAAACCGAACACAACTCCACCAACTGTCTCATCAACTCCACCAAACTCTGCCACATGAGTTCTAACTGAAGTCAACCATGAAATAGCTCAACTAACCCTTAGGAAAAGCGTATTTCCTTCTGTCAGCTGCATGTGCCACATCCAAGCATCAAACTGAAGTGCTCCAAGAGGATAAGATAATGTTTATAGTCTAAATATTATTAAGGGTTAATAATATTTGGCTGTTCTATTTTTAGCCCGGCAGTCTAAAAATAGAAACCGCCCAATGTCTAAAAATAGAGGTCCATCTATTTTTACCAACTCGACCAATCATCCATAAATAGCATCCTGCAACTCATAGACCATGATCCATATGTCTAAAAATAGACGTAGTCTAAAAATAGACTTTGCGCCAAAAATAGCCTGCGGGCCCACTTAGTGAAGGCGACTTCTTTTTACTAAGCTCCATCATCTTGTTGCATTTTCAACAATCATTAGGATCATATGGTCTCTTTGGCATTAGAGCCAGATTCAGTGAAGTGATACTTGAAATTTTCTTAGTTGCATGACCAATGTCAAAAAGGGAAAAAGTGCCACACTATAATGGGAAAGTAGGCCAAATGGCCTTTTTGGCATCTCTGAGTTTTCTAGTCACACCGCTTACTAGAATTTGATAAGAAATTTCCATGGCTAAGAGTTTGTCAGGAACATAGTAAGCTAAAACATGGGGGGAAGAAAAACTTCCAAAAACTCTAATATAAGTAAATTTTTCCTCATCAAACCATCTAGCTACAGGTAAAAAATCTGTGTTGGCTTCCTTTGAAATCCTAAGGGATTTTTCATTAAAGATGGTCTGATGGATTGGCACCATAAATCCATTACAAATTTTATAGAAATACAGATGAAACTTAGATTCTCAGAGTGCTTTATGATATATATGAATTAGATTGGGGTCCTAGGATTTCCACTTCCATCCCATAATAGGAAAGCTTGAATAGAAGCATTTTGCGTCCATTATGTATGCACTCATATAGAAGGGAGGTGTTTTTCTAGTGGAATATATTTTGTTTGTCCTATTGTCCATGATGGTTTTAGCGAGATTATCAGATAATATGTTTTCCCAATTCATAATGAAGGAATTGATGATTGCGTCAATTAAAGGAACCCAATCTAAGGAAAATCTAGTGGATTCTGGTTTAGCAAATAATATGTTAGCACACTCAAAATTTTCGAAATATGTTTTGAAAGGTCACCATAAGTTTCATGTTATGTCATGTTGGGTCAAGTTTTTGATGAATAATTTACCAAATCAAGTTTATCATATGTAAAAAAAACCACCATGAGTCATGTCATGTCAGTCAACTACACTCCATGTCTTCTTGTTTTCACACCCATGCCTTCAAATTAAAAAAGTGAGCCACTTTCCAGTTAAACACAGTTTTTTATTGAATTCAGTGCAAAATAGGAAAATTTTGCTGCAAAACTACCTGATAATTTCGTAGCGAATATGAGGATTTCTCTGTTTTTTTTACTTTTGAGAAGTCAACATCAAGGGTAGTTTCTGAGCAAACAGAGAAGTATTTTAAGAAACTGAGAGACGTTATTGTCAAGCACATATCAGATAACATTAACCTCTTTCAATTTTCTCAAAGGTACTACAAATTGGGATATTCAGAGATGTCTTTCGGCTCTATTTTCAAAATGCAAAATTTTCCTGTTTTATACATGTTTTTAGAACGCAGATTCTGGATAGCTAGAGATGGTTTTCAAAAACCCAAGTGAGGTTTTTATTCAAAACATAATTACCTACAAAAAAATCCTTCAGTTTTGCAACATCTATCAAGGATAGGGATATACGAGCTCATCTCTGAACCCTATTTTTTCATAAAAAAACATAGTCATTTTATTGATAAATAAACTTGCTAAAGGTGAAAATGATGTTTTTTGAAGAGGGTAAGAGGCAAGTTTGCATGAACATATTTCATTATATCAATTTTTGGAACTACAAATGAAATTTGGAAGAAAAAGGTTCATATTTTTTTAATTTTTAGCCATATTAGGTAGTTTCTTAGTGTGCTCGATGCTTGAAGGCCAAAAAACGCTGCAAAATTTCTGAAGATGCTCTTTTACCTTTAAATTCAGTTTTATGGAGAACAAAGGAGGGAAAATATTTTTATTTAGCTCATTATCCCCAAGGAAGATCCTCCAATAGTCAGAAAGGTCAAAAGTTATGCAAAACATGGATTTTGGAGTTTTCTACGAAATGAGCGCTACGAAATTTCTATACATGACTGTTTTAGAAGTCAACTTCAAGTTTGATTGCTGACCATATGAAAAATGATTTTGGAAATATGAAAGTGAATTTTCTTCAGAACAGGTCCATATACAAAAACCTCTCTCAGTTTCTGCAAAGCTACTAGGGTTTGGAAATTATACACTCATCTTTGAAGCCTATTTTTCAAAATTTTCACTAACCAAATTTGTTAAAAAATTGTAAAAATTCGACTTGGAGGAGGTCCAGCTCAGCATCCGTGTGGAATAATGACACATAAGCACTCTAGTGCTCTCATAAAATTATTTGGTTGAAGTTTATAATGGTTATTAAATGGATTTGTTGAACTATTAATGAAAGAAGAGTCCTTTTGTATTCAAACTCTGTAAAACAGAATATATCCCTAGGAAGTTTCCAAGTGATGGAACCATGTTTGAAATAGGTATCTGAGGTCGGAATTTGAAGCTATAAAGGTGGAAAATAATTTGTATGAGTCCTCACTCTATAAATGAGATAGTTTTAGAGTTAGAGGGGGTTGGGAGATGGTTACTTGACACTTCCACTATTGTATTATTTTGGATATCAGAAATATACATTTGCAACATGCCTATTTCAAACCTGAGATTCTTCTTTGTATTATTATTCAAGTTTTTTCTATCATTATTTTACTTTCTCTCCAGTGTTCTAGTTGTATAATAATTTTGAATTCATGATCACATGCTCCAACTTCCTGTTTACACCTAGTCTGTTGTTTTGTCAAGATTTATTAGTTTTCTTCTGTATAATCACTTGGAATTCATGGTGACATGCTCCAACTTCCTGTATGCATATAGCTTGTTGTTTTATTCTTCATTTATGGTTTAATAAGAATAAAATTTCCTCAGCTTCCATGAGATAAGTTGACTTGTGACTTAGTTCTCATATTGACTCCATACCCAATGGTAGTTACTGGTTTACATCTTTCACCTATACAACATCAAATTCAATCCAATTCCAAGTTAGCCATCTACTTTCAAGTTATTCATTGAATATCCTTTATCCTTTTGAGAGAGCCCTCTCAAACTGGAAAGGCTAATTTCCAGTTGCAAGTTGGTTTGAAATAGTTACTCTAAGTTGACCATTGAAGCAGCTCAACAGGAACTCAATTTGGTGATAACATTTTGGCGTCGTTGCCAAGGACGAAGGTGTAAATTTTCTCTGAGCAGAACGACAAGGTTCATATTTGACTTCTGATGGTGAACAAAAGCCAAACACATGAAGGTTATATCATTCACTTGACGACTCCATTGTTCAAGATCCCGAGCTTCAAATTCAAAGCGACTTCAGTGGGAAGAATCCAGATTTCAGAACATTCATGGTGATCCAAGATGACAGGGTATGTGGCAAACTCTTTATATGATGAAATGTTACAAAGTGTAAGGGATGAGTTAGCAGAATTTCAGATAGATGAACATTTCTCTACAATAATATTTAGTTGTTTGAAATCCAGTCGACTCACACTTGAGAATAAAATTTGTTTTCTTGGTTTAGATGTTGAAATATTAGAGAATGAAATTGAACTATTGGATGTTAAAAATAGATCATATGATTTCCAAGATCCTACACATTTCTTGGAAGGTCTTCCTCCTCTAAAAAAGGAGGAAATTGTTGTACCATTTGACTTGCAGATAGAGGAAGAATATGGTTATGAGCTTGATATTGTAGAGTTGGAATCAAGGATCAGACTTGGTGAAGAAAATGAAAAGGATATCCAGGATCAATTTGTCATTGAAAGCTTAAAAGGGATATCAATAAATTGTGTCTTCTATGATCCCATAGCTGATTACATGGAAGAGTTATACAATCCAACTTTTCAATTATTTTTTCACTATGAAAAATAGATCCATCTTCTCTTACCTTTATCATTTCATAATACATTTTTCTTTTGGTTCAAGTGCAGTTAAGGGGTTCAAGTATCAGATCAGCTCATTGTTGGATTTATTGGAGGTTTCATGTTGCTTGAATCAAATATGAATATTGCATTTGTTAGGGTAGGTAGGAGAATGTGTGAATAAGCTCATGTAGACTGAGAATATTTTCATTATGTATAGATTTGGTTTTTCAGCAGTAATCATCAAGCTTGAGCCCAAGGAGAAGACCATAAGAGCTTGGTGAAGTCTTCATCAATTTCAGAAAATTTTCAATTTTTCAAGAGAGAGGCACTGGGACTACAAGTTATTTGTTGTACCATAGGGGCACACAACCCCAAGTGGAGCCACTGTTATCACACTCAAAATTTTCAAAATTTGTTTTGATAATGTCACCATAAGTTTCATGTTATGTCATGTTGTTTCAAGTCTTTGATAAAGAATTTACCAAATCATGTTTATCATATGTCAAAAGAACCACCATGAGTCATTTCATGTCAGTCAACTACACTTCATGCCTTTTTGTTTTCACACCCATGCCTTCAAATTAAAAAATTGAACCACTTGCCAGTTAAACACAGTTTCATAGCGAATTCAGTGCAAAATAGGCATATTTCGCTATGAAACTACCTGATAATTTCGTAGCGAATATGAGGATTTCTCTGTTTTTTTTTACTTTTGAGCAGTACACTTCAAGGGAAGTTTCTGGGAAAACAGAGAAGTATTTTAAGAAACTGAGAGAGGTTATTGTCACAAACATATCAAATAACATCAACCTCTTTCACTTTTCTCAAATGCGCTACAAAATGGGATATTCATAGATGTATTTCGGCTCTATTTTCATAATGAAAAATTTTCATGTTTTATACATGTTTTTAGAATGCATATTCTGGACAGCTGGAGATGGTTTTCAAAATAAAAAGAGAGGTTTTTCTTCAGAACACAGTGACCTACAGAAAAATCCTTCAGTTTTGCAACATATTTCAAGGTTAGGGATATACGAGCTCATCTTTGAACCCTATTTTTTCAGAAAAAACAGAGTAATTTGATTGATAAATAAACTTGCTAAAGGTGAAAATAATGTTTTTCGAAGAGGGTAAGAGGTAAGTTTGCATGATCATATTTCATTATATCACTTTTAAGACCTATAGATGAAATTCAGAAGAAAAAGGAATATTTTGTAATTTTCAGCCATATCAGGTAGTTTCGTAGCGTGCTCGAGGCTTAAAGGCCAAAAAACACTACGAAATTTCTGAAGATGCTCTTTTGCCTTTAAATTCAGTTTTATGGAGAACTAAGGAGGTAAAAGATCTGTATTTATCTCATTAGCCCAAGGAATATCCTCCAACAGTCAGAAAGGTCAAAGTTTATGCAAAAGGTGGATTTTGGAGTTTGCTACGAAATGAGCGCTACGAAATTTCTGTACATGACTATTTTAGAAGTCAACTTCAATTTTGATTTCTGACCAAATGAAAAATGATTTTGGAAATATGAAAGAGGTTTTTTCCGCACAGGTCCATCTACAAAAACCTCTCTCATTTTCTGCAAATCCATCAGCGTTTGGAAATTATACACTCATCTTTGAAGCCTATATTTCAGAATTTTCACTAACCATATTTGTGAAAAAATTGTAAAAATTCGACTTGGAGGAGGTCCAGCTCAACATCCACTTGGCATAATGACACATCATCACTCCAGTGCTCTCATAAAATTTGTTGGTTGAAGTTGATAAGGGTTATTAAATAGATTTTTTGAACTATTAATGAAAGAAGAGTCCTTTTTGTATTCAAACTCTTTAAAACAGAATATATCCCTAGGAAGTCTCCAAGTGAAGGAATCATGTTTGAAATAGGTCTCTAAGGTGGGAATTCGAAGCTAGAAAGGTGGAAAATCATTTGTATGAGTCCTAACTCTATAAATGAGATAGTTTTATGGTTAGAGGGTGTTGGGAGATGGTTACTTGACACTACCACTATTGTAATATTTTGGATATTAGAAATATACAATTGCAACATGTCTATTTCAAACCCAAGATTCTTCTCTGTATTCTTATGTAAGTTTGTTCTATCAGTCTTTTACTTTCTCTCTAGTGTTATAGTTGTATAATCACTTGTAATTCATGATCACATGCTCCAACTTCCTGTTTACACCTAGTCTGTTGTTTTGTCAAGATTTATTAGTTTGCTTATGTATAATCACTTGGAATTCATGGTGACATGCTCCAACTTCCTGTATGCATATAGCTTGTTGTTTTATCCTTCATGTATGGTTTAATAAGAATACAATTGCCTCAGCTTCCTTGAGATAAGTTGACTTGTGACTTAGTTCTTATGTTGACTCCATGCCCAATGGTAGTTATTGGTATATATCTTTCACCTATACAAAAACATCATATTCAATCTAATTCAGAGTTAGCCATCTGATTTCAAGTTATTCATTAAATATCTTTTATCCTTTTGAGAGAGCCCTCTCAGACTGGAAAGGCTAATTTCCAGTTACAAGTTGGTTTGAAATAGTTACTCCAAGTTGACCATTGAAGCAACCCAATAGGAACTCAATTTGGTGATAACATAATCTACATAGCATTCGGGATGCATAACAGTAAGAGGAGGGTAATTGTGCCATCAGGTAAGTACCAATTTTATCTCACTTCAGCTTGCCCTTGTCTTCTTTCCATCCTTTGATCACTTCCATGAGGTTTGTATTCTTTTTCGAAAATCTTTGTAGAAATGATTTATCGTAAATCTTCTAAGGCATAGGAAAATGATACATTGTCCGTAAGTCCTCTGCAGTGAATGAACCAATGGTCTCAAGCTTAGAGTTCTTGAATGCCTTGTCTGCTATGTTGAGGTTTTCGATGACCCATTTTACCATATCAGTGTATGGTAAAATTTCCGGCCTTGCCTCCACTAGGGAAACTTTTAAGGATGGGAAATTATCTAGAAGTTTAAAAACATAGGCGAATCTGACTACTCCCTAATATGCAAACTATAAAATGTTTATTGATATATTTCTAAAATTATTCAAATTTAACAAGATTTTATATATAGTATATATATAATGTTGGTGATTTTTAAGGTAAAATAATTTTATATTGTAAAATTTGGGCGAATCATTTTTAGAAAAAAATGGAAATTTGCAAATATTTTTTTTTTTAATCATGGAAAATTAGCCCACCTACGAATATTAGCCCCTAAAATTTTCCATGGCATCCACCCTGTGGAGAAACGAACATGCAAATTCAAAATAAGTGGGTCTGATGAAATTGTCTCATCTGTTGTTACTATTTTCTTCAATTACTTTGGTTTTTCTCCCTCGAATTGATTGTACATGGTCTCCCATGAAGAACTGCCACAATCTTTGTTGCACATTGTGTCTGCGAACAATGGAGGCATGTATGTGGTTTCTTCAATAGATGCTTGGGAAATTGCTTTGCCTTTCTTTGACATTCCTGATGATATCTTTTCCTTAAACAGTTTCCTGAATTCATGTGAAAAAGAGAAAATTCAGGTTTGAGATGAAGAGAGACAAGAAAGGAGAATAGCGTTAAATGAACGTAAATCACAATCTGGCTCTTTAAATTTAAAACACGCTTCAAGCTAGATATCAATTTTTCGAACCTTGTACCCATTTAATTCCTTTTAATAACCCTTTGATTATTTATCAAATATATCCCATACCTTACACAATATGTCTAATCTAGCGATCTTAATCATTATATCTCATAACAGGTTGATTTGCTTGAAAAAAATGAGTATCGTAGATCGCAATTTTTAGCTAAAAATGATATTATATGTTTCTACTGCTTTTGAGACGTGAAATGTTATCTGAAGAAATCGCACATCGCATTTTATTGTGGTGAACATAACTTTTCATTTAGTTAAACTTTGTGAAATGCGAAGTGCACTAAAGATACAGAAAGTGTTGTGATTTGTCAGATTTTATGAATGTTTCGTTATTGTTTTATTGCATCTTCAGGTTCGACTCATCGCAATTCCTTTTGGAATGCTATACATATATCTCTTTAAGGGAGGCGCGATGCAAAAAAAAACTTTTTTAAATATTTTTTTGGTTTTTTAATGGGATTTTATAACTCAATAAAGGTTGAAGCTTTGTTTGCAATTCATAATATTATATATGTTTTAACTTTATCTTCTTATAAAAGTTTCGATTTGCAGTATGCATAATGAATTTAAAGCAGAAAGAAAAGAAGCCTTTTATTCCTAAGTTTTGAATATCTTAACACTAAAAGAGAAATAATGCTTCGTTTATTCTATTTTATTTTTTAAAGGGTCCCCATTTATTTTTAAAATAAATGGGGCATGTTGTATAGTACAAAAGGTACACTGATACTCCCCACAACTATAGGGTGTATTTTCCAAACAACAGGATGAAAGTTGTTAGACAGGATGTAAAATTTGATGAGGAGAAAGCCATGTGATTGTCCCTTGAGAGGGAGCTTGATTTGCATGCAGATAAGGAAATCCTAGTTCCAAGGATGAACCTCAAGATGTGGAGCAGCCACATGAGGAGGATCATGGAGTGGCAAAAACCACTCATGCAGAGCCATCCACTAGACATGGTAGGAGGCGCACCACATAGGCTGACAGATTGAGACTTGATGTGACAGAACATGTAGGAGAACCTACATCATAACGCAGACAGAGACAGTCAGCAAATAGGTATACTGGATACATGGCTCTTATGAGCAAGTGTATTGTGACAAAACCATCCTCTTTTGAGGAAACAGTGCAACAACCAACTTGGTTTGATGCCATGGTTGAGGAGTATGACTCCATCATCAGGAACAGTGCATGGGATGTTGTCCCAAGACCAGTTGAGAAGTCAATGGTTGGATTTAGATGGATCTATAAGGTGAAGCAAGCAACAGATGGGAGTGTGGAGAATTAAAAGGCTAGATTTGTAGCCCGAGTATTCTAATAGGTTGAGGGGATTGACTGTGAGGAGACTTTTGCACCAGTTTCACGGTACTCATCGATTAGATCTATCCTTGCACTCTCAACGCATATGGGTTGGAAGATACATCAGATGGATGTGAAGACTACATTTCTCAATGGAGTTATTGAGGAAGAAGTGTACATTGAGAAGCCAGAAGGTTTTGAGACCTTTGACAGGGAGTCACATGTGCGTAGACTCCAGAAAGCACTGTATGGGCTGAAGCAAACACCTCGTGCTTGGTACACCAGGATTGACAGCTATTTCACCGGGTTGGGCTTCAAAAAGGGTGAAGAGAATGCGAACTTGTACCAGATTGTGGTTGATGTTAAGATTTTGATTATCATACTTTATGTACCATATTGTGGCTTCACCGATGCAGATTTGGCAGAAAATCCATCATACAAGAAGAGAACATTGGGAGGGATCTTAAGCATAGGTCAGCAACAGTGTCTTAGTACAACAGGAAGCAGAGGTTAGTTGCACTCAGTTCATCTGAGGCAGAGTACATGGAAAGCAGTCAGGCGACATGTGAGGCCATCTGGATGTGGAATATACTTGTTGGTTTGTTTGGTCATCATATGGATCCGACGATGATACATTGTGATAACCAGAGTTTCATAAAACTCTCGGTTAATCCAGTTTCCATGACAAGCCCAAGCATATTGACATCGGGTACCACCATCTCAGATATTGTGTTCAGAGACATATTATGTTACTTCATTACATTCCCTCGGAGGATGAGGATGTAGATCTTCTGATGAAGGTGCTCACCAAGAGAAAATTCAAATACCACAAAGGCAAGATTGGGGTAGCTGATAATCCATTTCTTGTTGACAGGGAGTGTTGAAAGTTCAACAAGAAATGTGTGTCTAATTTAATTTTCCCTTAATTAAATTGGACAATAAATTGTAATCTTATTTCATCATCACATGTAATAGTTAACTGAGTGTGATAGACTCAGTTAGCTCATGAAATTTCAGTTGAAGGTGGTTGGTGAGGCATGTAGAGTGATTCTATTTGTTTTAAGAGTCCAAGTTACATTTAGTGTATTACTTTAATGTATGAGAAATCAGTTAAATCAATTAAGTGAGTTAAAGTCAATCTAACTAGTTGTAACTGATTGTTTCACTAGTGAGAGGTCAAGTGAATTAAATCAGATTTAATTCACATGTAGTGATCTGTCAAGTGACTGGTGATTTACTATTAATATCTGCATGCATATTAGTTCTGATGAAGACCCAATTTAGACAGAGGTTAAAGGGATGTTCTCTATCAGTTGTATTATTATTAAATTGTTGGCGCACAATTAGACAACCATAGGATTTCCCATGATGTATTGCACAGTTTCGGAAGGTTGAATTTCCTAATAAATAGAGATCAATTGTTCTTAAAATTGCGCAATCAAGGCAGGCTGAGCAGAGGTAGGAAATTGGCTAAGTGTTGGTCGATTTTTTCCGTATCAGTGTGAGATAGTTGGTAGAGTGCAACAAACTCTTGTGAGAATAGTGCATTGTAATTGTTTCATGATTCCTTGGTTTTATACAATATAAATAAAGGGGTTTTGAGTAGATTGATTTCCCTAAAAAATTTCATGTGTTGTGTGATTGATTTTCTTCTTTCTCTTACTTGGTGTGATTATGCAATCGTGTTTAATTTCCGAAAATTAATTATAGAAGGATTCAGTATCTTGCTCTAGAATATTTCATGATCGGATTGAATCCATTGATATACATATTTTTTGTATAATTTCTACATAATTGTTGTGGCAAGTTTGGCCAATGTTTCCTTTGGCGTAGTAGCAGCTTGAATCTGGAGATTTGGTAGCTCACTGCAATCCTTGCAGATGGCTTCCTCCAGCTTTTGTCTTTGTGTTGTCTCATCCTCGCGCTCTTTTACAACCATATGCTTTTCCTCAGCCATGCTCTGTCATTCCCGATGATCATATTGAATGACTACGAGGGCGTTTTGTTCTCTGATCTTCAATTCTTCTACAATGATTTGGTGGAACTCGTGAAAACCCTATAGTGGCATCGCAACAAGATTCAGCTTTGTGTTCTGTCAGTGGACCGCGTGCTTTAGCTACTCCGTAGTATCAAAACTCAATGTGCTTGTAGGGATAGGCACTGTGCGAGTATCAGTAGTTAACGTAAATTCATGCATTGTTGTGCTTACACTTGCTTGTCCCCTATTCGGTTGAATCACACTCACTTGTAACCCACTATCTTGACTCACACTCGCTTGAATTGTGCTCGTCTGAACCTACAAGTCCTTGAAGCCCTTATGAACGTCTACCAACGCCTTCTTGTATTTTTCTTTAATTTTTACCCATAAGTGATCAGTAAAATTCTTCACAGTATCCCCTATTTCATCGAGGTCCCCTTCAGCAAGGAACATTGCTTTCTGGAATCTTCATCTTTGTTTGCAGCTCCGCTTCAGTCTCTTTATTAGTCAAAAATGTGACTTTCTTATCCTTCTTTCCCATTGGTGTGGTGGGCTTCACACCACTCGTCCCTTCCTTCTCTACATCTTTAGTAAGTGTAGTTAACCAATTGCTTGGCCACTCATTGATGATGGTTTCCACATCCTTTTATTCTAAAAGGTATGATAGCTCGTACAAGACCCTATCAAGGTCCTTCTCTGCATGAATATGAATGTGGTGGAAGTTCGCTTTAAACTCTGCGATATGTCGATATTGATTCACAATGTTGGGTGATAACCGAGGCTTTTAGTTAATCATCATCTGAAGACTCATCTTAAATCCAACCCAAAACTTTTATTCGACATGACTGGTTGGCTCCACAGAATGCGACAGCGAGGCATATCTGGTTGCCTCGCACATATCTGGGTCTGCAGTGGAGAATTGCAACTCCTCGAGCTCCCTCCAAGTGATCTGTATATGAAGTTCTGTTGAGGTTTGTGACATTTTTCAAGTGAGTCATTTAGGTTTTAAGCCTCTTTTATGAAATTATTAAACACATAAACATGAAATTTAAACTTAGTTTCTGCAGAAAACATAAGAAAATATCACCATAATAGTAAACACACAACAGCAATTGATGAATGAGTTCACCCCTCCTGGGCTACATCTCCTGGTCCAGCTTCAAATGGTTGAGCCTCTTTCATTATGCTCAAAAAATGGTGTTTAAATATATTTATAGTGATAAAATGGCTTCAATACTTGCTCCAATAGATTTAGAGCTATCAAAAACCCTTATCTAGCCTCTTTCTTCTCCCCAAAAGGATAAAAGCGGAGAAATTTATGAGCTTCCCAAGTTTTGCTGCTAGTTGACCCACAAATTCGCCAAGTTCGGCCAAATGTCCTACAATTTCGCCGCGTTTTTCGCTAACAAAGCAACAGATCAACGCAATTCCAACGAAAATTGTGGGATGGTTTAAATGCCCAATAACGCCT
The DNA here is from genome assembly GCA_034641835.2 of Pinus albicaulis. NCBI lineage: Eukaryota > Viridiplantae > Streptophyta > Pinopsida > Pinales > Pinaceae > Pinus > Pinus albicaulis. The sequence goes on along the minus strand of CM076572.1, from coordinate 1,447,329,013 downwards.
TAAAATATAATTTTAAATCATATATGACATGGGCCGAATTAATTAATATTAAAAAAAAACGACGTCATTCAAACTTAAATACATTTTTTAGCATAAGAACGTTAAGTAACATTGTGATGGTGCATTGGTAAGGCATGTTGTTTTTTGGTAGAGGTCACAAGCTCAAATCTCACCAAACTCACCTTGACCCTTGCAAAAAATTTAACCAACAGGGGAGGTGCCACATGGCGGCGTCTGGTTGGGCCACGTGGCGGTCTCTCATTGGCCGGTCAATAAACCAATAAAATAGCCACAAATTTCAACCAATATTCAATGAAAAATGGTGCATTCTGATTAGCCCAAAAAGGTACAATCAATAGTCAGCATTTAACGATCCAGTCACCATGCCATGTCAGCATTATGAACTGCTAATTGGGCATCCCTACACAAAATTTTGCATGTTTTCCAAGTCAATCAGAACTCATTTTCGGGAGCATACGTTGTCGGTTTTTCGCGAAACGAATTGCACCAGATTCAGAAAGAGGAGATCTACACAATAATTTAGGTTCCACACCATTATGAAAACTTTCATTTTTAAGCATATTTTTTAGCACCACATCACTCCTCCCCACTGGAATATTTTGGACCCCGAAAGCTCTTTTATTACTGAACATTTGGATGAAGGTACAACCCCCTCACCCTTCCAGTCTCAATCCACTGGAATTTTCCTGAATTCAACAATTTGAGCATTTCATGAAAAATGATATTTTCCCTTGATTATGGAGAACCTGTCTTGATGTTGTAGATACCATCTTGCTGCAATTTCCTAGAATTTGCAGAACAAAAAACTATCCTTGAGAAAACAAACATATTCTCTCCTCGGATGTCAATCAAAGGAAACTTAAACAACTTGAAATTCTTCTCACCTCGAACACTGTCGATGTGATGATGTTTAGCTTGTCTTGCCTTTTACTTGGCTCAACTCTTGACCAAGTGTGTTTTCCATTGTCATGTACCATTTTGAAATGCCCAAGAATAACTTGTGAGACCTATGCCTTCTTTTTCAATTTTCTTTGGCACTTTATCTTTAACCTTTGCACTCTCTTGCACTGACATCTTGTTCCCATCACTGTTCAACAATGATGTATGTTGCTACAAATTTTTCTCATCTTGTTTACCTCTTTTAGAAGGCAACATGTTAGAGTCTCGAAACAACTTATTACAACCATTAGCAACCTCAATGAAATCAGATTTTCATTTGATGCATCATCTTGAAAGTCCTCATTCACAAAATCTTGATGCTTGAACATTAACAAAGAATTTTTTTGACTATAATTCACAATTCTCTTCGTTTGTCCAACATGCATGAGTGACAAATTCATATTTTTACTATGTGCTCTAAAAATGTACTCAATCCCATTATTGAACAAGTGATACTTATTCTCATGGCAATGAAATATTGCTCTCCTATCATAAAAATATGGGATACCCAAAACAATACCAGAAATATCAAGCGAAACAACATCAAGTTTAACTTCATTAAGAAAGTTTGCAGTGATTGCAAATCTAAGTATGCACTTCCTTGTCACCTGCAAATTTGCATTCTTACATATCCAACCTAAAGGATAAGGTCTAGGATGAGTAATTGTTTCTAAATTAAACTTCTTAACTAAGTCTTCTGAAATAAGTTGTGCTTGTGAACCACTATCAAATAGGGTGTCAATCTCGGTATGCTTTGAAATAACTCTAACATGGAAAAGCTCAATTATTGCTTCATCATCTTGAGTACTATCTTGGAAACTTGAAGATATAGTACTTGTAATTTCCTTACCTTTCAAACCCATTGTGGTGATCTTTGTTTTATCTTTGGTGTTGGGGTCATGTGATTTGGCAGATTGGCATGCCAAGTGACAAGGCAACATGCAAACCAAGCTTTAGAGCTCTAGGATCTTGCCCTCGTAGTCTCAGAGAGGGATCTCTCAATATTTTCATAAGGATGTGTCTTAAAAGTTTGGTAGTTGATTTTTGGCTAGTTATGAGGTGCAGGGTTGTTTGTTTTGTTTGGTTGGAAAAATATGTTTCATGTAGTATAGATAGAGCATGGGAATCTACAAGCCATTGGGCAATGGAGTCATGTGAAAGTCCAAATAGTTCTGACTGAGAAGGAAGGGAAACGAAAGGGCAAATCTAACTTGGTCAAGGATCTGTTGAATAATATAGGTGAAATGGGATGAACATTAAGGACTAAGAGTGAAAAGCAAACTAAACCCTTTCACAATGGCTTAAAAGATTCGGGGAATGCCCTATTTCCTCCAATAAGCTCACTGCTTTGGACTCAATCAATATAAACACTCAAAGAAAAGGAGAAATGCAGACTAAAACCTTCTTAATGAACTATGGGATTCAGGGAACACCCTATTTCCTCCTATAAGTTTACTGTTGAAGGCTTAATCAACAAAGACATACAATTGCATTCAAAGAAGAGGGAACGCCTTAGAAATCTAGGACTGCAATTATAGGGACCTTCAACACAATAATTACAGTAAGAAGTAGAGGGTATGATTGAAACAGACCTCACTGTCAAACTGCAAGCATTAATAATCAAAGGGAGATTTCAGATACAATATTCAATGGTAAAGAAAGAGGGAACGCTTAAATAGTCTTTAGCACAACTGAATTAACCATTTCTGAAATAAAAAAAACTGACTATTTAAGAGAGCTATTAGACTACCCTGTCATATTCATTAGCATAAAACATATAAACAGTGAAGGATAAACAGGTTAGAGGTGCTTCTAAGATACATTTCTCTGCCTAAAATTTTTATCCTACTGTAAGTCAAAGCATAATGGAACAAAGTGATAAACGGGAAATAACATTAACAATAAGAGATTACTTCACCATAACCAGGCTCAGGGATCCAATGGTCCAGCCTCCTTCATCAACAGAAAAACGAAGACCTTCACACTCTTTCAGAACACCAATGCTTCTTCAAAGCAGCAATATGTATTACTTTAGAAATCACCAAATGCCAACTTTTACAATGAGACTTCGAAGAGTCTTTATAGGAAAAAATGAGGAAAAGTAGGTAGAGGAGGTCTTAATGATCATCAGAGATAGGAGAGGGCATTCGAATACTCCATTCAGTGTCATAAACATAACATTAAATTTTATACAGATTGAGTAATCTTGTTGCTTGTTGAGACTATCTTGATATGACAGAAATCACCCACAGGCTGTCCTTGGGAGGAAAATCCATCTGGAGTGGTACTATTATCTTTTTAGGTGTGAGTTAAGTGAAAGAATGGGCCTTGAGGACTCCCATACTTCTAAATAACTGCTTCTGACAATCTTTAGTAGCCTCCTTGGTGCAATAACTGCTTGGCAGGCTTTGAGCATGGAGATGGGCTATGTTTGTGTCAATCAACATTATGCACTAATAACTGCTCTATCAACTTGTTTTAGCTCTGTTTATGTTTTCACTTTGCTGATTTCTCAAACTGCTTCTGTACTTATGCCCTCAGAGGTTTTATTAATATTCTATGCCTTATCAAATGCCACGGGATATGTGATCTTCACCATTTCTAAGTGTTCTGTGTACAGTTGGAGGGTTTCGCTGAGCTGGAGGGTCATTGAGGGTTCATGGATCTAATCCATTGCTAGACACAACCTCACCTTCTGTTCTGGTTCCCTTTGATGTTGGTTCATGGCCCTTATATTTCCATCTGAGCTTTTGTGTCACCTTTGTGACTGTAAAACTTTATCCTTCATCGGCCATGAAAAACCTGCAAACACACGATAGACTGTTATAAAAACCTACGGGCTTGGTTTAGGCTTCTTGCAGAGGCTTTGGGGTGGTGGAGGAGCAGTGAGGAGGTGGTGATTGTAGTAGAAATTGGGAAAAAACCGTTGGCAGAGCAGCTAACCAGGTTTAGTGAGGGTCTGGGTGCGAGGATGAATGTGGACCATTGGATCAGGATGATCTATGGTGGAGATCGCTTGATGAAGTCGTTTGGGAGAATATGGGAAATAACTGCGTTTGATATCGCAAAATAACACAAGCCGTTCGATATCAGAGATCGACGACTGAGATTAAAAGTGAAATTACATTGTGGAGGGTAGGTGGTATGGCGGAAACTGGGAATGGTTTTTGCGCAAAAAAAGGGGGGGGAGGCGGTATTTGCGTTTGGAACGCGATTCCACTCAGTGAGTGATGCGTGTATTTCTAAAACTTCCCATATCGCGTGGAAGTAGCGCACTGCGGGAAGGGCTAAAAAATTACGCGATATGAAATGTGGGCCGTCAGATGATGGGCGAAAAATCCGACAGCACGGAGTGAGCACGATGGGATGCAAGATGCACGAGGTATGGAGGTGGGACCGACATCTGTTTTGTAGTGTAATGGGTTATCATGTTTTGTCCTGGTTGTTAGATCTTCCGATTGGACGGCGAAGATAGAAACACGAGGCGGGTTATTTGAAAGGAGGAAAGGGAAGTAAGTGAACGGGTGGAGGGAAAGGATGGCCTGATGACCGTTGATCTGTGTTGATCAACGATTCGTAATTATTTAAAATTGGGCTGTCGGGAATGGAGAAATAACGAAAAATAAAGGTTTTGGCACGGAGGCTAATGAATTTTAAGTGCCTGATTGTGGGGCTCAGGTTATATGAGACGGGGGGGCTAAGGATATAAGCCCTTAGGAGCTTAAATGCCTTATAGTGCAAAATACTGATTTTAAGGCCTAAAATAGGGATTTTAAGGCCAAATGAAGGTTTTGATAAGATAGAAAAAGGATTTTTAAACCAAATAAAGGGGGATTTATAAGGTTTAAAGGGGCTTAAGATGATTTAGAGGTGAAATGAAGGGGTTTTGTGGGATTCTTGAAGGAAACAAGGATGAAAATGGAGATTTTTTGGGAGTGAAATGAAGGGGTAAATGGTGGGAAATGGAGCATTATAAGCAGTTTTCTCTTGGTAATGAGCAGGTTCTTGAGGGCTTATAGTGAAACAACAATGAAGATTAATTCAAAGGACAAAGAATCATCAGAAGCCTTCAAAGATGATGGATTTTCAAAAGAAATATATCTCTTGAAGGCTTGAACACAAATTTAGCCACCACTTAGGTATATCAGAATTTATAGGTGGCTAACAGAGGCTCCACTTGGGGAGGACAACTTGCACTTTAGGTGTCCAGAACTTCAGTAATCTTTGTATTCAACAGACCAGTGCCATTCCATTGGGCAGAATTCTTCATTTGAGAATCTTTCACTGTCCTGCAGCAAGAAATCCATTTGAATCAACACTTCTACCTACCCCGAACTATTTGTCCTAGCATTGTTCTCTTCTTTGAGTGCACTTGGGATGGAAAACTCTTTTTCCACATTTTATTTTGAAAAAAAAAAAAAACCTATCTAATGCTACCCTTATTTCTCCATGAGTTCAGATTAAGCAGTTGAACTCATAAGTTTCTCTACCTAACTATTATATGTCAGGATTAGACTTTCTGTCGGATTTTCATTCTCTATATTCTAAGACAGAAATTGAAGACACAGCCAAACCAGGATTAGACTGTCTGGTTTGTTGTGGGTCCATGGCATAAAGACAAGCTGCACATGAACTGAAACTTTGCAGAAAATTGAAACAAAATTGTGAGGGCTTGAAATTCGGGAAATTTAAAGCATCCCTCCTTCCTTTTGTGACTCAGATTTTGAGCTTTTTAGAGTCACCCTTTTTTCCTTTCAGCTTTTGTTTTGATATTGTTAGAGCTATTTTATTTTTCTTTGCTGGTTCAAGTTTTGAGCATGCTATAACCAATTCTCTTTCCTTTCTTCTACCCTAATATGTTCTACTGATAAGCCAAGATTAAACAGTTTAGCAAATCTTCTTCACTATCCTATCAGCAGTAAATTGAAATCTGCCCAATCATGATTAGGTTGTATGATTGGACAATAGTGCTCCTTAAAGTAGTGGCATTTGAGCTTGCACACTTTCAGACATTATTTCTCTTTTTTGGTATGGGGTTGTACCTTTCTTGTTTTATTTCTGCCCTCTTTTCTATTTTTTTTTCATTGTTTTTGTATTCTTCTTCCCCCTTTTCTTTATGCAAATGGTATGTACAATGGATAAAAAAATATGAAACTAAGACTATTGAAAGAAATAGTGTTTAAGCATCCTGCCATTGACATGACCTCCCAACACTTCTTCACCATTCAGTTCTTGCAAGAAAAATGCATTATGTCATCTTATGGAATGAATAATGTAGGGCCCTTTCCACATATTTTCAAAATTACCATGCTTTCCTTTCTCTTCTCTCCTTGAATCCCATTTGAGAACCACATTTCCAAATTGGAAGTCATTTTATTTAGTCCTTCTATCAAATAACCTTTTGATGTTTTCTTGGGCTTTTTGAGTTCTCTGATAAACTTCCTCTCCGGTCTGCTGCAAATGGATGGTTTGATTGATCCTTCTCTGCATATTATTTTCTTTAGCTTGGAATTCCTGAAGGAGTTTCATGACTGGAAGTCCCAAATATGTTGGGAAAACAACATCCATTCCATAGACCAGCTGATAGGGGGACATGTTAATTGACTTTTTGGTGGTTAACCTGTCAGCCCACAAGGCATGAACAAGCTTGCCATGCCATGCTTTCTGATTCTGCTCCAACAATTTTTTGATGATGTTGATCAGGCTCTTGTTGGAGGATTCAGCGAGTCCATTTCCTTGGGGGTAATAGGTAGTGGAGTGGCCCAAGGTGATCTGATATTTATGGTAGAAATCAACCATCTTCTTGGATTTAAAGGCAACAACATTGTCTGTGATTATTTTTCTAGGACAGCCAAATATGGACAATATGTTGGTCTCAAGGAATTTAATAATGACAGAGTCAGTAGCATTCCTAGTGGGTATGGCCTCTATCCATTTGGTAAAATAATCAGTGGATGTGAGGATCCATTTGTGCTGGGTTGAGGAGGATGGATGGATTTCCCCTATGAAGTAAAAACCCCACTGTTGAAAGGGTGCTTCAACACTAATAGGTTTCAAGGGTAAGTGCAAGAGCTTTCTTTTACCATCAAAGATTTGGAATTTTTGGCAAGACATCACTAGTTTATGGGTGTCTGGGAAAAGGGTGGGCCAATAGTAACCAGATCTGAGGATTTTGTTTGTTGTGGTCTTCCAATTTAAGTGCCCTCCACATTATCCTTCATGCATTTCATGCATGATTTTTCTTGCATCATCCTCAAGTAAATATTTTAGTAATATCCCAACAATATTTTTCCAATATAAAACTCCATCTACATACAATAATTTAAAGCCTTCTGTTTGACAAATCTGGCTTTTGTTTTTGACACAGAAGGAGGAGCGTTTAAATAAAGAAACACATAAATGATGTCATTATACCATGGATATTTCATGAATGTTTCTTCAGTAAAAGGTGCTAGGAACTCTTCTATCTCTTCCAAGGCATCAACCATATTCATATCTAGTTCTTTGAAATTAGACTCGGCCATGAGTTTTGCTAATCCTTGTCCCTTGATGAGTTTGGTAGGCCTGATTTCTAAGTCATATTCAAGAATAGTGGCAATCCATTTTCCCCTTTTACCATCGGGGTCCTCACTTAGAATATCTTTAACTACGGTGTGTGGCACAAAGGCAATGATATGTGAATGTAAGATGTACACACTAAAGTCCCTTAATTCTTTTACCAGTGTTAAGGATTGCTTCTCCATGATATTATATTTGAGTGGGGCATCTCTTAAGGCTTTTCTAAAGAAGGATATAGGTTTTTCTTTCCCCAAGCTATTCTTTTGCAACAATAATGCAGCTATTGTATGTTCAGATGCAAAGGAAAAAATATAGAAATCTTTGTTGAAATCAGGACTGATAAGGACTGGTGTTTGAGTAAGGGCTTGCTTTACCAGTTCAAATGATTGTTTAGCTTGCATTGTCCATTTAACACCTACTTCTTTCCTGAGCATGTTAGTGATGTTTCTTAATAGTTAAACAAGGCTAGGGATGAACCTCTTCAAAAAATTAATCTTTCCAATGAAAGACTGTAATTCTTTGAGATTTCTAGGGTGGTTGATATTCAGTATGCCATCAATTCTTTTAGGATCTATTTTGATCTCTTCTTCAGAGATTATATGACCAATAATATTTCCATCCTGGAGGCCAAAGAGTGTCTTTTGGGATTTAAAGACAAGCCAAATCTTCTGCATTTCTCAAAAAATTTCCTTAAATGTTCCAAATGTTCTTCATCGGTTTTGGAGAAGACAGTAATATCATCAAGGTAAATGATTATAAAGTAGCCTATGTCTTCTGAGAAAGTTATGTCCATGGCCCTCTGGAAGGTGGCCCCTGCATTCATAAAACCAAATGGCATTTTGACATACATGAATGTCCCCCAAGGTGTAGTAAAATTTGTCTTATGCTGGTCACTTGGAAGGACTAACACTTGATTATAACCCGAGAACCCATCCAACAATGATATTCTTTTTGACCCAAATACCCTTTGAAGAATGTGGTCCATTTCCCTCTTGAAAGGTTGACACATAATTCAACTATTTCAGGTAATGTGAGCTGATAAATATCCCCTTTTCCCATCATGTTAAGTATATCTAACCATTCATCCCTAATTGTCTTCAACAAGAGAGCTTTCAAAGTATCTTGGTCTAAGTTTTCCATTTTTGCTCTTTTTATGTTGTAGTTGAACCTCTCTAGCAAATCTTCAAGATTTTCATCCTCTTTTTGTAACATTTTAAACACTTCCTCCTTATGGTTGACTGACATACAGTAATCCAAATACCTCTCTAGAAATGCATGTTTCATGTCTTCCCATGTCCTAATAGAACTGCTGATCAAACTCATGAACCATTTTAATGCTGCTCCTTTCAATGTTGAAGGAAATAGTTTAAGTTTTTGGGAATCTTGTAAGTAATCATAGGTTCTACATAGGACTTCCAATTCAAATAGGAAGGTTTCAAGATCTTCATTTTTGATTCCATGGGAGTTTGGAAGGACAGAGGGTGAAATGTTTTTCATAGTTGCATTGGTTTCTTCATCTACTATAGGAAACCCAAAAGAGCTTCCCATTTCCCTTCTACCTCTTTCTCTGCCTCCTTATGCACCTCTACCTCCTTCTCCTTCTGCACCTCTACCTCCATTAAAGACTCTTCCTCCCCCTTCTTCTAAAATAGTTGATTCTTCTGTGGAAGTGGAAAAGTTTGTGTCTCTAGCACGGGTCCTTGAATCTTCTTCTAAAACAGGTTCAGTGGATGAAGTGGAAGGTATTTCTAATGGAATATCTAATCTTAAGCCTTCTAGAAGTCTATGATCAGTATAGGATGGAATGTAGGTTTGAGTTGGAGGTGTGCTGCTTCTTGGTCTTGGTGGAACAAGTGGTGTTCTAGGAATCAAGCTTCTGCTTCTTTTGAATCTACCCCTTGAGTCTCTTTCTCTACGCATGTCATTGTTTTTGGGAGGTAAGAAACAAGGCTACCTAGTTACACTTCCCCGGCAACGGCGCCAAAATGTCTGCTCAACTTAGTGTTCCTAAACTGATGTCATAAATTGTCAACTAGGGCTAGTAAACTGTTGAAGTGAAGTGCACTATATGTGCCTAGGTATCTGCTTCCTACTTCTTTGTGTTTAGTGTTTTTTTTAGTGTTTTTGGTTTTGTGTTTTTATGATAAAAGGAAAAGAACTAAGTTGTTGGCAAAGAGAAGTTGTTGGCAAAGAGAAGTTGTTGGTCACACTAAAACCGAGCAAAATATATTCTAAACTATGTATGGCACTTAAGAACAGAGAATGCAAAACTTGACAAGAAAAATAACCCATAACATGAACTCAGTCCAATTCATTCATTAGAAGTATGTTGGAATAACTTGAGAAAAGGATAAGCTTAATGCAATGAGGTTCTTCTAAGTAAACAAAAACTTACAATATCACAAAAAATCTCATCCATGGTTAGAAATTTGTTCGAAGACATTTGGAAAAAATTATCTGTAGCATAGTAAGGAACCCTACTCTAAATTAACTTATTGCACTGAAATTAATCCATTCTACAACTCAAAATGTCACTACTAAGCCTCATTCAAGAGTTAGAAATCTTTTGGAATAGTTTTGGAAAAAAAGGCTATTTGTAAAATTATGAGAAATTGCAGAACAGTCAAGACCTCAAAATAATATCACTAATTCCTGTCCATATGATGATGTGTTGGAAGAGATTAATAACAAGAGTAGTTTGTAAATAATGAAGGCCTTTAATTCTATTTTAACAGAACAAGAATAAAACTAGCTAATGAAACTTAAAATACATTAAACAGAACCAAACTAATATGTAATTAACCTCTGAAATACTACAGCTAAACTAAAATGCAATTAGTCTCTGAGATACTACAACCCTTTCTCATTCAGTGTTGGTGGTATTTTGGAACAATTCATAAGAATAAGACTGGTTGTAACATTCGATGTAAGTTAGCATAAAACATAGAGTTCAGAAAGTTGCTTGAATTAGGAATGAAACAAAGCTAAAGTTACTTATCTAAACAATATGCACAGATATTCTCGGGTAGTAAGGGCACTCTACCACCGGATTAGCATAAAAATCTCCTCAAGATTGCCTTAGATCATGCAATGAAGTTGAACTTCTTTCATTAAAGGAAAAATACTTTAGAAACAGAGTATTACGGACTTTTGAGATCTAACAACAAAACATCAATCTAGCTAACTCTCTCTCGATCTCCCGAGTCATTCTTATAAGAGAAATACACAACTACCCTTGAGAAGAAATAGGGATAAGTGTCTTTCCCAATTAAAATCAAATTAGAACTCTTGTGGAAGCCTCGTACTTTTGCTGAAGACATCTGTAGAGTTCTTGTCCCGGTAGAATTCTACCTCTTAGCTTTGATTTCTTCCACGTGCATAACCACTTGGAGATTTTTACTCAGAATTCATAGAGGGAAAGGAATGATGTAGATGAGGTCTGGAATTCAACCATATGAATTTTTCCTTTAAGTGACACCTGTAACCTGTGTGAACATGAAGATAGCTGCGGAATAGGTGACTGGCTATAGAATGGCTGCATTCTGTAGCTGATTCTAGTAAAAAATTACTACAAAAACAAAACCACAAAAATATAGCAAGTCAGTCATTATATGCATTCCTAAAGTGACTTTAATTAATCCTATTGATCTTTTTAAGCCTGCAACTGATAAAGGACAAAGGAAATGAAATGAAATTTGGTGAAAGAGAAGGACATATTTGGGGCTCAACATACCCCCACTGCAAAGCTTTTGCATGTCATCATGAAATTAATCCATGTATTCTGAAACTTCTGCTAGGACATCCAACTTCCTTTTTCTGCTTTGCCTGATGTTCAATGACCTCCTAGGCTTCCTTATGAAAAATTTGAATCTCAGGTTTATAAGTGCCCTACTCAACTTTTTCTTTTTCTTTTTTAGCTTCTCATTAGCCTTGTACAGTTTTTCCAATTGCAGAGAGAGAGTTGTGTTCATGTTACTCTTTAGCTTGACTTGTTCCCTGAGAATTTCATTTTCATTTTTGTGTGCCTATTAAGTACTTCCAGTTCATATTTATCTCTTCTTAGTACTTCAATTGCAGATCCTGGTGGGCTAGGAGTTCTTTTTCTGCTTTCTGAGGTTCTCCTTTCTAATGTCTCAACATAATTATAGATTTTTTGTTGTGCTGGGTCTATCTCCGGAGTTTCTTCATCAAGATCCTCTTCGTACTGGTATTCAAGAGATTTATCAGTTGGTGTCTCTTCATCTTCAATGTTTATGATGCTTGTTTGCTTAACTCCTGTCTTCTTCAATATGCCTCTAAGCCTATGGCTTCGTCTTAGTTTAGATGGTCACTCACCTATCTCCTTAGCATACTTTCTTATTATCTTCTCCTTTTTAAGTTGTTTCTTGATTTCAGCCAGTTTTTCAGAGATAATCTCCTCACTGTCCTCTTGTATGGATTTACCAGTTTTAATTTCAACAGATTTGGAAATTTTCCTTCTCCTGCTTCTTCTTGCAAGTTTGCCTTCGGATGGAGATTCCTTGGGTTCTTCAAAGTGATTCCTCACTAGGAACTCATCCCAATTGTCTCTCACCTTTCTCAAATGATTTTCAATTAGGATTTTAACTAGGCCATGGTGATACAAAGTGGTTTCCAAGAATTGAACCCTCTTTTGGACATTAGAGGCCATTCTCTTTAGGCTATGAAGTAAGAAGAAGGGTAAATTGATTTCTTCATCTAAGAAATGCATCATAAGCCAAATTTGATAAACATATAGGGTACCAAACCTTCCCTCACAAGTTATAAACGTTTGTAAAATGACCAACATATTTCGCCATTTATTCTTCAGTGCTAAGCTAGGGATGCCCTTCTTAAACACTGAAATATCCACACCTGGTGTTTTGAGCATCTGCCTCCATGCCTCGTTGTGAAATTCCTTGTTTTTGAACCATCGTTCACCTTGCCTTAGTAATTCTGTTGCCTCTGCAATGAAGGATTCTGTAATAGTGAACTTGACATCTCCTATTTCAACTTCTGCTCCATTGAATGAACGTGCAAATGTCTTAGTTACCTCTTTATGAAAACCATTGAACTTTTCCAAAAACTGTAACCACCCAACCTGCTGTAGCATCTCTCTAATCTGTGGGTAACCCTCTAAGTATTTGGTTCCGACTGGTTCGGACCTTAAAATGAGACCCATGGCTTCTTTTCTCGACCTTCAATTTGCTGCTCTTCTATTCACGGTAAAAGTGACTGTAGAGAGTTGTTTTTACCCCAAATATGCCTTCCCTATTTATGCAGCAGGAATTAGCTACGGAAAGATGACATGGAGTGGTTATGGGATGAGTGAAATACGGTGAGGGTGATTCACACGAATTAATGAGTTTGAGAGCTGTTATGGAGGAAAAGACCGTGGAAAAATCTCGTGGGAATTTCAAAATCATCACTGAATACTTCGGGTTAGTGATGTGACCGAATAGGTCACTTCAGTACTAACCGTTAATTTTTTTAATAAATGATGATTTGGTATGGCGGAATGGAAGGAATTTTTTCCAAGGTTTTTAAGATAGGTTTAATAAGCTTTGATCAACACGAATAATCAAAATATATTTATGAATCATACATGACTTAACTATACTATAAATTTCATAATCTGTCATCATAATAATTTCACAACTTTACCTTAGCCTTTCCTTTGATTTTTCTGGTTTTAATATGCTTTGTCTTCCTTTGAAAATCATTGATTCTTCAGTCTTCATAATCCCTTTGATTTTTCTTGTTGACATAGGTGTGCAGGGTAAATTTGCTGTTGAACAAGTGGTTGCTGGATAGTTGCCTGCAGGGTATCTGGCTGCAGAATGTCTGGCTAGCTGCAGAATGTCTGGCTGGCTGCAGAATGTCTGACTGGCTGCAGAATGTCTGACTGCAGAATATTTGGCTACAGAATATACCTGTAGGAGCTTTGAAACATGAAATGAAATGATTTGAAACATGGATGGAGTGTAGTATGAAATGGATTAATCATGGATCATGAAATGGAGTGACTGTAGTATGGATGAATGAAGTGAATGAAATATGAATGAATGGAGTGAATGAAGTGAGACATGATGGAATGAAATGGATCATAAGTGGAACATGATATATAAAATGGATCTGCACTTATGATTTTGTGATAGCTGCTTGCAGGGAAAGAACAAATTTTAAAAGCTAAAGTGTTAGAAGGATTCTGATTTCACTTTATCTTTTTTGTATAAACATGCTAATCAGTGATTAGTTTTCATGCTTATACTTTTTTTTTTTTTTTTTCATGCATTCGAATTCAGAAAATTCAATTAAGTTGATGAAGAAGAAGAATTCTTCTTCATTAACTTCACATCACTGTTTTCCTGGAATCTCTTGATAAATTCTTCTCTTGAAAGTGGCTTATGATACAGCTTCAATCTATGACCATTTACAAGAAAAGTGACCTTCTCTTCATCTATTGTCCTAATTTTTATTGCTCCATTGTCAAAAAATTTCATAACTTCATATGGCCCAAGCCATTGTGTTTGGAATTTACCTTGAAAATCTTTGAACTTTGAATCAAACAAGAGGGCCCAGTCACCTTCTTTGAATTTATTTTCCTTGATGTACTTATCATGCCATCTAGTCCTTTGTTGCTAGACTATACTTTTTTTCTAGACTGCATCTTGTCTGATCTCATCCAATTCATTAATCTGTTCCAATCTTTGCTTTTGTGCTTATGTTAGATCAAGTCCTAGCTGAACTACCATTTTAAAAGTTTGAATCTGAAACTCTATGGGAAACAAAACTTGTTTTCCATAAACAAGTTCATAAGGAGTATGGCTTGTTTTGCTTCTCCATGTAGTTCTATAGGCCCACAAGGCTTCAGCAAACCTGTCTGCCCAATCTCTTCTATGTAAATGAACTGTCTTTGTTAGGATTCCTTCAATGACCTTATTAGTAGATTCCACTTGACCATTTGCTTGTGGATGATAGGGAGTAGATTTTTTGTGTCTGGTTTTGTACCTCTCCATCATTTGTTCCACTAGCCTTGATGTGAATTGAGCTCCTTGATCTGTAACAATTTCCCTTGGGACACCAAAACGAGTAAAAATATCCTCAAAAAGAAAATTAACTACAAATGCTTCAGTAGCAGAAAGTAATGGCTTGGCCTCTACCCATTTGGAAACATAATCAGTGCAAACTAATATATATTTCTTTTGTCTTGATGGAGGACTAATAGGTCCTACAAATCTAAAGCCCATTTCTCAAAAGGTTCAATATGTACCTGAGGCTGCAATGGCATCTCACCTAAAGGAGAAGGTTTCCATACCCTTTAACAATTGTCACACCTTTTGACATACTCTTTAGCATCTTTAAAAAGGGATGGCCAATAGTATCCTAAATGAAGGACCTTATAAGTTGTCTTTTTATCAACAAAGTGTCCGCCACAAGGTTCATCATGACATTCCTTGAGGATCTCAGGCATCTCATCTTCCCGAACACATCTCCTAATGATAAAATCTGGACCTGTTTTGTATAACTCATTAGCAACCCATTAATATTTTGCACTGTCATAAATGATCTTTATTTTGTCTCTTGCATTCATTATTGAAGGAAATTTCCCTGAAACTAAATAATTAGAAATGTCAGCAAACCAAGGAGTTTGAGTAGAAATTGCAAAAAGATATTCATCAGGGAATTGATCTTCAACTGGAGTGTTGTCTTTAATGTTTTGGATTCTAGATAGGAAATCAGCTACTGTATTTTGTTTCCCAGGCCTATCTAGAATGGTGATGTTGAATTCTTGTAAAAGCAATAACCATCTTATGACTCTGCCATTAGTAATTGATTTGTTTATTAGATATCTAATTGCAGAGTGATTTGTGTGAACGAAAGTTTCATAGCCTGTTATATAGTGTCTGAATTTGTTTATGGCATGAACAACAGCTAAAAACTCTTTTTCAGTTACAGTATAATTTGACTTTGAAGGAGTCAAATTTTTACTTGTATAGTAGATGGCATAAGGAATCAGGTCTTTTTGTCCCAATACTGCTCCTAAAGATGTATCTGAGGCATCTGTTGAAATATGAAAAGGTAACTTCCAGTTAGGTCCCCTTAAAATAGGTGCTTCAGAGATTTTTGTTTTCAGGGTCTCAAAGGCTAACTGGCAATCAGGATTCCACTTGAATTCACAGTCCTTGGTAAGTAATTTGAAAATTGGAGATGCTATCTTGGTGAAGTTTTCTATAAACCTTCGATAATATCCTGTAAACCCTAGAAAACTCCTAACATCTTTTTGACAACTTGGAATAGATAAGTTAGAGATGACTTCAACTTTTGACTCATCAACTCTAATCCCATCCCCTAAAATGTGATGTCCCAAAACAATTCCTTCAGTAAACATCATAAAACACTTCTCATGACTTAGTGAAAGATTTTCTTCTTTACATATCTTTAAAAAAATTTCCAAGTTTGCTAAGGTTTCTTCAAATGTATTTCCATAGACTGTGAAATCATCCATATATACCTCTACACAATCATGTATTAGATCTGAAAAATATTCCTAGTACTGGCCTTTGAAATGTTGCAGGTGCATTGCATAGTCCAAATGGAAATAATCGGTAAGAATAGGTACCCAAAGGATAGGTAAATGTGGTTTTGTCTTGATCTTCAAATGCCACTTGAATTTTATTATAACCACTAAACCCATCTAAAAATGAGAAGTACTTTTTGCCAGCTAATGTATCTAACACCTAATCTATGAAAGGTAGGGGAAAATGATCTTTAAGAGTAGCTTTGTTTAATTCCCGGTAGTCAATACATACCCTCCATTTACCTTTTTTCTTTGGCACAATTACCAAAGGAGAAACCCACTGACTATCTGAAATGGGATAGATAAAGTTGACATTTAACAATTTCTGCAATTCTTCTTTAACAATCTCCCTAGGATTTGGATTCATCCGTCTCTGAGGTTGTCTGATTGGTTTACAATTTTCCTCTATGTAGATGTGATGAGTGCAAGTCTTAGGGCTTATCCCTTTTATATCAGTGTACTCCCATGCATATGCAAAAGAATGTCTCTGTAATATCTTGACTAGCTCTTCTTGTTGAGATTTCTCTAGGTTCTTGTTTATGTTTAAAGTTTTGCCTGGAAATATCTCAATTGTAGAACTGCCAAATTTATCCATGGAATAGAGAGACATCTGCCTTGATGATAAAAACTCAATTTTGGATTCTTCTTGAAATTTTTCATGTTTGTATTCCGAAGAGGATTCAAAATTTTCTAAGGTATTTAGAATCTGGCTGTCTTCACTAGTTTCTGAAATTGTGAAGAGAGGTTGTATGTCTTCTTCATCCTCAATCCATTAAGTATCATCTAATTCTGTAATTTTTTTTGCTGGAGGATATAAGGTAAATTTCTTGGTTTAACTACCATTAGAGATGTACATATCACCGAATCTACAGCTAATGAAAGCATCAACTGTAGCTAACCAAGGTCTTCCTAATATAATAGGATGTCCTCCTAGATTATTCTTAGGAGTTAAGATCATAAATCCATAGGATACTCCCAAGAATCTAGGGACACTGGAATGTCTTCTATTACCCCATCAGGTTTGATCACAGATATGTCTGCTAATTGTAATAATGTGGGTGTAAAAAGAAGATTAGGAAGTTTTAGTTTATCCATGATTTTTCTAGTCATGATATTGATTGTTGTTCCTAAATCAATAAGTGTGTTTTGGATCTCAGTTCTATTAATGTCTATCTTAACAACTGGATTTCTTGGGTCTAGATACTTTGGAATGGCAATCTTACCCATCATGATGTCTGCTATTTTTCCTACCAGTTGAATTTTCTTTGTCTCTTTGATTCTTTTTCCTGTTTTTTTCATGCTCAACTCCTTTATTGTTTTTGCTAAAATTGGAATTTCCTTGATAGCTTGTAATAATGGGATCTTAATACAAACATTTTTCAACTCATCTAGGAAATCATAATTAGGCACCATAATTTTTTTTTCTACACCCCTATCAATTTGTAATCTTTCTGGAAAGGGAGGTGTAGAGGTGGATGTTGATGGCTGCTCTAATATAGGAGTTGAAATTATTGGCTCTTTTTGTTTTGATTTTTCAATGTTTGGGTCTTGGAAAGGTGTGTTCTCTTCAATACTTTTATTCACCCGTAGAGAATCTTCCTCAGAATTGTTTTGCTCTTGTATGATTACAGAAGGTTTCTTCTTTTCAAGTCTTCTTCCAGACCTAAGTTGAACATCACTAAGGTCTAAAGGAGTAATAAAATAAGTTGGAAACTGTTGGCCTTCTATCATGTATGTGTTCTGAGGATTTTGATTGTTGGGGTTTGGTATGGGTTGAGCAGGTAACTGATTTGTTTTCTGAGGAAATGGTAATGGAAGTGGTGGATTTTGATGTTGTGGATTTTGAGGATTCTGTTGAGGATTTTGTTGAAAATTCTGTTGAGGTGGGAAATGTGGATATGGTGGATATTGATAGTACTGAGAGTATCTTCCATAGGGATTTTGTGCTCCTTGTGCCCAAGTTTGAGATTGATTTTGGAATTGGGGCCAAGGTTGCTGCCAAGAATTCCAATTTGGTGGGGGTTGATTATACAATTGATCATGGAATCCTTGTGTTTGAGGTCCTTGCCAAGGCCTTCTAGAGAAAAAATTGAGAGATTCTATGGAATTTGTAGGCGTTTCTTCTTGAAAGACAACTTTAAGACCAGGAAGTGAAGGAAAAATCTTGGTCTCATGTTTTTCTGAACAAATTACACAAGTCTCTACAAATTTTGCATCCAAAGGGCATTCTCTCAAGGCATGCTTCTTTCTACATTTGGGACAAAAGATTGCTAAGGCATCAGATTCAGCTTTCTGCTTGTTTTGAAGCTTAAGTGTGTCTATTTTTTCACCAAGACTCCCTAAAATATCAAATTTGAATTCATCAAGCAGATGTCCTATTTCTGCCCTACTTACTATCCCAGAAGCAGACTTACTTGCCCTTGCAAGAGCAGGGTCTCTTGGTCCTTTTAAAGTTTTAGATTTCCCTCTTGAAAGTTTGATACATAATTCAACTATTTCAGGTAATGTGAGCTGAGATATATCCCCTTTTCCCATCATGTTAAGGATATCTAACCATTCATCCCTAATTGTATTCAACAAGAGAGCTTTCAAAGGATCTTGGTCTAAGTTTTCCATTTTTTCTCTTTTGATGTTGTAGTTGAACCTCTCTAGCAAATCTTCAAGATTTTCATCCTCTTTTTGTAACATTTTAAACACTTCCTCCTTATGGTTGACTAGCATACAGTAATCCAAATACCTCTCTAGAAATGCTTGTTTCATGTCTTCCCATGTCCTAATAGAACTGTTGATCAAACTCATAAACCATTTTAATGTTGCTCCTTTCAATGTTGAAGGGAATAGTTTAAGTTTTTGGGCATCTTGTAAGTAATCATAGGTTCTACATAGGACTTCAAATTCAAATAGGAAGGTTTCAGGATCTTCATTTTTGAGTCCATGGAAGTTTGGAAGGACAGAGGGTGAAATTTTTTTCATAGTTGCATTGGTTTCTTCATCTACTATAGGAAACCCAAAAGAGCTTCCCATTTCCCTTCTACCTCTTCCTCTACCTCCTTCTGCACCTCTACCTCCTTCTCCTTCTGCACCTCTACCTCCATTAAAGACTCCTCCTCCCCCTTCTTCTGCCATAGTTGATTCCTCTGTGGAAGTGGAAAAGTTTGTGGCTCTAGCAGGGGTCCTTGAATCTTCTTCTAAAACAGGTTCAGTGGATGAAGTGGAAGGTGTTTCTAATGGAATATCTGATCTTAAGCCTTCTAGAAGTCTGTGATTAGTATAGGATGGAATGTAGGTTTGAGTTGGAAGTGTGCTGCTTCTTGGTCTTGGTGGAACAAGTGGTGTTCTAGGAATCAAGCTTCTGCTTCTTATGAATCTACCCCTTGAGTCTCTTTCTCTACGCATGTCATTGTTTTTGGGAGGTAAGGAACAAGGCTACCTAGTTACACTTCCCCGGCAACGGTGCCAAAATGTCTGCTCAATTTAGTGTTCCTAAACTGATGTCATTAATTGTTAACCAGGGCTATTAAACGGTTGAAGTGAAGTGCACTATATGTGCCTAGGTATCTGCTTCCTACTTCGTTGTGTTTAGTGTTTTTTTTAATGTTTTTGGTTTTGTGTTTTTATGATAAAAGAAAAAGAACTAAGTCGTTGGAAAAGAGAAGTTGTTGGTCACACTAAAACAGAGCAAAATCTATTCTAAACTATGTATGGCACTTAAGAACATAGAATGCAAGACTTGACAAGAAAAATAACCCATAACATGAACTCAGTCCAATTCATTCATTAGAAGTATGTTGGAACAACTTGAGAAAAGGATAAGCTTAATGCAATGAGGTTCTTCGAAGTAAACAACAACTTACAATATCACAAAAAATCTCATCCATGGTTAGAAATTTGTTGGAAGACATTTGGAAAAGATTATCTGTAGCATATTAAGGAACCCTACTCTAAATTAACTTATGACACTAAAATTAATCCATTCTGCAACTCAAATTGTCACTACTAAGCCTCATTCAAGAGTTAGAAATCTTTTGGAATAGTTTTGGAAAAAAAGGCTATTTGTAAAATTATGAGAAATTGCAGAACAATCAAGACATCAAACTGATATCACTAATTCCTGTCCATATAATGATGTGTTGGAAGAGATTAATAATAAGAGCAGTTTGTAAATAATGAAGGCGTTTAAGTCTAGTTTAACATAACAAGAATAAAACTAGCTAATGAAACTTAAAATACATTAAACAGAACCGAAATAATATGTAATTAACCTCTGAAATACTACAACTAAACTAAAATGCACTTATTCTCTGATATACTACAGCTCTTTCTCATTCAGTGTTGGTGGTATTTTGGAACAATTCATAAGAATAATATTGGCTGTAACATTCGATGTAAGTTAGCATAAAACATAGAGTTCAGAAAGCTGCTTGAATTAGGAATGAAACAAAGCTAAAGTTACTTATCTAAACAATATGCATAGAGCTTCTCGGGAAGTAGGGGCCTTCTACCACCAGATTAGCATACAAATCTCCTCAAGATTGCCTCATATCATGCAATGAACTTGAACTTCTTTCATTAAAGGAAAAATACTTCAGAAACAGAGTATTACGGACTTTTGAGATCTAACAACAAAACATCAATCTAGCTAATTGTCTCTCGGTCTCCCGAGTCATTCTTATAAGAGAAATACATAACTACCCTTGAGAAGAAATAGGGATAAGTTTCTTTCCCAATTAAATTCAAATTAGAACTCTTGTGGAAGCCTCGTACTTTTGCTGAAGACATCTGTAGAGTTCTTGTCTCGGTAGAAGTCTACCTCTTAGTTTTGATTTCTTCCACGTGCATAGCCACTTGGAGATTTTTACTTAGACTTCGTAGAGGGCAAGGAACGATGTAGATGAGGTCTGGAATTCAAACATATGCATTTTTCCTTTAAGTGACACCTGTAACCTGTGTGAACATGAAGATAGCTGCGGAATAGGCGACTGGCTACAGAATGGCTGCATTCTGTAGCTGAGTCTAGTCAAAAATTACTACAACAAAAAAACCACGAAAATATAGCAAGTCAATCATTATATGCATTCCTAAAGTGACTTTAATTAATCCTATTGATCTTTTTAAGCCTGCAACTGATAAAGGACAAAGGAAATGAAGTGAAATTTGGTGAAAGAGAAGGACATCTTTGGGGCTCAACAAGAGCCATCAAAGCTCATTCTCCAAAGTATTTATGTTTCATTCTCATCTGTTTTGTGATGCTCAGGGCTACTGGGAGTTGAAATATCTATAGGTTGAGGGGAAGACAACTCCGAATGTTCAGGTGCACTAATCTCCTGTTTGTTTTCTTTCTCCATTTAGGTGACTTCATCTTCATTGTATAAAATAAATGAATATAGATCTGAATGGGTGGAATAAACGGGAGTGTTGTGAGGTTTGTCTTTGCTGCTCACCATGTATTTCATGAGGGTTTCCATATATAATCTTCTGGTTTTACCAAACACTGGTATGGTGGCATAAGACATATCCATTTGAAGGGTGCCCTAAATCTTAGCTTCCCATGATCTAGACAAGAGCATGCCATATTTTGGGGGAATGTAAGCTACTACCACATCCACTACAAGATTTTTGGCAGGGATTTGAGACAAGTTAACACACAAATATTTAACTAAACCCAAGCATTTGACCCTTCTGGAATCAAAGGAATACAAGTCTTTATATGGTCTAGTAATCTCTAAGCCTAGGCTTTCCATTACTACCTTGGGCATAAGGTTGTGTGATGCTCCTGAATCTAGCATGGCATTGTATAAGGTTTTTTCATGTATGTTTAGACTGACATAGAAAGGGGGCACAACCCCTTCTTGATATTTTCCTTCAATTTTAGGACCAAACAACAGCTTTGGCTTGTCATCTGTCAGGTTCAAAGTAGCAGTATCAACATGTATATTCAGAGCTTTTAGGACCTGGTTTCTGTACACTTACTCTGTCACTAATTTAGCCAGAGGTATGTTAATTTTAATCTTTGCAACCTATCCCTCAAGGTTGAAAGGAACTATTGATTTTGTTGTATTTACATCTGTTTTCTCACTTATGTTTCTTTCAGCAATTTTGACTTGCTGAGTTTTATTAGGACTGTCAATCTGAGCTGTTTTAATAGGGCCACTAGTAGAGGTACTAGGGAAACTTTGTTCAAAATTTGGCTGGTTGCTTTTCTCTTTGTTTAAATCTGTCTTCTTAGCTAAAATGTAGGTCTTTTATGCTGTTTTCTTAGGCTGATTTTCTGTATTTTTTCTAACAGCAGAGCTAGTGTTTTTGTCATTTGTACTATCTATGTTCCCTTTGCTTCTTAGATCATAGTGTTTGTGTATCTCCATGATTGCATTCTCAAACCCCAATCTATAATATTCAGACTCCTCATATGTATCTTCCTTTGGTTCTGAGGAGAAGAAACCTTGTTCTTCTTCAGTGAGGAAAACATCATCCCCATTGTCTGATCCAATCAAGTTTACATGGTTTTCTCCCAAACTTTCAATCTCCCTTTCTTCCTCTTGATCTACGTAGTTTTGTTAGAAGGGAGTTCTAACTTGCTGGTCATTATCTCTTTGCCTATCTTGATTGTTTTCTCTTCTAAAGTTCCTATTTCTGTTTCTATTTTTGAGTTTGTTTTGGTTTTCTCTTGGTGGCACTCTATCATTCAAGTTTATCTTTTCAAGCATTCTCTCCGTTACCTTCACTAGGTTGCCAATATTGGTGTCAGAGGATGAGGTTGAGGGTGCAGTATCATCTTTATAAGTTACCCTCTTTTCTGATCTTAGCCTAGCTCTTTTCTCAATCAAGTTTGCTTCTACATTCACAAATCCCTTCTTCTACATGTCTTCTAGAGTTAAATAATCTCTCTCTCTTAGTCAATAGGCCATATTAGCATCGAAAACTTCAGGATATTTTACTAAGGCCATGCCTTGGGGGGTTTCATGGGGTGGAAGAGCATTGTAGATACTATTAAACCTGGTGGAGTAATCATGAACACTCTCTCCCTGATTTCTTTTAAGACTGTTATACTCTGCTAATATTTGGAAAGGGTTGCTTTTTAGTTCCCATTTGTTTATGAATGTTTGATGTAAAGAGGGAAGGTCATTGATGCTATTAGGAGTTAAGCCTTTAAACCACTTCTTTACTTCTCCTCCTAAGCTTTGAGAAAATATTCTCATATTTATGGTCTCATCTTCTATTTCCATATAATCAAAAGCATCTTCCATCCTATCTACATGTTGTTGAGCTGTGGTAGATTCTTTTCCAGTGAAATAGGGAATTTTAGACTGATAGTCACTTGGCAAGGGAGCCATAGGTTGTGGTAACACTAATGGGGCATACCATGCTGCCATGGCTGGAAAGAAAGGTGGACTTATATTGGGTGGATTGACAAGAGGGAAAGTGGGCTGAAATGGAGTGTTTTGGACAGTGGTGGTATGGATTAGAGTGGAAGAAACACTTGGGCCAACAAAATGGTTTTGAGCAGATTGGTTATGAAAGAGGCTAAAGTGGTGAAGAAGCTATGAATCAAGAGGAGTAGAAGGTGAAGCCTCTCTACTAAAGCTCCGTTGCAAACCTGCAGTTTCAAGATCATTTTGGTTTAAATCACTTTGAGATCTGGTTCTAAAGATGTTCTTAGTATGATGTAAGTCAAAGTGTAAATCCTCCAAGACAGCAAGGTTTTCAGGGAGAGATTTTGTTCTTGGGATGTTCCTATCAGTAGCTATTTTTCCAGCTCTAGAAGTATGCCACAGAATTCTTTCTGGATTGTCAACTATTGTAGGAGGATTAGGGTCTGGATGGGATCTAGTGTTGATCCTATGTGAAGCCAGACTGCCTTTCAAGATTTGAGAGAGGCTAAAGTTTGTAGGAACTGTTTTTAAAGTTTGTCTCTCAGAATGTCTTATCTGATATGGGACTAGGTTTCTCAACTTATTCAAGGCTGGTTAACACAGTCCTAAAGAGATCTGGAGACCTAGATGGGTAATAGGCCTACTGGGGCTAATGGAGTCGCCAGGTGGAAATTTTTTAGCTTTTTTGGAAGGTAAAATTGTTTTATGGTTCCACCACCATGTTTATTATGAAGCCAATCTAAAATATTTTTGGATTTTGTACATTTTAATGGTTGTGAGAGTGTCCTATGTCTGATCTCAACACTTAGCTAAGGTGCTCAAACAAACAAAGTCTACTCTATGGCTTACTAACTAGTTTTCTTAAAGATTTGTAGGACTAAAAAGTGCACAAGAGTTAGCTAGACTATCATATACTTAGTATGTCCCACCGTGATCGCCATTATGTTGGGGTCCTGTGATTTGGCACATTGGCATGCCAAGTGACAAGGCAACATGCAAACCAAGCTTTAGAGCTCTAGTATCTATCCCTCCTAGTCTCAAAGAGGGATCTCTCAATATTTTTATAAGGATGTGTCTTGAAAGTTTGGTAGTTGATTTTAGGCTAGTTATGAGGTGTGGGGTTGTTTGTTTTTTTTGGTTGGACAAATATGTTTCATGTAGTATAGATAGAGCATGGGAATTTACAAGCCATTGGGCAATGGATTCATGTGAAGGTCCAAATAGTTCTGACTGAGAAGGAAGGGAAACCAAAGGGAAAATCTAACTTGGTCAAGG
Organism: Pinus albicaulis; assembly: GCA_034641835.2. Taxonomy (NCBI): domain Eukaryota; kingdom Viridiplantae; phylum Streptophyta; class Pinopsida; order Pinales; family Pinaceae; genus Pinus; species Pinus albicaulis. The sequence continues at coordinate 1,447,304,272 of CM076572.1, read as the reverse complement.
ATCTGTTGAACAATATAGGTGAAATGGGATGAAAATTAAAGACTAAGAGTGAAAATAAAACTAAACCCTTTCACAATGGCTTAAAAGATTCGGGGAACACCCTATTTCCTCCAGTAAGCTCACTGCTTTGGACTCAATCAATATAAACACTCAAAGAAAAGGAGAAATGCAGACTAAAACCTTCTTAATGAACTATAGGATTCGGGGAACGCCCTATTTCCTCCTATAATTTTACTGCTGAAGGCTTAATCAACAAAGACATACAATTGCATTCAAAGAAGAGGGAACACCTTTGACATCTAGGACTACAATTATAGGGACCTTCAACACAATAATTATAGTAAGAAACAAAGGGTATGATTGAAACAAACCTCACTATCAAACTGCAAGCATTAATAATCAAAGGGAGATTTCAGATACAATATTCAATGGTAAAGAAAGAGGGAATGCGTAAACAGTATTTAGCACAACTGAATTAACCATTTCTAAAATAAAACAAACTGACTATTTAAGAGAGATATTATACTACCCTGTCATATTCAGTAGCATAAGACATATAAACAGTGAAGGATAAACAGGTCAGAGGTGCTTCTAAGATACATTTCTTTGCCTAAAATTTTTATCCTGCTGTAAGTCAAAGCATAATGGAACAAAGTGATAAACGAGAAATAACATTAACAATAAGAGATTACTTCACCATAACTAGGCTCAGGGATCCAATGGTCTAGCCTCCTTCATCAACAGAAAAATGAAGACCTTCACACTCTTTCAGAACACCAATACTTCTTCAAAGCAGCAACATGTATTACTTTAGAAATCACCAAATGCCAACTTTTACAATGAGACTTCGAAGAGTCTTTATAGGAAAAAATGAGGAAAAGTAGGTAGAGGAGGTCTTAATGATCATCAAAGATAGGAGAGGGCATTCGAATACTCCATTCTATGTCATAAACATAACATTATATTTTAGACATATTGAGTAATCTTGTTGCTTGTTGAGACTATCTTGATATGACAGAAATCACCCATAAGGTGTCCTTGGGAGGAAAATCCATCTGGAGTGGTACTGTTATCTTTTTAGGTGTGAGTTAAGTGAAAGAATGGGCCTTGAGGACTCCCATACTTCTAAATAAATGCTTCTGACAATCTATAGTAGCCTCCTTGGTGCAATAACTGCTTGGAAAGCTTTGAGCATGGAGATGGGCTATGTCCGTGTTAATCTACATTCTACACTAATAACTGCTCTGTCAACTTGTTTTAGCTCTGTTTATGTTTTCACTTTGTTGATTGCTCGAACTGATTCTGTACTGATGCCCTCAAAGGTTTTATTAATATTCTATGCCTTATCATATGCCATGGGATATGTGATCTTCACCATTTCTGAGTGTTTTTTGTATAGGTGGAGGGTTTCGCTGAGCTAGAGGGTCACTAAGGGTTCATGGATCTGATCCATTGCTAGACACGACCTCGCCTTCTGTCTTGGTTCCCTTTGATGTTTTTTCGTGGCCTTGATATTGCCATCTAAGCTTTTGTGTCACCTTTGTGACTGTAAAACTTTTATCCTTCATCGGCCATGAAAAACCTGCAAACACACGAAAAACTGTTATAAAAACCTGCGGGCTTGGTTTAGACTGCTTGCAGAGGATTTGGGGTGGTGGAGGAGCAGTGAGGAGGTGGTGATTGCAGCAGAAATCGAGAAAAAACCCTTGGCAGAGCAGCTAACCAGGTTTAGTGAGGGTCTGGGTGTGAGGATGAACGTGGACCGTTAGATCAGGATGATCTACGGTGGAGATCACTTGATGAAGTCGTTTGGGAGCATACTGGAAACAATTGCGTTTGATATCGCGATATAACACAAGCCGTTCAATCTCAGAGATCGACGGCTGAGATTAAAAGTGAAATTACGTTGCGGAGGGTAGGCGGTATAGCGGAAACCAGGAATGGTTTTCGCGCAACAAAAAGGGGGGGAGGCAGTATTTGCGTTTGGAACGCGATTCCACTCAGTGAGTGACGCGTGTATTTCTAAAACCGCCCATATTGTGGGGACGTAGCGCACTGCGGGAAGGGCTAAAAAATTACGCGATATGCAATGTGGACCATCAGATGATGGGCGGCAAATTTGACGGCACTGAGTAAGCGTGATGGGATGCAAGATGCACAAGGTATGGAGGTGGGGCCGACATCTATTTTGTAGCATAATGGGTTATCATGTTTCGTCCTGGTCGTTAGATCTTCCAATTGGACGGCGGATATCGAAAGACGAGGCGGGTTATTTGAAAGGAGGAAAGGGAGGTAAGTGAACGGGCAGAGGGAAAGGATGGGCTGATGGCCGTTGATCTGTGTTGATCAACGGTCCATAATTATTTAAAATCGGGTTGTTGGGAATGGATAAATAATGAAAAATAAAGGTTTTGGCACGGAGGCTAATGAATTTTAAGTGCCCGATTGCGGGGCTCAAGTTGTATGACACGGGGGGGGCTAAAGGATATAAGCCCTTAGGAGCTTAAATGCCTTATATTGAAAAATACTAATTTTAAGGCCTAAAATAGGGATTTTAAGGCCAAATGAAGGTTTCGGTAGGCTAGAAAAAGGATTTTTTAACCAAATAAAGGGGGAGTTATAAGGTTTAAAGGGGGTTAAGATGATTTAGAGGTGAAATCAAGGGTTTTTTTTGGATTCTTGAAGGAAACAATGATGAAAATGGAGATTTTGTGGGAGTGAAATGAAGGGGTAAATGGTGGGAAATGGAGCATTATGAGCAGTTTTCTCTTGGTAATGAGCAAGTTCTTGAGGGCTTATAGTGAAACAACAGTGAATATTAATTCAAAGGACAAAGAATCATCATAAGGCTTCAAATATGATGGATTTTCAAAGGAAATATTTCTCTTGAAGGCTTGAACACAAATTTAGCCACCACTTAGGTATATTAGAATTTATAGGTGGCTAACATCTGGAATCATAACCTAAATCATGTTTTATTGTTGCAGTTGTCTTCTCCTTCTCCTTGTTTTTAAGCTTGTTGGGTCTCATATCTGGATGAAGTTTCCAGCAATGATCTTCATCATGTCCATCTTCGGAACATTGTTTTCATGTGAGTTTTTCTTTCTCCATCTTGATGGAAGCATTTTTCTTACCTTTTCTTTTGAACTTACCCATTATGTTCTCTCTAGACTCAAAGGTATTCTTACTTGCTTCATCTGAAATATGTTTTCCTGTTGCCTCTAGATGCATGGCTTGTACACATACTTCATCTAAATTTGAAGGATTAAACATGAGAATAGTATGTCTTAGGTAACCATGCAAACCTCCAATGTATTTTAACACAGTTTCTTGAGATTTCAAATCTACACCCAAAACTAGTGCTCTTCTACTAAACACTTAAGTATAGCTTTGCACACTTTGTCCTTTACCTTGCCTAAAGTTTTTCCAGTCCATTATAGCCTTTTTCATGTATGCTAATGGATAAAATTGTCTCTTTAAGGGTGCAACAACAAAATCATTCCAAGAGGTTAATACCTTACCATTTTTTTTCATGTCCTCTTGAGTTTTGGCTTCCCACCAAACAAGAGCTGCACTTTCCAATCTCAGTGAAGCAAGCTGAATCTTGGTGTCATCATCCTTGATCCTTTGTATCTTGCAATACACTTCAATTCAACGTACCTAGTTTTGCAATATTTCGGCATCTACCTCTCCATCATAGATAGGCAAATCAAACTTACTGTCAAGCTTCAAAAATGGAGTTTTATTATGACCTTTTGGAGAATGTGGAGGTGTTTGTGAAGGGTTTGTCATGGAAGAATATGATGGTGAAGATGGTGGTGTCAAATGTGGTTTGTCACCATTCCCATTACATTTTGGAGGTTTTTCTCCATGTCCTCCATCTCCTTTTGAAGACTTATCTCCATTTGGAATATTGGAGCTCTCCCCTCACATCCTTGTGATTCTCTCCTCATAGGGAACTTTCACCATTATTTTCATATCAAAGAATGATTTCCTGAAGGATTTTTCATTCTCTTACATATTATGAAACTCTCATTCATGTGACATAATTTCTAAAGCTTCAACTATAATTTGAGGTAGAATTTATGGTGGAGATTGTGGAAAACTTGCTCTCCTTGACCTTGGCTTACCTTGAGGACTTGCAACCACAATATTTCCTTCTCCTCTCTTGAGCTTCAACTTTGTAAGCTTCACATACATGTTACACGTTATTTTTTCACCATAAAATCTGACTTTCTGTATAGGTCTATCACTACCTATATCATTTTCCCTTAGAATTAAAAAACTTTAATGTTCTTGAATCAAGTCTTGGAATTGGAGAAAAGCTCTATAAAACCCTTAAAATTCCACCTCCGCACTTTTTCTAGCCTTTTTCTGTAGGTGCGCAGATATTTGGTCTATAAACTACAGCAACCCCCACACATTTTGCTATTATTACTTGCGGACCTTCGTAAAAAGAAAAATAAAATAAAAAGTAAATTCTAGAAGCCTAACTGGTTGAATATTCTCCCAACTAGAAGCTTCTAGAGTCGCGATCAGTGCGAGCTTTCACTACAAGGAAAAGAAACTCTAGTGGAGGTTATAAAGGAGGTTTTTAGTGTTATAAAATTGGCCAAAATTGTCAAAACAAATTGCTACAACATCTGTTTATGGTTACAGAGGTTTTGACAGAGCTTTTAATGGAAATTCAACACAACTAAAAAACAATGGGCGGCCGAAGGTTATTACGGATGTTTTTTTCCATTGGTGCGCTACTCTGGCTTTAACGCACTTATGCGTACATGTAGAAGATGCCCCAGGGCGGTCGAAGGAGAATGCACTGGGCCGTTAAGGTATAAAATCCCACCAGGCGTAGTGTTGGTGATACAATGCATGAGGCCATTCTAATTGGTCATGGGATTTGTGCGGTGCCCATAGGTTGTATCAACGCACCAGTGTGTAGACTTATAGAAATGCACCAGTGTGCAGTATCACAGAAATGTACCGAGATTTATAATTGGTATCGATATTTGTGCAGTGCTCATAGGTCGTACAAAAGCATTGGTGCTTATAGACACATAAACACCCCGGTGCGCAGTATCACACAAACGCACCGAGATTTATAATTGGTATCGGTATTTGTGCGGTGCCATAGATTGTAAAATGGAACTGGTGCATATAGACACATAAACGCATTGGTGCGTCGTACCGCACAAACACACCGATATTTTTAATTGGTTTTGGTGCTTGTTCGGTGCCCATAGGTCATAGAAACGCACCGGCGTGCTTCTTAATACAAACACACCGGCGTACAGTTATTGACACGCACCGATTTTCATTTTGTATTTTTTAGAAACATTGACCTGTGACAGTGCAATTATTGTGATTTTTTTAAATTTGTTATTCATCAAAAGTCGACACATATTATAACAATATTCATATTAATTAAATTTTTATTAATGAATTTGAATGTGATGTTTGGATTAATTTGTTATATCATATCATAATTATTGTGGTTTTTAAAAATTCATTATTCATAAAAAGTCGACACATATATATCTTATAACAATATTCATATGAATTAAATTTTTATTAGTGCATTTGAGAACGACAATGGAGAATGCAATAGCGACAATGGAGAAAGCAATAGAATAAATTAAAACATATTTTATGATATATAATATATATGAATAAGATAGTCTTTATCATACAAAATGGGACAATTATTGGTATCCCTTTGTCTTTCAATTGGGACACTATGTCCAGACATATTTCAAAAAATACAACGCCTTGCTTTGATATCCAAACATAGTGATCATCATTCTTCGCTTGAACTGATATCATTGCTAGAGCTACTTCCATGACTTGGGTTATTTTTAGGAATGTTTTGTTCACGGTGTTGATTGTTTTATTCTTCTTCACCTTCCATCTACAAACATAAAAATGAACTAAAATGAGTGCATATACATTGTTGAGAATATTGAAAATTTCAATATTAAATAATATACATCAATGTAAATCGAAAATAAAAATGATGTACCATAGCAACAATTGACTCATAAACTATACACATTCTTTCAAAACCATGTACCATGCCATCTTTTAAAATTTCATCTGTTAGCGCAGTTCCATACTTTGTTTCCTGCAAGTTTTATACCCCATAACAAATCATATATTTAATATAAAAGATGTTTTTGTTCTATTAATTATAGACGGAGCTAAGTCAAACAAGATCAATAGATGCTTACAAATTCAACAATTAATTTCTAATATGCCAACATATACTCACAACCCATATTTAATCCAATTTCAATCAATTCGTCTTATGGTTCTCCTTTATATGTTAGCACATGTTTGAAGACATTCAATGATGATTTTTTTTTAAAAAACTTAAAAAATACAAAAGTGAAATCTAGTTAAGTTGTTATAAGGAAGTAACAATTACTCAAAAACTTAGTTATCAACCATTTTCTTCATTGTTGTCCTGTTTTATGTGTTGAATGGGCTCCATTTTCTTTTCTTTTCTGCAAGAAAATTCTTGAGAATTAATATTTAATGCTAAATTGTTTATTTGTTGTACCTAATGATCGAAAAATTCAATGATTACATATTACATTTGAAGCACATTATTGTTGAGATGGCTCCTCCTGTGATGTAATTTTGTCCATTTCTTTGACCATCTCCTTGTACACCTTTTTGGACATTCCTACTGGCATATTTTTGATGTCAGCTCGTTTATCTTCTTAGATTTTCATAATGTTCCTAAAAATGTAACATGACAATAAAATATTTAATTTTTATATTTATATCTGAAAAGTAAATATAAAAAAAGTGATATTTATAAATAATTATAAACAAACATTTAAAGGAATATTACTTTTTCATTCATTATTTTTTGTTGTTGTACGTTTTTTCTATTAAAAGTCTGACATGTATCATTGACCAATTCTCTAGAAACTCTTCCTGTAGTTTAGATAAAATTTGGTTCTTGGAATCATTGGATTGATTTTTGTATTGTAAGTGGAAAGAATGTCTATACATTCGTTCCACTAGATCCCTCAAACTTTTGTAAAAAATTTTCCCCCTTTCGTTAACTTCCAGCGCCACTCCATATGAGCTAAGGAGAAATTCATTTTCATTTGCATGTTCTATTATTTTTCTTTTCTTAGAAAAACATTCCTTTTCTGATTTGTTGGTCCCTGTAGAACATTAAACAGATGTGAATTAATAGACTTTTTGACACATGTTATCTAAAAATTTTAAGTATATTATTACTGATAATTAAAAAAAAAAAAAAAACTCATATTGGATCGATAGTATTTTTTTCATTCACTTGATTCATCCTTTTGTAATTTTTCCATCAAGATTTTACGCTCTTCTGGTCCTAGATCAGAAATAATCTTATCAAGCTTCGTCATTTTGTGGCTCTGCATGATACACAGTAAACAATACATATTAGTTAAACTTACATATATTTCAAAAATAATATTTTTTATAAAAAAATTACAAAGAACTTGCCTTTTTGGTTTTCTTGATGTGTTATAAGTATTTTTGTTACTTGATCTCTTTTCATTCATTTCTTTATCAATATGAAACCTATACCATATCATTCATTAATATATTTATAAATAAATTGTCAACTTTTCAAATAAAAAATAAATCTTAAGACACTGGTGCGCCTTTCTTGAGGTACACACTGCCGCCAGTGCGTGGGGGTATTACCAACGCACCACAAAACAATATAATAGACTGTACGGTGCATGGAGTATTATAAACGCACCGCAGAAATAGTGTAATAGACCATACGGTGCTATCCTTGTAACATGGAGCATCGATGCCCTATTTCTGATATGGCGCACTAATTTAAAAAAAATGTTTTCAAATTTTTTATTACACAGTACTTGCGCGGTGTGCTTTATAATACAGCGCACCGGTGCGCTAGGTTACGCAGGGCGCACTGATTAACAAAAATCCATTTTTTCCAAAAATTCACGCAATGACCGAATGGATTAGGATCTGACTATGCAAGTCGTCTCATGGGTTGGATGTCAATCTAAAATGAAAAGCCCTAATTCTGAAATCAAAGAAACGGGGAGAATAAAGGGCAAAAACAAAAAACAAAATGAAGGGTTTAGGGTAAAAATGGATAAGACTGCAGAAAAAGTAAAAAAACTGCATAAAACGTAAAAAAAAATAATCAAATTTAATCACAAGATGGTTTGAAATTCTATGATACAGGGTTTGAATCACCAAAGGTTTTGTTTCTGATTGTGTGAATACTTATGTTCGAACATATTTCGCTGCTCCACAGTGCCCTCATGCTCTCTCGCTCCAGGTATGTCTCCTGCAAATATCTGGCTGAAAATTTTAGCAAAAATAGTGAAATAATGAAAAGTGTTTAGTATTTAAAGAATTATTTTATGAAATTAGATTTTCGAAAATATTTTTCCGCCCATTTTTCAATTTGCCACTTTTTTTTTCACTTAATGAAAATAGAGTTGTGCTTTTTTTATTTGCATTTATTCGTCACCAGTGCGTCACTTAATAGCACCGCATCGGTGCGTCTTTTTGTAACACCGGCACTGATGCGGTTATATGTACAGTAGCACCGATTTGTGATTAAGGCACCAAAATTAATTTTAGGCGTGTACACCAAAATTTAGTGAACTCCAACCATAGAAATTGAGAATTAGAATTAAAATTGAGAATTGGAATTGGATAAATTCTTGATGGAAATAACTATTCTTCCAATGCATTTTGTTTATTGCAGGAGGTCCCCACTGATTATGTGGAGAGAATTCAATGTGAGGCGTGTGAAGATGCAATACTACAGGGCCCAAATGTGCAATTGTGGCATGTGAACCTGTTATAATCGACACTTAACCATTTGCAACCTATATGTTTTAGAATATAATCTGTAGATAGACGGATGACCTGCTAGCAATTAGTACATATAATTTGTAGAAGGGTAATGTTCTAGGAGCAAGGACAATGAGTCCTTCATTCTGCATTTGTTAGCAGAAGAAGACCGATTTTCGACTAGACGATCCAGTTATCACATGTGGAGGCAATGGTTTCCCATAGAAAATGAGTATAGGGTTGAGCAGAGGAAAGACATTGCAAAATAGGCTATTACATTAGTTTTTCCAATGGGAAACCAATTTGCAGGTGGAAATATGGTAGCTTCAGGTATCTATGATTTTCTTCCCACATAAATGGTCATTGGATTTCCATTTATAATACAAGCAGAATTTTTATTGGTTTTATCCACAGGACCATAGCTTAGACATGTTAGAGATGCCATTTAGGTTCAATTGAAAGCCAAAGATGTGATTTTATGCGACGTCAGCTTTGCCGGTAAAAGTTTATTTAAGCCAACCGAAGCTCGGACAATACTCCCAACTACTTTTAAATGCATTCTGGAGAATATTTCCCTTCATGGGACCTACCAGCCCGATCAACAACGTCAATTGATCTTTCTCTGCCATCCTTAAGGGAATGATAATCCTTCCCTTCATGGTGCCTCTTGGCTTTATCAACTGCCTCGATTGATCTTTCTTTTCCATTGACTCTACTCTCCATTTATCCATCATGGTACCTCTTAACTCTATCGCTGGCCTCAACCTAATGCTCTCTGCTGGTCTCAACCTGTAATCCTTTTGTACTCTGTCAAGCTCTGTAGCCATCTGCATCTCTGTAAGTGTCTTTGTCCATTTTCTATTTGAATCACTCAGTTTCTCTGCTATAAACTTCTCAGTCGAAATTCGAACTCCCGTCTTTTCAAACCCTCATCTCCTCATAAAAATTCTTGCCTGCGATTCGAACCCTCCGCTGCTCCAATACTGCACTTTACAAAATAACCATGTTCCGGTCTGCGATGTTTTATAGGTGCACCGAGGCAGTTTGTAACATCAAGGTTTTTTTTTGCACGATATTTTATGACGCACCGGTGCGGAAGAGTTTTGAAGCACCAGTGCGTCTAAGTAATAAGACACACCAATGCGTGTTATGATGATAAGTGCACCGAATTGTATAAAGTTATTTTTTTTGTATAAGATCATAATAAAATAATGATAATTCTAAAGTACGTGAATTTACTTGCATTATTTTCTAAACTTTATTATGTTACAAAAAATTATATTATTCTAGATTTATTATTTTACAATTATTTACAAATTTACATATTTTAATATTTTAATAAAATCATTTCACATTAATACAATTAAAATTTTACAATTTCACATACAATTACGATTAGAATTAAAATTACAATTTTAATTTTACATACATTTACATTTAAAATTACAATCATTTCACAGTAATACAATTAAAATTTTACAAATATTTTACATACAATTAGAATTAGAATTAGAATTACATTTACAATTACGACTACAATTTTACAATTTGTCATATATACAATTACAATTTCAATCATTTCACAATAAATTAAATATTACAATTACAAATAAAGTTTTACATTAAATATTTTACATACAATTACAGTTAAAATTACAAATACAATTTTACAATTTTACATACAATTAAAATTTCAATTTCAATTACAATCACGGCATAATATTTAATAAATATCATGGTCATTTAATAGTAAATTAATTAATAAACATCACGATCATGATAACCATCATACAAACATCATATTCGACTAAAAAACACATTCAAACATCAAATTAACATTATATATTAACATCATCAAACACAAACATCAAATATACATCTCATGTCAAATAAATCATGCTATCACATACACATCTATCTACAAGCTAAACATTAAACGAACATATCTAACATGACCTAACAATATACACATCATGATGATCACCAACATGTAAATTAAGTACAACTGCAACATGAACATAAAATACATGGACCATATATATATACAATGTTAAAAATATTCAACTGTAATATAAATGTCATGGATCAGCTAGTGGTAGTACAACATCAATAACAGTACTAGTGGAGGCATGCTTAGTCAATGGTGCAGCCTCGACGGTCGATGGTCGAGCTTGCTCATGATCGTGAATAGTACTGATGGATGGATCAGCTGGTGGTAGTACAACATCAATATAAGTAGTACTAGTGGAGGCCTGCTCAGTCAATGGTGCAACCTCGACGCTCGATGCTCCAGCCTGCTCATGATCATGACTAGTACTGATGGAAGCTGCAGGCTGTTGACTGGACATGGCTGATGGTCTAGCCTCATCTACATGATGAATGTTAGATGCTAGTGGAGCCACATGCTCATCAGACGCGGCGTGAGGTGAACGATCATGAGATGAGCCTCTGCTCGCGGACTGTCCATCACGTGTTGCGGCTCGACCATACCTATAACGTGCAACAGTCCTCCTCAGTTGCGTAACAGCTGTCGTAGCTCCTACGACATGCTGCATCAGGGTGTACATGTCACACGACATGCCTCTCCACATCTGTAATAGCCTATCATCGGCTTGTATGTCTCTGTAATGAGCAGGCCGATTGCCACCTCAACAATAAATGCATTGAGTTGGTCGCCCAACCCCATCCTGTATCTAGTATCAGGTCAAACGCGCCTAGAAAATGTGGTACCGACACTTCAGTAGGAGCATGTCTCTCTGCACCGGCCTCCTGATCATGATCCTCGACATCTGCCATGTCCTGATCGTCATCAGGATCTATAGTTGGATCATGTGGTGGTTCCGGCGTCTCCTCACCATCAAAAGAGCCAATGTCTGCAAAATATATACAAGTACACAACAATAATTAGACAATTTAATAAAAACAAGTTAAAGAACATGTTAGAATAAATATAAATAAAATAGTAATATTACCTCTATCATTTGACGGCTCATCATTTGTGAAGATGATGTTGGCACACCCTCGCCAATCCAATCCAACATAAGGATAGGGAACCATAATGAAGGGATACTGGCTAGTAAGTCTATTGCATCATGCGATATCCTGACTGGAAACATAGTCTCTCCCCTCTTGGGCATCATCTGCCCCCACATGTGCATCCGGGCCTCCAACATCATCCTACGGGGTCGCCAAACAAAATCAGGCCTCATATCTAGAAACCTCTCAAAAAATAAACAAAAAAGCTCGGAAGCAAAAGGGAAGTTGACCTTCCCTTGTGCATGAGCACAACATCTATCTAAGGCCGTACAAAAATGCCGCAAAAAAATGGCATACCACTTGACAAGTCGTGGCTCCTATACTAAAGAATCAAAATAATATAAAAGCGGGCAACTAATGTGTTTCCCATCAGTGGTGTTGTGTGAAATGGTCGAAATGAGAAGTGAGAGGCACTACACGTCCTGTCTACCAAATGCACCAATATGTAGCTGACCTCCAGGGACCTGAAACTCTGAAGGATACAATACATCTGCTCCAATGTATCTCTGGGAGTAAACTAACTGACTCTCTGCTACAAAACCAGTTGGAACCTCTGGGAACAAAGGAAAATTCACCCCTCTCCTCGATAGCCCTGTAATGAAATAAATATCCTCATTAGTGGGTGTGTACCACTGTTTAGGACCAACCTGGAAAGCCTGTTGGTGGGCATTCCACCTACGGATAATATGTCTCAAAAAAACACTATGGGCCTTTAGGGAAGTAGCCTCCTCATAGAACTTGAGGAAGCCTACCTGCCTTAGGAGCCCCTGGGTATCTGCTGTAATAGGGCAAGGATACGCATCTCTCTCCCTCTCTCGTGCCTCCCACTAGAGAATCATGTCATACTGCTCTGCCTGTTGTTGTTGTTATTCCTCCTCTTCTCTTTGAATCATTGACATATTAAATAATTTTTTTTTATTAAATCAGACATGTATTTAGGAATATACACATATAATTTTTTTTGGAAAAAAAATAGGCCAATCGGTTCGCCACAAAAAAAATCATGCACTGGTTCCGATGCAGCTTTTGTTTATAGAGCACTAGAGGCAGTGCCCCAAATGACATAAAACGCACCGTATGCGGTGCACCTGAAATTTTTTTAAGCATCGTTGCCTATATATGATGTCAGAAGAGCAGTGCGCTGACTAAAATATACGCCCCAATGCATATAGTTGTGTCAGAGCACTGACATTTTGACAAATTACATATTCAACAGTGCGGTCTTTTACCTGGCCGCATAGTTGACCCTGTCGGAATGCCGAATGCGGTGTGCTGACAGACACCGGGGCAAAGATATTCGTCAACGCACTGCGTTGCTATTACCATGGTCAACGGTGCGGCTCGTTAAATGACCGCACCACAATTTTTTTTTAAATTTTAAAATAATATGGGGCACCTTTCGGTATCGCCCCGAACATGGTGCAGATACCGTTAGCACTGGTTGCAGTGCGGCCTGTAAATTTTATAGGCAGCACCACTTACCGGTGCGAACCGAACAGCTCGTACGCACCATGCGACAAAAAAACAAAAAAACTTTTCTAATGGTTAATTTTAAGGTTATTTCAAATTCTAATCCGCTAGAAAGCTTAATTATGGAAAAACTAGGAAAATACCTGTACATTTCGCCGTCGAGGAGGCATTTTGGCTGTAGAATTTGAAAAATAAAATTTTCCACTGTTTTGCAAAATGAAAGTTGGATATTGGTGGCCAATGCACAGCAACAGTGCATGCAATGTGTTCAATGGGAGCACCAATGTCAGGGCAGCTCAGAGAAGGAGAAATTGCACAAGTGCTTGAGAGCTCTGGAGTACTGAGAAAAGTGAAAAATGCAATTTTTTGATCGTAATTTTTTTTATTTAACCTTGTTCTGGTGTGAGGTATTTTATAGGTGCACTGGTGTGGTTTCTCAAGACTGCACCAATGTGGTTTCTTAAGACCGCACCAGGCGGTTTCAGATTTGGCGCGTTTTTTCATGATGCACCGAGGCAGTTACTTAACATCGCACTAGGTTGTTTCGGTTTTGGCACAATGTTTTATGATGCACTGGGGTGGAATAGTCATGAATCACCGATGCTTTACATTTATAGGACGAACCGAGCGTGTGTGTATGGAGCGCATGGTGTCCGGTGTGCCAATGTTTTTTGCAACCGGTGCTTTCTCTTGTAAAGTGCACCAGTGATTAAGAGCCGAAAAGTGAAAAATTTGGTTTTTTGGCCATAATTTTTTTTTATTTAACCCTGTTCTGGTGTGCGTGTTTTATAGGTGCATCGGTGTTATTTCATACGAACGCACTGGTCCGTTTCTATTTTGGCACGGTGTTTTATGATGCACCAGTGCGGTTTCGTAACACCGCACCATGTGGTTTTTTTTTTTGGCGTGGTGTTTTATGATGCATCGGTGTGGAAGAGTTGTGAAGCACCTATGTGTTACAATAATAAGACGCACCGGGCGGGTTTGTATGGAGCGCATGGTGTCCGGTGTGCCAATATTTTGGGTGCACCGGTGCTTTCTCTTGTAGAGCGCACCGGTAATTGAGAGCTCTAGAGCACTGAAAAAGGTGAAAAATCTAGTTTTTTTCCGTAATTTTTTTTTTATTTAACCCTTTTCCGGTGCACATGGTTTATAGGTGCACCGGTGTTGTTTCGTATGAACGTACTGGTCACTTTCTTTTTTGGCACATTGTTTTATGATGCACCGGTGTGGTTTCTTAATACCGCACCAGGCGGTTCCGATTTTGGCGTGGTGTTTTATGATGCATTGGCGCGGAAGAGTTGTGAAGCACCGGTGCTCTACAGTAATACAATGCACTAGGCGGGTGTGTACGAAGCACACGATGTCTGATGTGGAAATTTTTTGTCCACACCAGTGATTTATCTTGTAAGGGGCATCGGTGAAATGTTGAATGATAAGCGCACCGAGCGGAAAACATCCACAAAACCCTCTGCCCGCCAACCTCCTCTAGTAACCTCCACTAGAAATAAATGTATGGGGTATTTTTATAAGGGGTTCCTCAAAAACATCCACTAGAGGGTATTTTCCTTGTAGTGTTTATCCCTCCACTCATGGAGCTTATCCCTTGGTCCATGGAGCTCAAATCCCTTCATGAGAGGAATCCATCCCCCTCTTCATGGAACTAAAACTACCTCCATTTCCCTATAAATTGAGCTCAAGTTTCAAGCTAGAGGGTAGACGATGAATATATTGTAAAGGTAATTGCTGAAGAGAATTCCCAAGAGTGCATACCTTCCACACTAGTGAGTTTTTGTTGGCATGGGAATGATCACACCCTTATGTCCATAACTCTATTCTAGTATTTGGAGAAGAAGGCTTATCAAACTGAAGGAGAAACAATTCTTCAGGACCTCGGGAGAAATTTTTACGACATCAAGGCATCAGGTTGTAAGATTACTCTTTTTATTCGAGATAATACATATGGATCTCTTTTTCTCATTGAGTTGTTCTTATGCTTATTGAAATAAAATCAATACTTAGACTCCTTGATCACTAAGTTGGGTTAGCTTTTCTTGATTATTATATGTTGTAGATGCTTTGATTCTTTTTTCTTGTCTTTGATTGCAGGTTCTACTTATTGGAGAAGCCACTTTGGAGCGACAGGACAAAAGAATGCATCGAACATTGGATTTCAAGGTAGGGGCATGTCCTCTCTACTTTCTTATAATAATTCTGAAATGCAATTAATATAGATAAAAAGGTTTTCAAATGAATGTGTGTTTCTAGCTATTCGTTGAATACTAGGGAGATCGCTCTTGTCCGCAAGAGGGATTAATCCGCATAACAAAATGGTGACTCCACTAGGGATCTAGAGCCTAGTTTTTTTTTTTCCAGTTTGAATTTTAGAGTTTTCTGACTTTGACTTATCTGAGAATGGGTTGGGTAGATAAATTTTAAGAATCCCTAAAAAATAAAGTTGATTATTTATTTTTTCAAAATTTTTCCTTACCTCCACAGGTTTTAGTTCAAAACAGTGCGCAACTGCTCTGTTTTCCATTAGAAACTGCAGACCCCTAGATTTTTTTTTTTTAATAATAAAATTATATTTTTTAGAGTTAGATCACCTGATTCTTAGTGTTTTCCCCAGTCTATCTTAGATGTCAAATCTTGTGTGATAATTTCTTTTCAACAACTTTTCATTTGTGTGATTTATCATCCTATTTGCATCTTATAAGTGACATTTTGCCCTAATTTTTGCTGCTCCATACAAGATACCTTCATTTACCTCAGCTTATTGGTATGATGATATTCTCTTTCTGAGCCATTAAGATCATTTCAAACCTTACTTTTATAAAAATTGATTCCTTTTTCATTTGCAAATTTGGAAGAGCTTTTAGCTTACTAAAGCCTGATATCACTCTAAAGCATTTTTGGATGTTTTCATTTCCACTTAGATAAGTACAAATTTTTCTTAGTCTGATCCCAAAATAGGAGAAAACGTCCTTAAACATTCTAGATAGACTTCAAAATTAGATTTTTCTTTGATTTTGAAATTTATGTTTTTAGAGTTTTTAGATATTTTTTTCTTTTGGAAATGGTTTATTAATTGAATTGTAGTTTTTGGTCTGATTGTTCAAGGAATTTCATTCAAAAGAGTAATTGATCATTTTTTTCAAATTGAGTTCTTTACGCAAATGTCTTCTTTTCAAAGATTTTGTTTATGAATGAAAGAATTGGTGCTTTGAAAATTGTTAAATCTCTCAATATTTCCCTTAAATAAGATTCATTGAAAAGAAAGAGTTGCACTTCTCATTTAGATGGATTTAGCGTATTTTTGAGTCAGCTTACAAACATCATAAAAGTTTCAAATTCGTACCTTTTGTCTTAAGCAACAGCCAAATTAATACAACACATTAATAAAATCAATATATATATATATATATATATTACATTTTCTAGGGCTCATTCCACCAACATAGCTTAGGCTAGTGTTTTGGAACAGATTTTAATTAACATTCCAAAACAGTTTAAAAAAACAAGTAGAACCTTGCAGTAGGAAAATCCAATAGTAGCATTTGTGCTCTGAGAACCTCTTCTTAAAAGAGTCGAGCACGAGATCATATCAGAACCAGTGGGGTAATCATACATATCTCATTGGAAAAGATAGAAGATGTGCATGTAATAAAAATGGTAAACCTCGGATTAACCATTGTCGAGGAGCCTGGGGTCACTTGTTGGAAAACCTTGGATTAACCATATCAAGGAGCCTTCAAGGGTATTGAGCTTGATACTCTGCCCTTGCGTGTATATTTGATTGTAGAATGTTTCCCTATGTAAATTTGTTCCTATTGGTGACCTTAGTGACCATTATCTTCAGGATTTTTCTCAAGGTGACGGTGGAGGGAAGGTCCCACTGTACCTAGAACAGACGTCGGATAGACTCACTTCGACTTTCCGGAGGGTACTCTTCACTTCGAGATGGCATCAGTGGAGGGACTTGCACTGGATTGTTTCATTAAGTAGGTTTTCGGGGTACCTATTCCAACCACCAGTTTTCCACATTAGAATTCTACGATGTTGGATTTCATCACCAACTAGTGTTTTTAGTGTGGAAATATAATGTTTGTGTGTGGATTGTCTCTTAGATTTTGTAGACGTGTTTTCAATTTTATTATTTCCTTAGTGACTTTAGGTCTATTTTGTTGATATTTTTTTATTTTGTGTGTTAGACATTTAACCATGGTTGAATTACCGTGACACTCCCATAGAATGCAGGGGAAACCCCATGAGTACACCCCAAGTCAATTATAAAAGCTTAAATTTGAAAGAGGCCAACCATCAGGGACCGAATCAACTGAACAAGAGGAAACATCTATAATAATAAATCCTGATTACGAAGTAGATCAACCTCAAACAATAGAAACTAACCAAAGGCAACTAGAAATTTCTAAACTAGTTGAAGTTGCATCTACAACTAGTGAACTATCAGCTACTGAACCTGAAATTTATAAACCTGAAACTGAACCTGCTACAACTGAGCCTCCTTCAAAATTCATAATCTGAACCCCTGGTCATCCTCGTTCACCTCAAGTGAAGCTTCGTATTACTGAGAACCTTCCTCCTGGCCTCATTAGTATCAAAGAGATTACTGACATAGAAGAAGATTTTATACTCCCTTCACATTACGAATCTTTAGATCTAAGGCAAAGTGAATCAATTTACTATTATAGCCCTTTCAAACAAGATCCTTGGTATTCTCAGTTAACTGACTTTCTACATAATTCTGGTCTCAATTATTCACCACCTCGAATTCCTTTTTTACGCCTTACCCAAAGGTAATTAAAGACCTTCATTAAACATGTCTGGTGAGTCATCCATGTTTTATTCATCACTAGAAACATTTTTTTATGGTGGTCCATCTGTTCCTTCAGGTTACCAATCTCTTTCTGGTACTTTCTCAGGAGCATCTCCCTCTCCCGACAAACTTGTACAATCACCTGGTCCTAATGAATCTCATACTGAAACTTTGAACACGGAAAAAGTCTACATGATGTCTGGAAATATTCCTAACCCTGGCCCTCAAGGTAGCAATTTACCACCTGGGGGGCAACCTCAAGATAGAAATTTACCGCCTAGGGGGCAACATCAAGGTAGTAATTTACTGCCCAGGGGGCAACCTCAAGGGCAGTATATACCGCAAGGATGTTGAGGTATAAAATGTATCTTTTTAACACCTATTTATCCTACATTAATTATCAATCCGGGAATGACTTTTTATTTCAAGAGTGTACTCAGTCTGAGGCAGAAATTTATCCAAGAGAAATGTTGTGTGAGATGTAGTACAGTATTCTAAATACAAAAGTAAACAAATGCTTGGAAGAGAAATCTAATTACAATAACATAAATTCAAATGCTCTGAAACTTAACTATTCACTCAACAAACATCAATCGAGGATACAGTAGAAATAACTCATTCCTCTAGAAATTGATGCAATTGAAATCAAACTGGAACAAGACAATCAATCTGGGAACGAGGAAGAAATAACCAATTTTATCTACAGTTGACAGTCCTGCTTTAAAGAAATCAAAGGGAAATTGAAATTGAACTAACTGCTGTTGAAAGTAAACAAAGAAGAACTCTTATCAAAAGTAAGAATTATAAATGAAAAGAAATCTGTAATTGAATGTCTATGTGCATAAACAAAAAACTGTAACAATGTAAATAAACAATCTTTCTGCAATCTGAAGCTAATGAATCGGAAGTGAAAAACAACAAATATTAACTTAAAACAGAAATTCTATTAAACACCAAGCCCACAAAAAACTTTGTTAAACAGTCATGGATATGAACAGCAAGCAAATGGAGTTAAATATTGAACAACAAAGCTTTAGTAAACAATAACAAGATGAATAATACGAGAATTAAGATCCTTGTTGAAATGGAACAGCGTTGCAATTCATTAACGTAACACACCAAGATCCATAAGCAATTAAACAACAAATCGATTAACTTGCAAATTGTAATAAAAGCAAATATGAACTATCTCACAAAATAATGAAAAGATAGAGATACAAATAGAGAATCGATCCACCAGGGCCGGGCCCTCAACCACTGGTGAAACGCCACTGGGTTTTACTTCAGAGCTTGAGAAATGGAACGAGAACACGTCTTTGTATTAATAAAACATGAATAGATTTTACATCAATTTCTCTTTGATCACGAGAGTCAAGGAATTACAGTGTTACAAAAGGAATTCAATAATCATCCATTGTTCTCCAATACATAATACACGCTCTCCTTTTATAATCAGAAAGAGGAGAAATTAAATAGCAAATATGATCTCTCATAACAATATTGGATTTTTCCCAACAACTTGATCAACCAGAAAATATATTTTCATCAATCTTTCAACAAAACCAAGTCGAATTAGGATTTGTAGCTGAGATAATTTGGAGGACGACCGCAACAGTAAATCTGAGAAAATCATGCTCAAAGAACCTTGCATTTATCTCAATACATGCCGAATTTGGGAAAATCGTTCTTCAATAAAGTTAATTTGGTCCGTTCTGGACAAAACCCATGTTTCGGATTTTCCAGATTCGTCTTCATTTACCCAGAATTTTAACCGCAAAATTTTCACTTCTTATTCCAGCGAATCTCTGAGTTGGAATATTTGATGATGATTTGGAGATCAAATCTGCAATCTGGAAAATATCTTGGAGGCTCAAATGATGAGTGACGTTACAAAATATATTAATAAACCATCATTGATAAAATTATGCATAATAATCATCAATTTATTAAAAATAAAGGAGAAGAAATAATATTCATCCATAAGAGCATAAATCATTATAAAATGGATTTATATGATAAATTATAATAAATGACATGATAAATAAGAGTAAAAATGGATGAAATAAGTGTTAAAAAGTGGTTGTATTCACGGCCCAACATACCCCCAAATTTAATATATTGCATGTCCTCATGCAACCCAGAACTGAATATATTGCATGTCCTCATGCAACCCAAAAACAAAACCCATGTGTTCACCAAGCAAAGAAAATTGTTCATCCCAACTCATGAATTGGATGGAACAAATGCATGTTTCCTCAAATAATGAATATTCAATTTTAGCAATAGAAGCATAACAATTTTTATAGTTGACATTCAACTATATGTATATGAAGTTGCAGAAAAATGTGACATACGTAACAACAACCTTCATTAATCATTTTCTCAAAAATCAGATCGTTTTGATGGACGGATCATGAGATATAAACAAAATGGTTGTAGGTGATAGTGCATAATTTTTGAAATTTTATGAACTAATTTAGCGTGAAATTATCTGGGTTTGTGTATTTTAATGATACCTCTTTGTTATCCAGAAAGCACAAGAATTCAGTTCATAGTTTTAAAGATATACGCAAATCAATTTCTGCATTGTATAAAAATGAAATTGTATGCCTTAAATGAGAAAGAGAGTAGAAAACATCCATCATGTGTAGCAATTCCCCCCTCCCCCCCCCCAAACTGAAGAATTAGCATGTCCTCATGCAATGCTAGAAAACAAAGAGAGGTGGTCGCTACAATCTGTTGAAATCGATGCTTGGTATAAAACAACATGGAATAAGGGAGGTGTTGAGAATGAATAAGAATGTGAATGATGATAAAGAATATTACTGACATGGTCATAAGAAAGAAATGAAGGAAATCAACACTCCCCCAAATTGAAAGATGAGACGTGTCTAAAAAAAATGGGAAGTGGTAAAAATTTGGAATGAATGATGATAAATAATGCTTAATGGATTTTCATGAAATTCTCCTAAATGCATAATAAATCATAAAATTATGCTATTTTACCTCAAGTGTTACCTCCAAAAAAATGTGGAATGACATGTAGGGACTGGCCTTTGTTGAAGCTGATGTAGGTTGAGCGGATACTGAAAGGGATGCAAAAGGTGGAAGCCATGCAAGCACATCATGTCTGAAGAATTGTGCGCATTCGTGAGCCTTTGTTGTTAGTTGCAATAGTGTGGTCGTGTTGCGAATAGAATTTCCCCCCGCTATTTGTTGTTCTCCTGTAAACAAATCACAATTCTGTATGCAATTTTCTTGAATCCACAGTTTTGGTTTGCAATGGCAATAGATAAGATGCATGCAAAAATTTTAAGTAGAAAAACTTTTGTAGAGATGCAGTATGAATATTGTGGCAAATAGAAGAGCAGCGTACTACACAGCAATTGTATAGCATGGAAAGGCATACATACTTATGATATGATCAACAAATTATTGTATTACTGAAATCAATGCATATTTTGAAATCGTGAGTAGATATGGAAATTTTTATGTAATGATTCGAAAATAAGGGAAAAGGACAGCTGATGAAAAAAAATGCTTATGCGGTCATTATCCACATAAACCAATATCATTGATTTATAAATAAATTTCATGCATAAGAAGTTCTGAACAAAGGGTTTAGGAGCATACTCTCATTTGATATTAGATAAGATATAAGAAAATGGTTTATCATTACTATTGATTTGTGAAAAATATGACTCCAATACCATCAGCAGAGCTCTGTTGCCCACAGGTGTCTATAACCTTTACAAAGTTTCTTCTCACCCTTGGAACCATTATCCTTTATTTATGCCTAGAGAAGTGCTGTGTGATGTCATGATGGAGGCCACTGTGCTGGCTTGGGAACCAGATGAATCACAATGCCATTCACCAGGAAGGAGTGAAAGGTGGGCAAACCGACTCGTGATGAGACCTCATGTTCCAAGGACTTTTTTTTTCTGAATTGTCCATTGGATCATATCCCTGGTGTGGTGGCCATAATGGGAATTCCACTTCACTTCTCCCTTATGATCATGGTAGGCTGGCTCTTGATGAGACCCCCTATCCTCCATCTGGCATATCATAGAATTGTTAGTAATCATATAAAGATTTTTCTTTTTCTTTTTCTTTACATATAGCACTTCCCTATTTATATATAAAGGGTGGCTCAACACTCCTTAAGAGTAGTGATGGTGGAAGAAGTCTGAACATCTCAATAGAGAAATTATGCCCTTATTCTTATTTAATAAGTAAAAATCAAAGAGAGTTATGAAGATTTGGGGAAGAACCAATATGATAAAGATAATCGATCATATTAATTTTAGTGAAAATAAAGACAACAAAGGGATATAGATGGTTGTGTCCTTTCTTTTTTCTTATCACTACAAAAAAAATTCTTAAAAATGACAATTTCTCTTGATTAGCTGATTCCAGTAACCTTTAATTTGTGTATCCTTGCATGAATTGTATGTTTGTCTTTCAAAGAGTCATGAAAAATTCACAGAAAGTCCTAGAAATGTTGTTTAACAAAAACAAGAAAAATGTACTCAAAAAGTGTTGTTCCTTTGGAAAGGAACAACAAAAACAATCTGCGAAAATGTTGTTCCTTTGGAAAGGAACAACAAGAACAGTCGGTGTTGTTCCTTTTGAAAGGAACAGTAAAAATGAGCAGTGTTGTTCCTTTTGAAAAGAACAACAAAAACATGCAGCAAAAATGCTGTTCTTTTTTAAAGGAACAACAAAACTAATCAGCGAAAATGTTGTTCCTTTTGGAAGGAACAACAAAAATAAACACACAAACGCACTGTTTCTTAAGAGGAATGGTTGTTGTTCCTTAAGAGGAACAACAAACAGATATAAACACGCAAGGATGTTGTAGGGAACAACAAAGGAAAAAAAATAGAGGAAAGAACAAAGCTAATGTGCAATCCATTGTCAAGCAAATCCAATCAGATAGAAAGGAAAATCTATGTATAGGTTTCAAGAAAAAGTAATTTTTTACAGAATTGGTGCTACCGAAGAATTGCTTTCAGCAATTGAAACTTGCATGGTGGGGTCCTTATTTTTCAATTTCCAATGGAGCAGAAACTACAAGTTGAAGGAATCAACACCTGAAACACAAAAACATAAAAGAGATCAGAAAAGAAACAACACTTTACAACAACTATGATGTTATTTCTTAAGAGAATATCAATCTGTTAATGGGAAAAGAATGATCTTTTTTTTTAAATGTTTTGGCAGCAGTGACATGAATCTTGAAATGGAAACCAATTCTTCATTTCTTCTTGTTATGAATCTGTTACGTAATGAACTGGATGAAATGCCCTTGTTTTACTAAAATTTCTCTCAAGAATCACTCATCCATAAATTGACCTTATTTGTTCTCCTAAGACCTGCAAAAAATGAGTGTCTACCTGCAATAGAACATTAAATCATGGAGAAAGAGAGGTGTACGGGCTCCCTTAATCCAGGAATTATGCAAAAAAATAACAAGTAGTTAAGTAGTTACTCTGTAGAACAAATCCACAGAAAAATAAAACAAATTTTATTTGTCACCTATGGGAGAGTAGTGGTCGACTATACTAACCAGCAATGTTTTAATCATACCTTCTTTGTTTTTCAACCAATTTGAGTGATTTCAAAGCCAAATGAGATTTAATTCAAATTTTTATCTCTAATAGAAATAGGTTTTAAAAATTCCACGTAATGGTATGTTAAATTTTCTTAGAACAACCTGCATAATAGAGTCATTTTCGATTTTCCAGCTCAGACCAATAGTTGATATTTCGAGCATAAATTTTTCGTTTGATGGTGGATTGAACCGATTCAAATTGGATACTAAATTAGATTAATTTATTGATCTCCAATAGAAATAGGTTTTGAAGACAAGAATAATTGATGGGTCAAATATGCTAGTGAACAACCGAGAAAACAGAGTTTCAAGAGTGCTGATTTATGATAGGCAGTCAGTATTTTGGTCATAAATTCCTCATACGATATCGAAATTGAGTGATTAAAATTGCGTTGTAAACTATATTCATAGAGGAATCTACCATAGAAATAATTTTTAAAAATATAGTCATTTAGGCCTCCAAAAACTGACTATCCCAACTCTGTTGTTGAGTTGCTTACTAGACACCCTGACAATGTTTTGGTTCTAAATTTTTCGTTTCAAATCCAAATGGAGTGATTAGAATTGGGTTGGAAAGTAGAAATCAAGAGATACTTAGGATAGAAACAATTTTTAAAAATATTCATTTTTTGTCCCCCATAACATGACTGTCCCAACTGTGTTTTCAGAAATTTCATCAAGCCCGCAAGCCAAAAAATATGATATTCAAGAAAATTTTCCATAATGGTGATAAAAATGAATATAAGTGTTTGTAGAATTTTTATTTCCATTATAATTTATATACATACACAAATAAATTAAACCATTTATCACCGATGTTGATCTCCACAGTGTGTTGCAACAAAACAACTATTTTTACACAAAAAAAAATGTGTTTATTTTATTTTCTCCACTATCCTACTCTTCTTTGAGAATCAAATATGTTTATGTATAAGAGTATTTACAGTGGAACCATTTTATAAATAAGGCCTCTAGTATGTACATACCCAAATTTTAAAAATTCATGTTGATAAATAGTAGGGTATGAGAAGCCAACTTCCCTTCTTGTAAAAAAATTGGGCGAGAATTCTCAATCTCTTAAGAATCTTGCTCAGTGATCCAGGTGGATATTGGTGGTCACCCGCCTATTTCACTTGGGGCTCCACCATTGTCTCTTTTAGTTTTTCGTTTTCGGCACAGTTTACTATTTTTAGCAATTTTTCGGGTCCTAAACTTCCAGAGTCGTTTTGAGGCCCTAAACGACGTTTTTTTGGGAAAACAGAGAGCAACATGGGTCCATGGACCGATATTGCTCATTCCAAATTTGTAGTCCTCGGACAGATATTTCTAATGAGGTATGGTACACGTCAAACGGAGATCGTATGCCAAATTTACGCCCCCTGGGAAGTTGAAACACCAATTTACCCAAACGGGGCCCATAGTTTTGGCGCTTCATCTCCTAGGGTTAGGGTTTTGGCTGTTTAGGATTTCCCATTGTTTCTAAATAATAAATAGGCCCTCGAGCCTATCAGAATTTACCAGAGGCCTATAACAGGGAATCTCTCTCACAGAGGCTACCACCGCCTCATTAGTTTTATTTCCATTCTCTACTTTTAGCAATTCTCAGCTTTGATATTAATGAAATGAAGTGTTATTTCCTCCGGTGACGTTCGTATTTATGGTTATATGTTTATTCATGCATTCTGTTATAACTGATCGTGTACTGTAGAGCGGTCTGCTTTTTCTCGATCCTTTTTTGCATGTCCCCAACGAGGTCGGGGTATAAGGAGCTAGGGCTTGATCTGGTGGAACCTTTGCAAGATCAGCCTCGCAAACCTCGACGGACACCCATGGGGGATGAAAAGAAAGATGAGGGAGCAGGAGATCCTATCAAAATATTGCTCGAGGAGGCCCTCGAAAGACAAAGGAACGTGATGATGGATAACTTTGCTCAGATCCTTCAACGGCTACCCACCGGCGGCGCATCTGCATCCAGCAGTCACTCTGGAGGCGCGACTCCTTTTAAGGTACAAGTAAATTTTGACATTCCCATATTTGAGGGTCAAATAGACACAGATGCCGTAGATAGATGGTTGAATCTATTAGAAGGATATTTCTCTGTTCATGACTTTTCAGACCGGGAGAAGATTATTTTTGCACTCCTCAAAGCTACCCCCCATGTTAAGGAATGGTGGGAAACCTACTGTGAGAACAAGGACCAGACAGAACCCTCTCTGTTCTCGGCCATACCAACTTGGAATTCTTTCCGAGACGCCGTCAAGGAACAGTACTATCCCGTGGGGAGCTATGAGGACAAGTACATACAATGGACCACGCTGCGACAACAAAGGGATCAAGATGTGCATGAGCTGACGAATCTGTTCCATACCCCGCGCACAAAGTTGGGTATCAAAGATTCAGAGAAACATCTGGTGCTAAAGTATCGCAGCTGTCTGCACAAATACATTCAGGAGGAAATGGAGTTCCTTGACATCTCCTCGCTTGGTACGACATACCGGTATGCTGCCAAGATTGAGCAGAAATTCAAGTAGAAGAAGCGAGACTTTGGATCTGCGAATCAAAAGCAAGGGAAAGGTGCTTCCAAACCGCAGAACAAAGGACCAAGCCAAGGCATGGCGGCTAAAGACAACTCATCAAAGCCACAAGAAAAGAACAGCACCGCAAAGCCAAAGAAGGACACGGGAAATTGGTGTGAGTTCCATAAGAGCTCCACTCACAACACAAGTGAGTGTCGGGCCAAGCAGTCGCTAGTGGCCGAGATGAGGGCTTCTGAGTCAGATGCATGCTCTGACTCCGAATCAGAACCTGAAAAGGCGAATGAAAAAGGGAAACAAATTATTGATGCGGAGCCCAACGCCACTGTTGCCACTGCAAAGATCCAAAAGGAGGAACCGGAAGATCCAGAGGAGGAGGAACGTCTCTTCCACTCCCGGATGTGGGTAAAGGGCTCCCCGGTACAGTTCATTGTCGAAAATGGGAGCCAAAAGAACCTCATTTCAGCAGACGCCGTGAAGCGGTTGGGCTTGCCGACCACAGCTCACCCATATCCATACACCATCGGGTGGCTTCACCAAGGACGAGATCTCCGCGTCAGCCGGCAGTGTCGCCTTCCCTATAGCATCAAGCCCTTCACGGATGAGGTATTATGTGACGTTGCTCCTATTGATGTTTCTGATGTATTATTAGGACAACCATACTTGTGGAAGGGTCATGCTGTGTATGAGTCTCGACCTCGTGCTGTTATTATTACTTTGGGAAATAAGTTGTACAGGATACCAGAGGTACCACCTCCTACGACTATCTCTTTGGTTACCGCAAAACAATGTAGTAAGCTCATTTCCCAAACCAGGAAATTCGTTTTCCTGATGATCCGCCCCCAGGGCAAGAAGAAGACTGTGGCCACGACCTCCAGACAGGGCTCCTCTGCACAACAACAACAAATGGATAAGGTTTTGGAGGAGTACGGGGACATATTCACCTCACCCACAGGGGTTCCTCTGCACTGTCAGGTCAAGCACCCGATTGATCTGACCCCCGGTGCGCCGCTACCTAATGGACCGATCTATTGGCGCTCTGTTCTGGAGAATGATGAAATCAAGAGGCAGATTCAGGAGCTGCTGCAGAAAGGTCACATCAGACCAAGTTCATCGCCCTGTGGGAGCCCGATCGTGTTGGTACAGAAGAAGGATGGGACGTGGAGACTCTGTATTGACTATCGGGCGCTGAACAAGATCACTGTCCGGAATAGGTACCCAATCCCACGGATCGATGACCTTCTGGACCAACTCCAAGGTGCAAAATATTTCAGTAAGATCGACCTGAAGTCTGGGTATCACCAGGTACCAATTGAACCCTCTGATGTGTGGAAGACTGCCTTCAAAGCTAAGGAAGGCCTTTTTGAATGGCTGGTCATGCCTTTCGGGTTGACGAATGCTCCTGCAACCTTCATGAGGATGATGGACGACATCTTGCGACCATTCACCAACTCATTTGTAGTGGTGTACTTGGATGACATTCTGATCTTCAGCAAGACTTGGGAAGAGCACCTTCACCACATCCAACAAGTCCTCCAAACACTGCGGCAACACAAGTTGTGTGCCAATTTGGAGAAGTGCACGTTTGGCATGACCCAGGTTCAATATCTGGGATACATTATTGATGAAAGGGGGGTGCATGTGGATCCGGCCAAGATCCAAGTCATTCGGGATTGGCCAGCCCCAACCACTATAACAGAGCTTCGCAGCTTTCTGGGTCTTGCTAATTTCTATCGAAGGTTCGTGTTGGGATTCTCTCATATCACTTGGCCCTTGAGTCAAGTCACCAAGGGAGGAGCGAGAAAAAAAAAATTTATTGGAACCCTACCGAGACATGCTCATGTAATTGAAAATCGCTCTGCTCTCGCCTCCTAGTGTCTACTTTAATGTATTTTGTAAATGTACGATTTGGAGATCGAGATGTATGCCCGACTATGCTTACAGGCAAAGCTTCTACTCAATGTGTGGACATCCACAGACACAGTTGAGATACTGTCTCCATTACAGTTCGCAAGTACCCCACATATGACAAAGAAATGTACTCCATTGTGCAAGCTTGTCGACAATGGAAGCATTACATTTTAGGGAAGGAAACAATCATCCACACAGACCACAGGCCCCTGCAGTTCATACAGACACAAGGGAAGTTGCAGAATGATCGCCATCAGAAGTGGTCTACATATCTGCAACAGTTTCATTTGAACATCAAGTATAAGAAGGGTAGCACCAATCATGTTGCATACTGCCTCAGCCGACCACCGATCGTGGCGCTCACCACTGTGCTCAACTCTTGTGGGCACGAGACTTCTGATTGGCCGCTTCTCTATGAGAGTGACCCAGAATTCTGCCACACTTACAAGGCACTCTTGGGGGGTACACAAGTTCCAAATTTTCACCTCCAAGATGCACTTTTATGTCACCTGGGACACCTTTGTGTTCCTTCAAGCGAGCGTGCCAAGATGATATGGGAAGCACACTATAGTCGAGTCGCTGGGCATTTCGGGGTCGAGAAAATAGTAGCAATCCTACAGAAGTATTTCTATTGGCCGAACCTTCGAAAGGATGTCGAGAAGCACATCAGATCCCGCACTGCTTGTGCCATTGCCAAACCGACCATCAAGAAGCAAGGCCTATATACTCCTCTACCTACCCCTAGTCGACCTTGGGAATCCATCTCCATGGATTACATGTCGGGCCTGCCTTCTACTAAGCAAGAAAATGACTGTGTTTTTGTGGTCGTCGACAGATTCTCGAAGATGGCCATTATAGCGGCCTGCAAGAAGAATATCACAGCAGAAGCCACTGCTAAACTCTTCTTTGAACGAGTGGTGCAATTTAGATCCTGGCTACCATTTGGCATCAGACGGATAAATATGTTCCTCAACACATTTTGGTCCAGCCTCTGGTCAATGTTGGATACCAAGCTCACCAAGTCCACAGCTTTCCATCCCCAAACATATAGCCAAACAGAGGTCGTCAACAGAATGATTGTACACATTCTGCACATGTACAATTCAAATCATCCACGCACATGGGACGAGAGCCTCCCCTATGTAAAACATAGTTACAATCGGGCTCTCCACAGTTCAATCGGCCATAGCCCCTTTCAGGTGGGTTTGGGATTCCAGCCACTATGTCCCATTGACGTAGCCATGCCATTTGCAGCTGCTCAGGCCAATTCAGCTCATGTCCAGTCTGAAGTTGACAAAGCAAGTAGCTTCATCGAGCGCATTCAACACATCCGCAAACAGGTTCATGATATATTGGACAAAGCCAATGCCAAGTACAAGCAATGCCATGATCAACACCAGGTGCCACACAACTTCCAGGTGGGCGACAAAGTATGGCTACATTTGCATAAGGAGCGCCTCACTGGACCCCACCGCAAGCTTCACCCGCTCCAATACGGGTCGTACACCATCACCAAGGCTGTAGGGAACAATGCCTTCGAGCTCAGTATTCCACCATTCCTTGGTCTGCACCCAGTCTTCAATGCGGATCGCCTTCGTCCTTACTTCCCACCTCTACTGGACACCTCGGACATTGCAGAACAACTCACACCGGAATGCAGTTAAATCCGTACTCATATGGAATAGGCCACCACAGATTGTATCATGGATATGAAAATCAAGAACACTCGCGAACAACAGATCCAACTGTATCGGGTTGTCAAAGCCGGCCAACTCCTGCACCAAGGAAAGTGGTTCACCAGGGACCAAGTTCAGCAGAAATTTCCTCATCTCATGGAGGAACTTAACGCAATGGGGACCATTGCTTCCTAAGGGGGGAGGAATGATCCAGGTGGATATTGGTGGCCACCCGCCTATTCCACTTGGGCTCCCACCATTGTCTCTTTCAGTTTTTCAGTTTCGGCATAATTTACTGTTTTTAGCAGTTTTTCGGGTCCTGAAATTCCGGAGTCGTTTTGAGGCCCTAAACGACGTTTTTTGAAAGGAGAGAAACATATCCATGGACCGATGTTTCTCTATCCCAAATTTGTATTCCCTAGATAGATCTTTTTGGAGAGGTATGGTACTACACAAAAGTGCATAGGGAGATTATACAAAGTCAGGGTGATGAAGTTGAAACACCAATTTACCCAAACAGGCCCATAGTTTTGGCGCTTCATCTCCTAGGGTTAGGGTTTTGGCTGTTTAGGATTTCCCATTGTTTCTAAATAATAAATAGGCCCTCGAGCCTCATTGTAACTCAGTTCAGAGGCCTGTAGCCGCCACATCTCTTCTCAGAGATAGCAACCAGTGCCCTAGCTAGTTTTATTTCCATTCTGTCTGTAAGCAAATTTTAGTTCTTTGATATTAATGAAATGAAGTGTTATTTCCACTGCATCGATGTATATATGGTTATATGTTTATTCTGTTGCGTTCCTGCATAAATCCGGATCACTCAGTCTCTTCTATTTGGCTATGTACCTCAGCAAAGGCTATAGATAGTGATTTTGTGGCCTGAAGGGAACTAGTAGGTTGTCCAGAAATAATTTTCCTAGGTCCTACTAATGGCTGAGATTCAGTTTTCTTAAGAATTTTTTCCATAAAAGTCGTTCTCCCAAGGGTCACCAGTCCCTTAGGTTTTTCAAGTTTGGGAGGAATTTTGTCTTGTTTAGATTTTCTAGTCATTCAAAAAATGCAAGCATTCATTCCTACCTAAAGAAAGAAATTTACCCAATTTTGTTGTGCAGCGGGCTGTGAGCAAGTATGTTCCTTGCTCGGTGCGCAGGTTCTTACCTTCCGTCTTTAATATCCAATTCCTCCCAAGCAGAAAAAAAGGTCAAATGTGCATCACTCCTTCTAAATGGCATACACTCTCCTCAGCAACGGCGCCAAAATGTTGAGGTATAAAAGGTATCTTTTTAACACCTATTTATCCTACATTAATTATCAATCTGGGAACGACTTTTTATTTCAAGAGTGTACTCAGTCTGAGGCGGCAATTTATCCAAGAGCAATGTTGTGTGAGATGTAGTACAGTATTCTAAATACAAAAGTAAACAAATTCTTGGAAGAGAAATCTAATTACAATAACATAAATTCAAATGCTCTGAAACTTAACTATTCGCTCAATAAACATCAATCGAGGATACAGTAGCAATAACTCATTCCTCTAGAAATTGATGCAATTGAAATCAAACTGGAACAAGACAATCAATCTGGGAACGAGGAAGCAATAACCAATTTTCTCTATAGTTGACAGTCCTGCTTTAAAGCAATCAAAGGGAAATCGAAATTGAACTAACTGCTGTTGAAAGTAAACAAAGAAGAACTCTTATCAAAAGAAAGAATTAGAAATGAAAAGCAATCTGTAATTGAATGGCTATGTGCATAAACAACAAACTGTAACAATGTAAATAAACAATCTTTCAGCAATCTGAAGCTAATGACTCGGAAGTGAACAAAAATTCTATTAAACACCAAGCCCACAGCAAACTTTGTTAAACAGTCATCGATATGAATGGCAAGCAAATGGAGTTAAATATTGAACAACAAAGCTTTAGTAAACAATAACAAGATGAATAATACGAGAATTAAGATCCTTGTTGAAATGGAACAACGATGGAATTCATTAACGTAACACACCAAGATCCATAAGCAATTAAACAACAAACCAATTAACTTGCAAACTGTAATAAAAGAAAATATGAACTATCTCACAACAATAATAAAAAGATAGAGATACAAACAACGGATCGATCCACCAGGGTCGGGCCCTCAACCACCGGTGAAACGCTACTGGGTTTTACTTCAGAGCTTGATAAATGGAATGAGAACACGTCTTTGTATTAATAAAACATGAATATCTTTTACATCAGTTTCTCTTTGATCACGAGAGTCAAGGAATTACAATGTTACAAAAGGAATTCAATAATCATCCATTGTTCTCCAATACATAATACACGCTCTCCTTTTATAATCAGAAAGAGGAGAAATTAAATAGCAAATATGATCTCTCATAACAATATTGGATTGTTCCCAACAAATTGATGAACCAGAAAATATATTTTCATCAATCTTTCAACAAAACCAAGTCAAATTTGGATTTGCAACTGAGATAATTTGGAGGATGGCCGCAACAGTAAATCTGAGAAAATCATGCTCAAAGAACCTTGTGTTTCTCTCAATACAGGCCGAATTTGGGCAAATAATTTTCAATTAAAGTTAATTTGGTTCGTTCTGAACAAAACCCATGTTTTGGATTTTCTAGATTCTTCTTCATTTGCCCAGAATCTTAACCACAAAACTGTCACTTCTTATTCCAGCGAATCTCTGAGTTGGAATATTTGATGATGATTTGGAGATCAAATCTGCAATCTGGAAAATATCTTGGAGGCTAAAATGGTGAGTGATGTTACAAAATATATTAATAAACCATCATTGGTAAAATTATGCATAATAATCATCAATTTATTAAAAATAAAGGAGAAGAAATAATATTCATCCATAAGAGCATAAATCATTATAAAATGGATTTATATGATAAATTATAATAAATGACATGATAAAGAAGAGTAAAAATGGATTAAATAAGTGTTAAAAAGTGGTCGTATTCATGGCCCAACAAAGGACAGTACAAAAATCAAGGACAATATCAACCTCAAGGGCAATACTCTATTCCAGGGCCACAACCTCTTCAAGGATAGTACCCTATGCAAGGGCAACAATCTTTCCAAGGACAACAACCTCTTTTGGGGCCATATTTTTATTAAGAAAAAAATTTGTTTCAAGGAGGTCAATCTTTTAGTGGAAATCATCCACAAAATTATCAAACTTACGTTCCAAATTATCAACCTGGTTATGGTCCGCCTTATGCATCACAACCTAATTCAATGGGAGCTCCTTATCCTGGAGTAAACACGGTGTGGAATCCATCATTAAGTCAACAGAATTTGCAACCTACCATGCAAGTACCTTATAATCAACCTGGTCAGTCGATTGCTTACACTCAAATCCAACAACTTGTCCAACCTACGCTTCAAGTTATACCTCAGGTATCTGCACCTAGTAGTATTCAGCAACCTGGTCCGAGTACACCTAGAACTCCTATCCAAACTGCTACATCAACTTCTATTCAACAACCTACCACACCTATCCTAGGAATTTTTGCAACCCCTATTTCTACAGCGCCTCAAGTATCACAAAAAATCCCTCTAGTCACTGCTCATCAACCTAGACCCACAGTTCATACTACTAACAACCTGGTACAAGTACAATTGTAACAATCCAACCTTATACAGCTTAGTTTGTTTATCAACTATATCAAGGTCAGTATGAATATGGACCTATAGCACAAAATCCAGTATACCAGCATCAACCGTACCCTAGATACACATATCAGATACCATCTCAACCTCAGTACGGTACGACTAACCTTGGTTATCCAGGAGGTATTCCAATCCCAACTGCATAGGTTATTCTAGGTTATCTTGGATATCCTCCTCCTGGTACTGGTATCGTTCCTCAAGGTTATCAGTTTGCTCAATAAGACCCTAACCGTTGGTTACCATTCATTGCAACTTTGGATCTACCATATTTGTCACACCTAACGAATGATCTGATTTATTATCTTTCGTTTTGGCCACCAATGCCAAATAAGTTGCCCAATGATATTCCTAAGTTCGAAGGTAAATCAAGAGAAGACCCCTCAAACCATGTCATGACTTACCACCTTTTGTGTGCATCCAACTCTTTAATCGATGATTCCATTCGATTGAGAATATTTGAAAGAACATTGATAGGCTTAGCTACAAAATGGTCTATTGAACTATCACGTGGCTCATTCCACAATTTCAATGCGTTAGCAAAATCTTTCTTAACACATTTTCAGTTTCCAATCCGTTATGACAATGGCACGGAACTCTTAACTTCATTAAAACAATCTACATCCACATAAATTTTAGATCACATACATGAATGGAGACGTAGATGACATTTAGTGAAAGTTTCCATTCCAGATCAAACCTTGGCAGAATGGTTTATCAAATCATTACTTCCAAAGATCACTAAAGATTTGGCTAAGGGAGGAATTGTTACAGAAGAACAGGTCATAGCTCAAACAAAGTAATTAGACCTTGTATATACACAGTCTGGTACTTTATACGAAAAAATTCCTAATTTTCCACGTCCAAGTCAAATAACTGCAACTCCTTCATGTTCTCATGTCGCGGATGGTGTAATTGGTTTAGTTAGCACTAACAAGAGTAAGAAGAAGTCATCTAATTATACTTATCCCATTATAACTTTACCAGATTCACTGAAAGGATATTCTTCCATTGAAAATTCTACCGACATTCATGTTGTAGATTCATCCACATCTAAATCTAAAACCAGCAATAAGAAGAAAGGAAAGAATAAGAACAAACAAACTAAATCTCCCAAATATAAAACCAAAAAGAACCAGCGAGTTGATGAAAAACGGAAACCTCATTATCCTTGTCTTATCTGTGACAAGGATCACTATACCAAAGAGTGCCCACATCGATCCGGGGTCTCCAATTTTTTCAAAGGTTCACCCACACCCATTGTCTTAAAGGATCCTTTTCCCACTCAAGATAGTAAAATGATGGGATCTTCTTCACATTCATCAGAAGATATTTTAATGATGTCTCAAGTTATGGTTGCGACATGATCTCAAGATTATGGAAGTAAAAATCTTGTAAGTGGTAAAGAGACAGAAAATTCTAGTCAAACACCAACTATACCTCCTTCAGTTTCTGAACTTCTCCAAATCGAGAAACCTAGTCCTGATCTAGTGATTAAAGCACCTTCTAAAGGTGTACCTCGAAAGTCAGCTTTCAATTAACATGTGAGAGTTGCTCATAATTACAACGTTGTTGCAGATTTGGTGATATCCCCTTTATCAATGTCAGCCTTAGAAGTGCTATAATCATGTCTAGCACAAATGAAATTACTATTATCAGCTATTGGAGCTATTGATCCTCCGGATTCGAACCTCATAGTCTTTGATCTCAAAAATTTTACACCGAGACTCCCTCATCAGATGGCTTTTCAGATTCAAGTATTAGTCAAATCCAGGCGAGTTTTTCGTACTGTTATTGATAAGGGGGCATCCATGTGTATAATGTCATTAAACTCTTGGAAAAATCTCGGTTCTCCAACACTCAACCAATCACCAAAAATCCTTAAAGCCTTTGATGGAAGAGGATTTCATCCATATGGAATACTCCAGTATCTACCTATAGAAGTAGAAGGCAAAACCACTAATCTAGACGTGGAAGTTGTTGATGCCCCTCTTGATTACAACCTTCTTTTGTGTCGTATTTGGTCTTATGCCATGAATTCTATTGTTTCATCAGTCTTTCGAGTAATCATGTTTCCTCATAAAGGGAAAATTGTGAAAATCGACCAGTTGTCATATTATTCATCTGACCCTACTTCTACAGATAGTATCGAGCATGTTGGAAAAATGACTATCCCATACGAAGATGTTGGTGTAGGATTAGTAAAATATTCCGCTCTTATGGGAACTTTATCTATACCTCCACCCAACGTACTGCGCACAATTTCCAACATCAATATGATCTCATCAAGCACTATACCATTCGATGACACTTGGGTAGTGCCTTTAGAATCGGAGTTGGATTCTTTAAATGGCGAGATGCCTTTGAGTCCTTTTGAAACGACATACGTGGAAGTGCAGTCGTATTCTGATACACTTTCAACTACTCATAATCAAATGAATGTGATCACTGAAGGATCGTCTTCTCTATCAAGCTCAACCTTGACATCATTTTCTGATCTTTTTCAACATGTATCTCATACTGATGAAAGTATTCAAGAATTTGTATCATTAGACGAATTACCCTGGGATGATCTACATCATAGATCTTCATTTTTTCCTGATCTTGATAAGTTTGAAAACGGTTTTTTTTCTATTTTTACAATTGATTACGTCAAGGAACCCCAGAATCTCATATCGATTACACATTCGTATTCTGAACTAATTTGGTAAATATTTCTACAATAGTTCTATCGACATATTAATTAAACCTAGAATTATTGAAAACATTCATATAGGTTCTTCTTGTATGATGGAAGAGATTAACACTTACAAAGCCCTATTTCAAGAATTCTAAGACATTTTTTCTTGGTCTTATGAAGAGATGCTAGGAATCAATCCTAAGATTGTCATTCATGAGATTAAGACATACCTGGATACCAAGCCAATTAGACAAAGATTACGTCCAATACGTCCACGGAAAGTTGATGCTATTAAAGCTGAAGTTGAGAAACTACTACGAGCAAGGTTTATTTATCCAATTCCATTGACAGATTGGGTATCTAACATAGTTCCCATTACAAAAAAACAAGGGACTATAAGAGTATGTGTCGATTATAGAGATATTAATAAGGCATGTCCAAAAGACAATTATCCTACACCCTATATCGACCAAATTATTGATGATTGTGCCAGAAATGAAATTTTCTCATTTATGGATGGATTTTTTGGTTATGATCAAGTCAACATGCTCCCTTTTGATCAACCGAAAACAACGTTTATATGTCCTTGGGGCACATTTTCTTATTGAAAATTACCTTTCGGATTAAAAAATGCTGGTGAAACTTTTTAAAGACCCATGTCTTATGCTTTCATGACATCAAACATATTGTACAGCCTTATCTGGATGATTTACCTGCTCACTCTCTACACAGAAACGATCATCCTATACACTTACGAGCTATTTTCATGAGATGTAGGCATTACAACATTCGTTTGAATCCAAACAAATGTGTTTTTTGTGTGCAATCAGGATGATTACTTGGATTCATTGTTTCAAAATATGGCATTCATGTCGACACCTCGAAGGTTGAGGCCTATATAAATTTACCTCCTCTTTCCACACTCTGCCAACTCCAAAGTTTGCAAGGGAAAGAAATTTTTTTATGTAGATTTATACCGAACTATGCTGAGGTAACAAAAAATTTTCCCCAGTTGTTGAAAAAAAGTGTTCATTTTATTTGGGATGAGATTACCAATAAATATTTTGATGCATTAAAACACGCGTTGACCCATGCATTTTTATTGCATCCACCCAATTACCACCAGGACTACTTTTTATACTTAGTTGTCTCTGATTCCACCATTGGAATGGTCTTGGTTTAGGAGGATGAATCTCACAATGAACATGTGTTCTATTATCTCAGTCGAAATATTAACCCGATGGAAATCAGATATACACATGTGGATAAATTGGCCTTGGCAGCTGTTAACACTGGAAAATAATATAAGCAGAAGATGACATTATTTAATGTCAAGCAGAAGGATTTACAGGGTTGAAGGACATTAGAGAATCTGGAAAGTATTTAAAAATCTCTAAGGTCTGAGGAAAAATCAAATTTGAGCAAGTCATAAATGCTTTTGCGTGCATAATCCTTCGCGAAGAGCGCCTTTGTGCGCCTTTCGACCCCAAATGCGTGCAATCTTGGGAGTAGCAAAAGTCACTTTCTGGGACCACAAAAAGCACACTCCAAGACAATGATTTCACACTTGAAGCCACCTAAGGACAGCCACAAAAGCCTTCTTATACATCAAGGGATCACACAATGGAATATTTGTGGCACACAAAAGAATCATCCCCCTCTCTTGGGTCACCATCCACAATGTACCAAGAGAGGGAAGGAGGATTTGAATTCTCCTATATAAGGCTACCATGAGATGAAGAACTTGAGAGCACATTGTTATTCTGGCCAGAATTTCCCAAGAAATAGCAGCAGTGTGTGATCTGGAGCTGAATATAGAGGGGACTCAATTGTTGGCCATCCAATAAGTAGAGTCCAACATAGTAGAGAGAGGGATACTTTGCACCGAAGCAAGCTTGGAAGTAAAAACATCCTTGCATCGGGACTTAGAACCCATGATCTAAGGGCCCTTTGGCAAGAGGGTTAAAGTTTCATCCTCATTTCCTACCAGCACTCAATTAGAGGGGCCAAAGAGCCATCATTTGGATTATTGTAGTTTTTTGACTCTATTCAGAGCTTTTGTTTTATTTTTTTAGTTTTAGTTTATATATGCATGTTATTTATCTATTTAGCATGTTTATGATTCTAGCTTGTTCCACTAACTTGCTTGACTCAACTTATTTTTTTTCCTGTGACCAATAAATTAATAGGGTCAACCACGCCCCTTAATTTGGTGTGATTTCATACATTCGTGCACCAAAAAAACTAACAAAGGATTGGCGACTCCACTAACATTTATTTCCAAGTTTATGTGGTTGTGCCTTTTTGCAAAGACCCCTGTCTATGTTGTGGAGTGGAGCTGAATTCCCCCTTTTTCTCTTGTAGTCCCTAGTTCATCCCAAGTGACAGAATGAAGCAGAAAAGCTCCAAAAATTACTTTTGTAGGAATCTGCATGCTTTTCCCTCCCACAGACGTGCCCAGGGCGCGCATTCAGAGCTAACCCATGCGTAGACATCAGGCTTGTTGCATCCTTTTGAGTGCAAAAGGAAGAAAGAGGAATTTCTCCCACTTTCTATCTTTTCATGCTTGTAAAGTGCTTGGCAGCCCATAATACATCTATGAGCACTGGTTGAGGTACCCCCTAATTTTCTAAAGCTCACTCTTAGCTGATTTTTGTAGGCTTAGTCTCAGTTTTATTTCAAGTTGATTTTGTGCAAAGCTTACACATAGTTTAATTAGGGGGGGAAATAACTTGCGTTCTGAAAAAATATTATGTTTTGCAAATTTAGGTACCAACACACCTATATAATTAGCCAAAGAAAGTGGCCGAAGTTCACGCATGCTTAGCTAGTTTCTTTTTTCTAGTGTAAAAGTCATTGATTTAGTTCAATTTTGCACTAGGATTTCGGGACTAGGATTGAATTGTCGATAGAAGAGCAAGTAATCTTTGTTTCCTTTGCACCCTTCGGTGATCCTAGGAAAGCATATGAACACTCTCTATTCTCAACTCACCATCTCCCTTTAGTTGATCACATAGATTAAGTAGGAAAAATAGAAAGCGGCCCATATCCACACATGTTTTTCTTTTGAGCAAGGAACAATACAACATAGTTTAATAGGGGATTTTGAAAAGGATCATCGCATATCCACACATTCAAACTATGTGCTTGTACACTTTTTCTCACACACATCCACCCACTTAGCAAAGAAAAGACACCTAAAACTAACTTAACCAAACTCACTAAATTCTCCCCACAGGGGCCACAAAAGAATTTATAGTTTAATTTAGGATCAAGGGGATAGGCATCCAATAATCCACCTTGATCATTCTTCATCTTGAAACATAGAATTTGACTATTTAGGGAGCTTTAAATCCACCTATCAACCCACAGAAAAGAAAACTCGAGCGCGACAGAGACCCATTTCAGAGGGGGTTAGGCTTAGGCATAGTGCGTGTTGTATCAGTTGGGGCTCCCTGACCCGGCTGATACTCGATACTGTTAGCTAACTTACCAAGAAGCCCAAGACTCGAAAGCTCATGTGGGACGGTGGTACTTAGTGGCCAAATCTAGGGCATCCTTTCCCTATAGGTGACAGTGCAGACAAGCACTAGATCCTCTACCTTTACCTTGGTGTATTTTCTTCGGCTGACTGGGGGCATCGCCAGCTCTTATGGGATGTTGTGCTAGCACTTGCAAGATATCTTCTCAAGGCCCAGTTAAATTTGAGTGTTTTAGGATGAATAGGTCTTCTAGGATTTGAGTATCATATGCAAACAAACAAAAACCACTTTTTTTATTGCTTGATCATATAGAATTAATTTAAAGGGAAAATTTATTTTATTTTCGCTTTGTTTTATGTATGCGATTGGAATTTTTCTTTGATCATAGAATCTATCCTCTCAAATTTTTCCAAAACCATATCTAGTCAACACTAGAACAAACCCAACAAAACCTCATTGATCTAGGCTTCTTTTGGACCTCCACCCATTATCGGGAGGGGTTCCAGGTCTTTCGCCATTTAGGTGTTAAAGACGAAACACTGCCACCATTATTGGTTCGTCCTTTATTGGGGAATCCTTAGTTGGGAACCCTAGTCGGTCCCCCAATGCCACACCACACACCACTCCTCTCATGACCCCTAGAGGGCAGAGGAGTGCGACCCATTCGGTGTTGAGATTGCAACAAGATGATGAGCTTAGTGAAAAGATTCACCTTCACTCAGTGGGCCCGTAGGCTATTTTTGGCGCAAGTCTATTTTTAGACTATGTCTATTTTTAGACATGTCAATCATATTATATGAGTTGTAAAAT
Organism: Pinus albicaulis; assembly: GCA_034641835.2. Classification (NCBI taxonomy): domain Eukaryota; kingdom Viridiplantae; phylum Streptophyta; class Pinopsida; order Pinales; family Pinaceae; genus Pinus; species Pinus albicaulis. The sequence goes on along the minus strand of CM076572.1, from coordinate 1,447,263,701 downwards.
GCTATTTGTGGATGGTTGGTCAAGTTGGAAAAATAGATGGACTTTTATTTTTAGACATATTGGGCAAAATATATTTTTAGATTGCCAGTCTAAAAAAATATATGTCGAATATTATTAGCTCTTAATAATATTTGGACTATAAACATTATCTTATTCTCTTGGAGCACTTCAGTTAAGTGCACAGATGTGGCACAGGAGCTTACAGAAGGAATTACACTATTCCTAAGGGTTAAGTGGAGCTATTGCATGGAGACTTCGCTAGAACTATGACAGAAAGGTTTTGTAGGCTCACCTAGAGGTTGGTTGGGGGCAAGAACTCACGTATAGGCATGCTACTTAACAGAGACTCACACAACCATGCACGTTCAGAAAAAATAAATAGAGTAGAATGAGAAAGTTACCCGTAGGTCCTACGGTTGAAGAAGATCCCGCAGGGTTCAAACCCCCAGCAACCGTCCTTCCTTCTTAACCTGAAAAACAAGAAGAAACAAACACAAAGGACTGGTTGTACAGCATATATCTACTCTAAATGTCAGTGAGATTCATATAAAACATTAAATAAATCATAATGAATGCTTGTATAACAAATATTCTCATACATAAAAGCATACACTAACACGTTTATTTCGGGAACAGCATGATACTTCTGTATTATAAATAGTATGTACAAAAGTAATCAAGTGGAGAGATCACCTGATCCTTCCAAGGCCTTCGCAGACCGTCGTCCGGATCCGTCCAGCCCTTGCCTCGCTAAGACTCCTTCCAAACTGGTGCATACGAGATAACATATAAAGGAATGTGTATCTCAAGGAAACAAGGGTTTCCTGTAATGAACTGGGAAAGTGCAGGAGGCACGGGGAATCAGACTTGGATAGGGAATACCAACAGAGTATAATATCAATAATTCTCTCTCTCCCTTAGGCCATACACATGAGGGCTTTTTATACTCCCTTCAATTAGTTTCAACAGTTGGAAACAGTTGGCCACGGGCTGGGGTGGTTGAACTACCTGAGTAACCATCAACCCAGCGCGAAATTAGGGATTTTTTATATATTTTTAATCATTTTAATGGCATACGCGGAAAAGTCTAGCTGGACTCGCGTATACACGCGGAAAAACACGGGCATAGTCGCGTATGGGGGATTTTACACTGTTTTTAAGTGAATTTGTCCAAGTCTGTAGGAATGGGTGCCCAAAAGCCATAAAGTAATCATGAATCATATCAAGGTGAGAAATGATGCTATAACAGATGCCCCCTAATATATGAGGTCAAAAGGGGTACATGATGGCCGAAATGTATTATGCACATAGAAAGAACTTCGCAAGGACAAGAGAGGAATTCACCAGATTTCAGCCTGCCAAAAACCAATGAAAGAAACAGAGAGTCAACTCATGCTGAGGCGGGCATACCCATGCTCAGTCAAAAATACATCGTATATAGAAAGTACTGAAATAGATCCAACATGTATACAAGTATAGCTGAACTGAAAGTAATGAATCATCTGAGCATGGCCCGGGAATACAAGTCTGAATCAATTTCCAAGTATCACATATAGAAAGTTGATCAAAGATGGTGCAACTGGATGTCTGATCAAATAAGTAACTGAATCTCCAAGTACCGGATCATAAGAGGTGGATCAAACGGTACAATCACGCAACTCGGGGACCAACATATAGGATGCTGATGTACTGAACTGCAACATATAAGGGTGGACGGCATCACTGGCAGATACTGAAAGGACTATCAAAAGTGAACCGAAACATGCTGATGCAACCCGAGGTCTTCACCGATCACTATGGCACAATTCTACACAATGGGAATAAATGAGCTGAAGTCGACCATGTGAGAAATCGTTGGATTACCGGGCAATGATGAATCCCGTTAACCAACGTGAGACAACCCACCGATAATGATAATGAGTGTCAAGGTGCCCCAGTACAATCTGACAAGTGTGAATGAATGAGTTGAAGTCGAACACTTGAAAGAATCTACCAATCAGGAGGCAATAATGAATCCCCACTGTCGATAGCGAAGAGTCTGCCACTGATGACTGCAAACCCTAAGGTATTGACAAAAAGACTCTAGATCTTGTTCCCAGAGCAATGAGTCGGAGTCGATGGGAAAAGATCTGCTGGAAGGAAGGCATTAAGGCATCCCACATCAGTCCAGCGCGAGTGTAACCCGCAGGCCAAGATTTGGAAGGAATGGGACGAAGGAGAGTGATGGAACCAAAACCGAAGTACGTTTCCGACGTGCACAAGATGAAGCTAGCGCACGGAAGAAACCCTCTGAACCAACCAATAATGAAAGCTGACACGGAGGCGAGAAATCCACCGATAGGGTCAAATGGAAATCCAGGTACTGCACGAATCCCAAGTGTGATAATGTGTGCTGACGTCGAACACAGGGGAAACCACTCAGTCAAAGACCCGTGATGATGATCAAATGCTGAGCACGAGGTCACCTATCAATAATGGAAATAGGCCCAAGGTGCGGCTCTAGGTTTGCTCTCAGAGCAATGTGTCGTAGTCGATAAGAGACAAACCCGCCGGCAAGAAGTCAATGGGGACCCTCTCAAACCAGCACGAGCAGAAGACCAAAACATCTGATGTGATAGAACATGATACTGACAAGACCGGGAAGGCCGACTGAATAATGAGTCAAGAGACACCGCAGAATGGCCGATTCAGGCTAGACTTCCCTTGAACAAAAGCACGACTCTGTGATGACCATGGCAGTAAAAAGTGACACTGTATAAGTCTGTCATGCAGGAGGCACAACAAACTCTCCATATGATTGGAAGAGATAACCAACCGGGGGAGAACTGACAAGTGAAACATGGTAAAGGTTGAACCTAGGTCAAAACTAAAACCATCCCAAATGAAGGAAATATATATAAGTAAATGTGCTTTGTTCAAGGGCGACAAAACTGACTCTGTACTGCCATCAAAACAACGAAGATACATCCCGTTCCCGCTCTTTTTTTTATATTTGATTTTTTTGTCTTTTTCATATAATAAGCCTGAAAAAGAATAAAAGAATGCTATGGTACAATGGATAGAACGAGTATCAAGAAAGCAGATGCACTAGTTCCTGGGAGTGGAACAATCCTATGCTCAATGCAAGGTGGCGAAAACTGGTCAGTGATACTCAGAGGAACGTTCCATCCATGGGTACAAAGGTGTCAAGTCGTGATAGCTAAATGCATGCAATGGTTAACTTGTACAGAAAGTCAAGGTCAAAAGTTGGCTTAAACATCGAGTCCAAATGAAGCCGGCTAAAGGCCAGGATAAACAAGTAGCCAATATGCAATGCAATAATACAACTTAACGACACCAGGGAGCCTCTAGGGTAATAGCCAGAAAAATGATAGTGAGGAAGAAGAAGAATGAAGCTTCAACACATAAGTCATGGCGGGACTAAAGAGGACTCCCGAGCCTACATAAAACGCAGCATGGGCAACAAGTGATAGCGAGGAATTAACTAGGAAGCCCATGTAAAGGAAGGCTCTACCATCAAGTCATGATTAAATAATCGGCGAGTGAAATGGGTGTAATACTCATGACCTGATGGGATCGACCCTAAGGCAAGTGATCAGTATGGAGGTTAGTATGCAAGATGCAACGGAGAGTGATTTCCCTAACCTATATGCCAGTGAAGATCATATACCTGCCGTGACGAGTCGGAAATCATGGATCAAAAACCGGGAAAAATCTCAAAATCGTCAAAATGTACCTGAAAACATACCAAACTGGGCACTTCCAAGCAACCGAGTTATGCAGCTTAAGATAGATCGAAAAAATAAGCATAAGGAATTTTTGTGAAAATTTTCAATTTTTAGCCATAAATAGACAAATTACCTCTCATTTGGTTCATTATTACATAGCTGATTTGGAAAAAGTGCTCTGGAGCAAAAAACTTCTTTCGTCAAATCAGGAACAACCGACCGTCGGAACTCAGCGAAACTTCAGGTAGGCTCCTTAATCATCCTGTTTATTCATTTTGTCCGTTTGGAAATTAAAATTAAGTGATTTTTTGCTTTAAAACCCTTGCTAAAATATGCGTACCTGCGCATACGCGGGTTCATTGAAGGAAACCCGCGTATACACGCGACTGTGTACAGGAAAAACCGCGTATGCGCAGGTCCGAAACTTAAAAAGCGTGGCTAATGCATAATTTGATGAAATTTCTCAGGATGACCATCTCATGGAGGGAACGTGAGCATAGCGCAATAGACCAAGAGGTCATGCAGGATCGCGCAGCGCAAAATATCCTCCGGAATTGCGGATTGTTGAAATTCTTTAAAATGCCCAATATGAAAAGCAATGTGCGGTTGCTTGAAATGCTCGTAAATTACTGGGAACCAGATCAGGATTGCTTCATAATTGATCAGATGCCACTACGCATAGAAGTGGAGGATATATATTTTATCACTGGACTCTCCAGGAGGGGAGAACCAGTAGACTTGCACGGAAAGCCCCTGGGAGGGTTAACCGTGGAAGACTATGTCCACGTTTATTGCGTAGAGGGTTCCAAAAAGGTTGGAACACAGATTGCAATTAAAGATATCAGGGATTTGCACATGAAAATCCTCCTGTTTACCATCAGCAGAGTGGCAGGATCTTCCTCACTACATCAGGCATCCAGGACGCAAATGAGCATAGCTGTAGAGTGTTTGACTCATGTTTACGATTGGTGCACAACCCTGTTACTGAATATTTAACAACAGTTGACTTCAATTCGCCAAGCAAAAGCCAAACACTTTGGCTATGGGACCATTTTGACAACATTCTTCTTTGAGAGGATTCCAGCTTTGAGACCCAGAGTGATCTCGACCATCAGCAGCCCGCAGGACCCAAGAATTGCCCATTGGGCAGACATGATGAAGAGACTGGGGGGCAGCGAAGTACCCCGAACCACATGGGATGATGAGTTCTTCCTTTGGTGGGGAGAACAGATCATCGCAGTGGACGAATATCCCTATGCCGGGATGGACTTCCGAGGAGATCCAGATCTAGTACTTCCACCAGGCACAGCATGGGGAGCAGTCGGTAAGTTTTTGCAAAAATTTTGACTTATATAATTTTTTTTGGATTTTCTCAAATATGTATGAAAAAATAAAAAACATTTTTTTGATTGGATTCATAATGACTGACAATTAAAAAATGATCATGTTTCAGATGTTGGACCAGTACGACCTGAGGGTCTCCCGCGCCATAAGTGTCGCAGGGGCGAGGCAGAGACAGTGGACTCAGACAGGACACTCCAGGCCGTGCAGAGAAACTTGGAGGGATTAACCCGCCAAATCCCTATGGCTGCCGTGGAGGACTTGCCTGAAGCCGTCCAAAGACGGGTAGTAGGAGTACCCCGAGACTTGGTTAGATTATTCCGCCGTGTGGCTACTGTAGTTACGTTCTATCGGAACACGACTGCTGGACAGGGACCTCAGGAGTAGACAGATGTTATATATTAGATGACTGTATATTCTTTTTGAGACTGAACATGATGGGGCATAAGCCCAAGTTTTGTACGAGATTATGGATCCAAATTTTGTAAAGTTTTTGAAACACTCTAATGATATATATATACAGTGATATTTGATGTGATGTGATAAATGTATCAAATGTATGATGTTTTTTATGATTAAAAATTTATTGTATTGAATGATTAATATGCCAATCCAAAGCTTGATTAGCCAATGAGTCAGCAAACCAATTGTCAGCTCGAGGAATATGAATGAAAGTTAAAAATTGAAATGACCTTTGTAACAAACGTACCCTCAAGAACAATCGTAATAAAAATGGATCTCGTACCCGATAAGTGTTGTTCAACTACGACACCACCAGCTAAGAGTCCAAGAACACTACCAACGAATCAACACCCAAAGATATTGCCTCCGAGAGTAGATGAATGACTGCAGTGTATTCTACTACATTATTGGAAGCAGGACCAATGCAGACCCCTCTTGATACCAACAGCTGACCGGAAGGATAATGAAGCACCCAAGCCGCGGAAGCTAAGTTCCGGGTGTGTCTACTAGCACCATCGGTGAAACCAAAATGACTCATGACATCCAACACAACCTGCCATAGCAGATCAAAAACATCACCACCTCATCAAAAATCGAAAATCAATCAGATATGTACAAAGCAAAAACTACTATATACAAAAGCAACATGCCAGGTCGAAGCCTAGGCATAATACTTCTTCAAATAGAGCCCATTTCGGGGCTCCGGCAACTCGTTCCCTTCGAAATCAACCAAGGTATAAGCTCCTTTCTTAAGGACTTTTTTAATGATATAGGGGCCATACCACATCGATTTAAACTTTCCTGCCCCCAAGGCATCTTTTTCTTGGGCATAGACCAAAACAAGGTCACCTTCCGAAAAGACCCTAGGCTTAACCGCCTTATCGTACTGAACTTTGACTCGATTTTTATGCGCTTCATTCATCGTGGCGGCATCTCGACGCTGCTCATCGAGATGTTCCAAATGAAGAAGTCGTTCTGCCAGACTGGAATTGTCAGGAAGAAGCTCAACAGTTAATTTAAGAGAAGGAATCTCGCATTCAATGGGAAATACGGATTCCACCCCGTGGACTAACTGAAACGGAGTAAAGCCAGTTGCAGTTTTCACTGACGTCCTGTATGCCCAAAGTGCAGGATATAGCATAATATGCCAGTTGGATCTAGCTTTATCAATTGTCCTTTGAAGAATTTTCTTCAAGGATTTATTCACGGCTTCCACTTGCCCATTGGCTTGAGGATAATACGGAGATGAATGCTCCTGCCGGAAACCCAATTTGAGAGCCAACTCAGCCATCATACTATTTTGAAAATGACTGCCATGGTCAGTGACAATCTCTCTAGGAATACCAAAACGAGCGATAACTTGGTTGAAAAGGAACAAAGCTGCAGTCTCACCATCGTTCCCAAAAGTAGGCATAGCCTCGACCCACTTCGTAAAGTAGTCTACTGCTACAATAATGTACTTGTGACCTTTTGCCGAAGGCAGGTTACAAGTAGTAAAATCAATACCCCACTTTGTAAAGGGTCCGACAGTAACGACTGGAAAAAGCGGAGCTGGATGAGCGCGCATTTTTCGAGTATAGACCTGACAAGGATGACACCTTTTGACCGATTCAATACAATCTTTGAAAATCGAGGGCCAAAAGTATCCAGCACGCAAAATCTTTTGGGCTGTAGCAAGCCCATATAAATGACCCCCACAAGCTCCACTGTGAGAATCATTGAGCACAGCCTCAGCTTCTTCGAAAGTTAAGCAGCGTCTTAGGATTGAATCAACCCCTCGACGGTACAAAGCATCACCAATAATCAGATAATTCTTGGCCAAGTGACGCAGTTTACGACGCTCATCTTTCGAAAAAGTAGAGGGAAACTTCGCAGTCTGGAGATACACAATGATATCCCCATACCAAGGATCCTGTGGAGAGATCATAAACAAGTGTTCGTCCGAAAAGGACTCATCATAGATCATCTCCTCTCCACAAGGCAACTCGGAGATCAATTCCGCAAAAACTAATGACTTCTTGGATTTGGCAGACATGAACTCGAGATCAAATTCTTGTAAAATCACAATCCATCTATTATATTTGCCCCCAATCACTCGCCTGCTGAGGACAAAGTGAAATGGATTGGCAGCTGCCAAGACATAAGTTTTGCGAAGAATAATGTAATGCCGGAGTCGCTGCACAGCATGGACTGCTGCTAAGGCTAATTTTTCTATCGGGGTGTATCGAAGTTCAGGTCCTACCAGTCCTCGACTAAGGTAGTAAATAACATGCTCAACAAGAGCATCATCCTCCTAAACCAGAACCATACCAATGGTAGATTCTGCTGTAGCCAGATACAAAAGAAAATCTCTGCTATAATCGGGTGGACTCAGTAAAGGAGCAGAGGTCAATGCCTTTTTCAAGGCATCAAATGAGCGTTGAGCATAGTCGTCCCAAAGAAAAGGAACTCCTTTCTTCAACAATCTCATATATCCCTTTGTAATCTTAGCATAGTTAACGATAAACCTCCGAAGAAAATTAGACTTCCCTTGGAGACTTTGAAGCTGACGAATTGAAGACGGGGGAGGCAACCGAAGTATTGCCTCAACCTTGAAGGGATCTACCCTTATCCCTTCCCTAGACACAATGAATCCCAATAGCCGACCGGATGTAACCGCGAAAACGCACTTGTTCGGATTTAATCGAATTTTATAAAAACGACATCTTTCAAATATTTGCCGGCGGTGACCTGGATGATCCATCCTCTTTCGAGAATGAGCAGCTAAATCATCTAAGTATGCCTTTATAATATTCTTGATGTCGTGGAAGGCGTAAGACATGGCCCGCTGAAAGGTAGCCCCAGCATTTTTAAGACCAAAAGGCATTTTCTTATATGCAAACGTACCCCAGGGACAAATAAATGCGATCTTATGTTGATCTTCTGGGCGGATAGTAATTTGATTATAACCAGAAAAACCGTCCATGAAGGAGAAAATCTCGTTACCAGCACACTCGTCAATAATCTGATCGATGAAAGGTGTGGGGTAATTATCTTTAGGACACGCCTTATTCAGGTCTCTGAAATTGATGCACACTCGAATCGTTCCTTGCTTTTTATCTACCGGAACGGGATTTGAAACCCATTCAGTCAGAGGAACTGGGAAAATGAATCCCGCCTTAAGCAACTTTTCAACTTCAGCTTTGATAGCTGCTGCCTTCCTAGGATTGACCGGACAAAGTTTCTGCCTGACCGGCTTAGCGTTTTCATACATCTTGATCTCATGTTGGACAATAGATGGGTCTATGCCAGGAATTTCCTCATAAGACCAAGAAAATACATCCCTATACTCTTTGAAGAGATCGGTATAGATTTGAATCTCCTCACGGGAACATTCAGCTCCAATGAAGACATTCTCGATAATATTGGGATCCCTGGAGATGTTCACCGGGATAGTAGGAGAGATCACAGCCATGTTCCCTTCAGCATATACCTGTGTTGGTGCCAAAGGGCTCAAGACTGGGTGAACAGGACCAGGAGACTGAGGACTTGGAAAAATTGTTTCGACTTCGCTCAAGTCAGGTAGGAAGTAAGACCGATGATGCAAATCATCCCACTGTCTATCTATATCTGTCATCGCTTCTAGGATGGCCTCTTCAGATGGAAGAGTGGTATCTAGACAATCATGGGCAGAAGAAGAAGTAAGCGTCCAAGCCGGAGCCACATCACCATCCAACTCTTCCGGTGAAAGAGGAGCTAGAACAGATTCTGTAGTGTCAACAATAGACTGATATGCAATCTCAGCTGCAGAAATCAGAAATTACATTCCACCCACTTGACCTTCCACTAATGTGGCCGTAGGGGAAGGTAAGGTCCAAGGGTCCGAAAAATAATGAGTTCGAAAGAACTCTCTTCGAAGGGGAGCCTTGGAGGATGAAATAGCATTAATATGAACCTTAGGAGGAGGAAGATCGAAAGTACCCATCAAGGAAGAATACATTCCAACTCCTAAATTCTCAACAGGCGCCTTAGTATTATCCAGCTTAGGAACAGATGAGTCAGAAGGCACATCCAGGTCTACAGGAGGACAATCCAGTTGATCCACTGTGACAATCCTCCCTTCGCGGGGGAAACATACAATTCGAAATAGTGAGGATGCAATGGCATCCATCTCATAAATCCAGTTCCTCCCCAACAGAAGGTTGTAGTCCAAGGCTACATCCACTACCTCAACCTCTATGTTAACGGTTTTGCCCCCAACACAGATGGGCAAAGCCGGGACAATACCATGGGGTCTGTGAGAATGACCATCGAACGCAGTAAGAACAGTGCTAGATGGAACAGCTTTGGGAGATCCAAGTGTCTTCCAGCATGCGAGAGACATCACGCATGTAGAAGCACCCTCATCAACAACCGTTCGAAAGATATTGCACTTTCGATACGACGATTTAATATGGAAAGCCATGTGATGAGGAAGTCTCTTCTTAAAATTAGTCATATCAAATGTAATCAGAAGAGAATTTTTTGGATCAATAGCCCCAATGGAAGTGAGCAAAGCACTGCGCTGAGCCGGACAAGACTGGAGTACCTCTAAAGCTGACATAGCACAAGGACTTTGCGCCAGATCTTCTACAATCGAGTAGTTCTGGGCAGCCCTCGCGTTTGGATTAATCGTTGACCGCTTAGAAGATGCTTTGGGCATCCGAGGCATAGACTCAACAGTTGGCTTCGTGATGTGAAGCGGCTCAGTAGCATCAGGAACTTCCTTAGCTTTCGAAGATTCCTCTCCGCCATAATCATGGGATCTCGTAGCGACATCCACGTGAGCACTCATCATAAAGATGTTCGATGGAATTTCCCCTTCTTGGGCACCTCCAGAGGAAGCCCCAGGATTTTGGTTCGCGCCAACAACTAATTGCTGCCCTTGGGGAAAAGGGTTTGTTAGCACAGCCTGGGAACTAGAAGAACCCTGCTGAGATAACAGGCGCTGAGCATCCTGAATTTTCGGGAAAAGGTGTGTGAGATGGTCTCCAGCACAAAGCTTGCATGGAAACTTCACTTTCTTTTTCTCCTTTTGACCCTCACCAACACGCTCGTTGGTTTTATTTGCATTGCCCTTCCCGTTCTTGCCCTTCTTCTTGTTATTTCGTCCTTTCTTCTTCCCATCGGATTGTTGATTTCCTTTGGGATCAGAAGATTGGACAGCATTTATGGACAAAGGCTGGGAAGGTGATGACTCTGCAGGCACAGCCTGACTAGAAGGAGCAGATTGTAAAGACAACTGCTGCAATTGAGAAAGCAGGCTGGCTGCACTACTACTGACCGATCCGACAAGTCCGTCACCATGCGGACCAGGTTTAGTTTTCGACAAATCCAATTTGGAGCAAGGAGCATTGGGTAAATACTTATAAAGCATCCCAGACTGAGAATAGATCAGCTCTAACTGCTGGGCCCTAAAAATGGCCTGCTCCTCAGAAAATACCCCAGATAGGGATACATCTTTTGAAATATCTGACTGCAGAGATTTCAAAAACCACTCGAGAAGGAATTCACCTGGAATATGAGCTTTGATAAGCCTCTTCCTTCTCCTCCATTCCTGAATGTGATCAGAGATGTGAGTTGCCTCATCCTGCTTAAAATTAGCCAGGAGTTCGGTCCCAGCCTCATATCTGACAGGCAACTGAAAATGGTTTAGAAATGTGACAGCCAGTTCCCCAAATGTAGCGAAACTGCCCCCAGTGAGCTCGATATACCATTTGGCAGCATTTCCAGTTAGGGTGCGTTGAAATAATCTCAACCTAATCGAATCATCGATAAGGGAGTTTGATGAACACCATAAGTGGAAAGTGGTGATGTGGTCCGCCGGATCCTCTCCATTCTTACCTTCAAACTTTGGAATGTTTGAAGGAAGTTTGGTCGGGACCGGAGGCCACCCTGGACTATAACGAATCGGGTCATTAGTCAACTTCGACAAATCTGGCAAGTTTAACGTTGCCAGAAACGATAAGCGAGGCGGAGCCTGAGAATTCCAACCTTGAGGGGAAGGATTCCCAACATTCTGAAAAGAATAGCCTGGATTTGATAAGGCACCAGGCTGCCAGAAAGGACTCGTATAAAATGGAGAAGAACCCCCTCCCCACGCCGAGTTACCAAAGCCCAGACCAGTTCCCCCCGCTGAAGTGTTAAATGAAGAGGAGAGCCCCTGATAGGGGTTCCAAGCATTAGACAGAGGAGAAAAGGTCTGATAAGCACTCGAAGAAGGGAAAGAAGCATTCCCTTGATGACCTGCGTAAAAATAGTTCCCTGCCCCAGCCGTTGTAAACACAGGATTCCATCCCGTAAAAGTAGTCGAACTTTGCCCCCCAGACCAAGGGTTGAAATTCTGGGTCTGGGACGTAAACGGAAACGACCCTAAAGAAGGATTGGAACTGGGAATGTGCCCAGCCCCAAAGGGGAAACCCTGAAAGGAAGCTGATCCACTATCCATGTTAGACATGGGCGTAGATCCAGCTGAAGCAGCAGAAAAGGAAAAAGAGGGATTTCCACTAATGGACAACCCTGAACAAAAGTGACCAGAATGGGAAGCATATGCTTGGGTGAACCCAGAGCCAAACATAGCAGTACTAGAAGCAATCGAAGATGAAGCAATAATGCCCCCTGCTTCAACAGAAACAGGAGTCTGAATGCCTGCAGCACTCACGGTAGAAGCCGCGTTCCCAGTCGTGGCCATCGAAAGATAAGAATGATACGGAAGATCCGGCGGTCTCTCAGACTCCGGTCCGATGTACTGAAGAACAAACGGATGATCAGGAGGAAGAGGAGATGGACCTGCAGCAGGAGGCTCAGGTACGTCTTCAATTTGAAAATCTCCTTCCTGAGGAAACAATACTCGCGAGGTGAGCGAAACGCTCCTCTCGGGACCGACACCAGAATCATCTATGAAACCCTCAGATCTTTGTGGAGGATCACTCTCCACTGCGTCAGACGCTACCGGATGGTAACCACCAGCTAAATCGCTCCTACGCCTTTTCGAAGAAGGCTCTGGACTCTCGGGAGATAACCCCCGGATTCTCCTCGAACGTCGAGGCGCTTGATCAGCCACTTTTATAGATTTTATAAATTAGACTCAAAAAAGTGAAAAGCTAGGCAAGCTAGGAGCAAAGAGCACTCACTAAAATGAAAATCCCTGAGAAACAGCAAGCAAACAGCCTCCAAGTATTTCCGCTCCGGGTGATGAGGACCGGACACCAAAATACAGGAAAGCGAAGTATAGGGCCTTTCGAAATCAATCTGGGATGATTAGGGCCCAGAACAACTAGCGAAGGTATCAGAAACAGTTACGCTGACCTCCTAACGACAGCCTTTGTCGGCTCAAGCACCCAAGCTTCGCAAGGGCACCCCCCAGAAGTACTGCTGAAAGTGATGCGACGTCTGCCTCAGGTACCACGGGTATTCCCCCCCGCAGTCACCTGTGTAGAACCTAGGAGTGGCAACTATGGACACCAATCCGTATCAGAAGCTGGGCGGAACGGTCTTGAGGTCAGATTCAGCTAATCGGAGGGGGGGTATCCCTCTTCTCAACCTTCACTTCCCCTCGCGCTTGACTCTCGAATGAGAGCTTTCCCAGTCCACCTCACGGAGTTGGATTTCGCTCAATTAATCAACTTCTATGTTTGTTTGAGCGGCCTTGGAGAGTTAACTCTCCACTCACCTATTCCAAGGCCCTACAACCTAGCTAGTTGGTGATTGACACTTAGAAAAACTTGCTAGTTTGATTTTAGATTAAATCGCTTATTTTATGGGCTGTTATATTAAGTCACAAGGATATGGAGATGAAACCAATGGTGTTTTGACGCAAAAGAAATTAATAAAAACTTAACTACATGCACATGCAGTTCTTTGTCTTTCGATGAAAAGTAATCTCTATACAGGTTCTACGAGATTAACAAATTGTATTTTTCTTTTCAAATAGAAAACTCACACTCACAAAAACTAAGAAGCTAACTAAATGCTGAAATGCACCTAATGCAAATCACTACAAGCATGTAAATCCTAAGATGCAAAAAATCTCTTAAAGTAGAGTGAAATTTCCTAAAAAGCTCCTTCAGTTTTAACTCTTTTTGATGACCCAGAAAGCTAGTTCTCGAAATCAAGAACTCTTAATAAGAAGACACCAAAAATCGCTTACAAATAAGAAGAATAAATCAATGACAACTCTTCCTCAAAATCAAGCCAAAAACTAGAAGCAAGAAACCTCACAAAAGCTCCAAAAGATATGGCAAAACGAAAATGAAAATGCAACAACAAAAAAAAAAACAAGACAAAATGTTTTTTGAGTTTTTGAAATGCAAAAACAAAAAGCAAAACAAATGTTTTTTGAGCTTTTTTAGTTTTATAAAGCAAGAGCTCGAAAAGACCAAGCAAAACTATCAAAATCCAAACCAAATAAGACCGAATTTCAAGCACAAACTTCAACAATGCTCCCAAACCTTATAAGGCTAACTCGTAGCAAGATCAATAAGAGCAAAAGAAGACCAGAAAACTCAGCCAATCAGCCTAGACAAATAGTGCAAACTCGTCGCAAACAAAGACTCCAAAGAAGCAAGAAAAGCTCTTCGAAAATTGCAACAAAACCTAGCCTATGGAACTCAAGAAAACCAATCAAAAACGAAGAAAAAATCGCAATGTGAAGCACAACACAAAGATAGGAGCGAGTCAGTGAGCAGAAGCTCTCTGTTCTGATAAAGCAAAACAGCCAAGAATGCTCAGGAAGCGATCTTGGAACTCAATCCAGAAGTGCCAACACCAGTAACAACAATTTGCCAAAAAGACTAGTTTTCATACAAACGAAAGAGAGAAAAGATCTGAAACCACTTCCTTCACACTCCAGTAAGTACAGAGACACTGTAGACACAGGCCTCCATAGCCAGAAAGGACCAAAAAGTCAATAAACCCTAAAATTCAAAATCTGCCTAGGTATACGCGACTTCAGAGCTATGCAACCAGCGTGCATACGCGTCTGTGCTAAGGGAAACTCGCGTATATGCGGGTTCCTTTAGACAAACTTGCGTGTATACGCGACTGTGTGCAGAAAAAAGCGCGTATGCAAAGGTAAATAATGAAAAACAAAAAAGGACAAGCCTGGAAAAGAAACCAGGACTTCAGACTGACTGCAAGAAAATAAACTGGACTGCAAATGAAAGTTAAAACTGTCAGCAACCTACCAAACAGCTGAAACCACCCAACAGGAGAATCACAAGAATGTTGTCCCCAGCGGAGTCGCCAGTTCCGTTTCGGGGAAATCTCACCCTAGAGGTTGGTTGGGGTACAACCTCCACAGAGCAGGGGCATGCTACTTAACAGAGACTCACACAACCATGCACGTTCAGAAAAAATAAATAGAGTAGAATGAGAAAGTTACCCGTAGGTCCTACGGTTGAAGTAGATCCTGCAGGGTTCAAACCCCCAGCAACCGTCCTTCCTTCTTAACCTGCAAAACAAGAAGAAACAAACACAAAGGACTTGTTGTACAGCATATATCTACTCTAAATGTTAGTGAGATTCATATAAAACATTAAATAAATCATAATGAATGCTTGTATAACAAATATTCTCATACATATAAGCATACACTAACACGTTTATTTCGGGAACAGCATGGTACTTCGTATTATAAATAAGATGTACAAAAGTAACGAGTGGAGAGATCACCGATCCTTCCACGCCTTCTCGCATCGTCATCCTGATCCGTCCACTCTGCTCCGCTAAGACTCCTTCCAAACTGGTGCATACGAGATGACATATAGGGAGATGAGCATCTCAAGGAAACAAGGGTTTCCTATAATGAATTGGGAAAGTGCAGGAGGCACGGGGAATCAGACTTGGATAGGGAATACCAACAGAGTATAATATCAATAATTCTCTCTCTCCCTTAGGCCATACACATGAGGGGCTTTTATACTCCCTTCAATTAGTTTCAACAGTTGGAAACAGTTGGCCACGTGCTGGGGTGGTTGAACTATCTGAGTAACCATCAACCCAGCCCGAAAATAGGGAATTTTTATATATTTTTTAATCATTTTAATGGCATACGCGGAAAAGTCTAGCTGGACTCGCGTATACACGCGGAAAAACACGGGCATAGTCGCGTATGGGGGATTTTACACTGTTTTTAAGTGAATTTGTCCAAGTCTATAGGAAAGGGTGCCCAAAAGCCATAAAGCAATCATGAATCATATCAAGGTGAGAAATGATGCTATAACACAGAGTTTGGTGGAGTTATTGAGGTAGTTGGTGGAGTTGTGTTCAGTTTAACTTAGTTAAACATAATTGAGCTAGTTGTATCTAGTCTAACTGATTGATACACTAGTGAGAGTGGTGTGAATTAATTATTAATTAATTCACTAATTATTAACTCATTAATCGACTAAAGAATACATCAGTTAACTACAGTGCATGGACAGTTTTAGTGGAGACCAGTGAAGAGGTAGGTGAAAGAGCAGTGTGACTATCAGTTGTGACTATAGTGTTGCATGATTTGCAACACACAATGGTTGGAGATGCCAATGAGGATTGCGTGAGAAAGGCTGGACAAATTCGAGTTCATTCAGAGCCATTATTTAGCAGTGATTGCGCAGTAGAGGCAGGCTAGCAGGTGGCAGATATTGGAGCATGAGATTTGCTAGATCAGACCCGATTAGTGTGTAGAAATTGGAGATTGTACTGAGAGCTTGTGAGGAGATTTGTATGGTGATTGTTACATGATCTCTATGACATATAATATACAGATAATTGGGGGTTTTCAGCTTTAAGCTTTCCCATAAAATATTGTGTTCATATGTGTGAATTTTTATGGTTTTAATGTGTGCATGCAATTGATTTTATTTCCACAATTAATGATCAATGGTAGAAGAGATTATGTATTGTGCATGAAGTCAAATAGTGTGTGATCAAGAGAATATCAGATGTATAACATATCAGTTATAAAATTTCTACATGGTATCAGAGCTATATTGATCATTGGAGCAATTACAAAGCATTGAAGCGGTTGAGTTTTGTGCTGGTGGAATTTGAATTTGCAACAGTGTTTTCTTGGTGTCGAATTTGAGATTTATTTCAACGGATTGCGATTGGAGTATGCCATTGAGGGAAACTCGAATTATATTTCATGGAAGTACGGGATGGAGGCGGTGTTGGATGATAATGGGTTGAAGGAGTTTATAGATGCAGAAATTCCAAAACATGCTTCTAGCAATGTTGCCGCACTTGACGCATGGCAAAAGAAGACAGCAAAGTGTCGAAGGATTCTGTTGGAAGGTGTGAAGGATCACATAGTGTCTAGCCTTCATGGTAAATCTTCCCCATTCTTGATGTGGAAATATTTGACAGATGTTTTCCAAAGCAAGAGCTACCAGAGGAAGTTGACGCTCAAGGATAAACTCAGGAACATAAAAATGGAGAAAGGCGACAGTATACCCAAGTACCTCACGAAGTTTGTCCAGTGCAAGGATGAGCTGGGAAGTGTGGGGGATACTGTAGATGATGAGGACTTGGTGAGCTTGGCTCTCCTTGGGCTTCCAAAGAGTTGGAATTCCTATCCGGACTCTGTCAATGGTTGGAAGAAATTGCCAAGATGGGAGCGACTTTGGTCAGATCTTGTGCAAGAGGAGATAAGGTGGAGTACCAGGGATGGATCTTCATCGAATAATGTAGATGAAGAAAATTTCACTTTGGTTGCCAAAGAAAGGAAGGGGAAGATCAAGAAGAATTCTTCTCAATCTGATGCGAAAGGCAAGAAGTAGGACATGTCCAAGGTGAAGTGCTTTCACTGTCACCAACACGGACATTACGCCACTAATTCTCCACAGAAGAAGAAAAATAAGCAGGCTGCTGGATCTGTAGCTGGAGAGGCCTTAGCCTCGCAGTTTGAGTTTGATTTTTTTCTGATCGCATGCTTGGTCTCAAGTATGATGGGTTCAGTGTGGTTTCTTGACAGTGGTGCGTCTTTCCACATGACCGAAGACAAAGATTTGTTTACTGATCTGAAAAAGAAAGATCTTGGAGTGCACATCCAGATGGGCGATGATGGTAGATATAGTGCGACCTGTATCAGGACCATTTCCTTTGAGAGGGAGTCTGGTAAACCCTTCGTATTGAAGGAAGTCATGCATGTTCTAGGATTGAAGAAGAATCTTATCTCTATGGCAATGTTGGAAGACAAGGGATATGATGTTGTCTTTAGCGAGGGAAAGGCTTTCCTGCACAGTAAGGCAACTGGAGAAACCTGGAGGATAGGGGTTTGAGTTAAGAACATTTATCAGTTGCAGGTAGATGGCTGCGTAGAAATGGCAGGCAAGGCAGAAGGAGTGGTGAGCCGAGATGAGGGCAAGCTATGGCACAGGAGATTGGGCCATCTTCACCATGGTGCTTTGAAAATTTTGCATCAGATTTCTACCGGGCTTCCCAAAGGGATGTACTTTGGGAAAAATTTTGAAAGCCACCTTTCACAAGAAGGATATTCACGCCACGATGATCCTTGAGAGAATTCACAAAGACGTATGTGGACCTTTCTTAGTAGCTTCGACAGCAAAGCACAGGTATTATGTGATATTTGTTGATGATTTTTCTCGTAAGTGTTGGATCTTCTTCATGCAGAAGAAGAGAGACATACTCAAAATTCTGTGAGTTCAATGCACTGGTTGAGAAAGAATCGAGGAAGCAGGTGAAGGCTCTTAGGAGCGACAATGGTGGTGAATTCATCTCTGGAAAATTCAAGGACTTTTGCAGCACAGAAGGAATTCGAAGAGAGCTCATAGCACCTCATAACCCACAGTAGAATGGGGTCGCGAAGCGAAAGAATAGAACGATCATGGGTGTTGCACAGGCGATGTTGCATGATCAGGGCCTTCCCATACACTTGTGGGCTGAGGCATGCAATACTGCAGTTTATGTGCAAAACCGTTGTCCTCATAGGATACTTGGCATGAGTACACCCGAGGAGGCATTTTCTGGTGAGAGGCCTGATATTTCTCGTTTGAGGATTTTTGGTTCACTTGTTTACATTCATGTGATGAAGGATGCCAAGAAGAATTTGGAGCTGACCACAGAGGTTGGGATATTTGTGGGGTACACTGATACACCCCACAACTATCGTGTGTATTTTCCAAACAGTCGGAAGACTGTTGTGCGACGGGATATCAAATTTCATGAGGAGAAAGCCATGAAGTGTTTGCTTGAGATGGAGCCACACTTGCATGCAGAAGAGGAGCTATTAGTTCCTAAGGATGAGCCTTAGGATGTGGATCAGCCACAAGAGGAGGTTCATGGAGTGGAAGAGACCACTCATGCAGCACCAACCATCAGAGGGCGGAAGCGCACTATAGAAGCTGAGTGATTGAATGAGGATGTAGAGAATATTGTAGGAGCACCTACATCACAGGGCAGACAGAGACAGTCACCTGACCAGTATACTGGATACATGGCTCTGATGAGCAAGTGTATCATGACAGAGCCATCCTCCTTCGAGGAAGCTATGGAGGACCCTGCATGGGTAGATGCCATGGTGGAAGAGTATGATTCAATTGTCAAAAACAGTGCATGGGATATTTTCCCAAGGCCGGAAGGGAAATCAGTGGTAGGTTCAAGATGGATCTACAAAGTGAAGCAAGCAGCTGACGGAAGTGTCAAGAAGTACAAGGCAAGATTTGTTGCCTGGAGCTTCTCACAGATTGAGGGGATCGACTATGAGGAAACGTTTGCACCTGTCGCAAGGTAATCTTCCATACGGATGATTCTTGCTCTCTCAGCGCAGATGGGGTGGCACATTCATCAAATGGATGTGAAGACCGCGTTCCTCAATGGAGTCATTGAGGAGGAGGTGTACATAGAGTAGCCCGAGGGTTTCGAGATCTTCAGCAGCGAGTCGCATGTGTGTAGGCTCAAAAGAGCGTTGTATGGGTTGAAACAAGCACCTCGTGCTTGGTACACACGGATAGATATTTATTTCACAGGACTTGGATTCTCCAAGAGTGAGGCGGATCCAAACCTATACCATATTGTGGTGGAGGGTAAGTTGCTGAACATTGTACTTTATGTAGATGATTGGATTTTGACAGGTGATGAACTGTTGATACACTCATGCAAGGCTGATCTTGCAAAGGAGTTTGAGATGAAGGACTTGGGCCTCCTTCATTATTTCCTGGGATTGGAAATTTGGTAGCGCAGTGATGGATTTTTTTTGTCTCAAGGCAAGTATGCCTGGGAGATACTGGAGAAGTTCAACATGCAAGGTTGCAAGCCTATCAACACTCCTCTTCCTAGTGGATGGAGGAAAGAGGATGCTACATCGGCAGAGGTAGTGGATGCCACTGTTTACCGACAGTTGGTGGGGTCACTTATGTATCTAGTCAATACATGACCTGACATAAGCAATGTTGTTAACTAGCTTTCACAAGCTATGGTTAAGCCTACCAAGCTCTTTTGGAAGGCAGGAAAGCATGTATTGAGATATCTCAGAGGCACATTGGGATATGGATTATGGTACAGACAGTTGGATGAGGTGAAGCTATGTGGATTCATAGATACAGATTGGGTAGGGAGCCCAACGGACAGAAAGAGCACATCTGGAGAGATTTTCAGTATCGGGTCAACAACAGTTTCTTGGTACAGTAGGAAGCAGAGATCCGTGGCACTTAATTCAGTGAAGGTCGAGTACATGGCAGCGAGTTTGGCTGCATGCGAGGCTATATGGATGAGGAAGATCCTGGTCGGGTTGTTCAGTTCACAATTAGATCCTACTGTGATATATTGCGATAATCAGAGTTGCATCAAACTCTTGGTTAATCCAGTATTTCATGATAGATCTAAACACATTGACATTCGGTATCATCGTATCAGAGATTGTGTGCAGCAGAAGATCATGTTACTTTCTTACATTCCTACAGAGGATCAGGATGCTGATATCTTGACGAAGGCGCTCACCAAGAGAAAATTTGAATACCACAGGGGCAGGATCAGGGTGGCAGATAATCCCTATCTTGTTGAGAGGGAGTTTTGATATTGCAACAAGATGATGAGCTTAGTGAAAAGAGTCGCCTTCACTAAGTGGGCCCGCAGGCTATTTTTGGCACAAGTCTATTTTTAGACATGTCGATCATATTCTATGAGTTGCAGGATGCTATTTGTGGATGGTTGGTCAAGTTGGAAAAAAATATGGACTTATATTTTTAGACATATTTGGCGGAATATATTTTTATATTGCCAGTCTAAAAATAGATATGTCGAATATTATTAGCTATTAATAATATTTGGACTATAAACATTATCTTATTCTCTTGGAGCACTTCAGTTAAGTGCACAGATGTGGCACAAAAGCTGACATAAGGAATTATACTATTCCTGAGGGTTAAGTGGAGCTACTGCATGGAGACTTCATTTAGAACTCATGTGACAGAGTTTGGTGGAGCTATTGAGGTAGTTGGTGGAGTTGTGTTCAGTTTAACTCAGTTAAACATAGTTGGGCTAGTTGTATCTAGTCTAACTGATTGATACACTAGTGAGAGTGGTGTGAATTAATTATTAATCAATTCACTAATTATTAACTCATTAATCAACTAAAGAACACATCAGTTAACTACAGTGCATGGACAGTTTCAGTGGAGACCAGTGAAGAGGTAGGTGAAAGAGCAGTGTGACTATCAGTTGTGACTATAGTGTTGCATGATTTGCAACACACAGTGGTTGGAGATTCCAATGAGGATTGCGTGAGCAAGGCTGGACAAATTTGAGTTCATTCAGAGCCATTCTTCAGCAATGATTGCGTAGTAGAGGCAGGCTAGCAGGTGGCAGAGATTGGAGCATGAGATTTTCTAGATCAGACCTGATTAGTGTGTAGCAATTGGAGATTGTACTGAGAGCTTATGAGGATCTTTGTATGATGGTTGTTACATGATCTCTATGATATATAATATACAGATAGTTGGGGGTTTTCAGCTTTAAGTTTTCCCATAAAATACTGTGTTCATATGTGTGAATTTTTATGGTTTTAATGTGTGCATGCAATTGATTTTATTTCCGCAATTAATGATCAATGGTAGAAGATATTTTGTATTGTGAATGAAGTCAAATAGTGTGTGATTAGGAGAATCTCAGATGTATAACATATCAATTATAAAATTTCTACATTCGGGAAGGCAGTCGAATACACAACAAGGTACGTCATAGAATAACCCTCTTCCTAACCATAACTTTGTGTTTTCGCAAGTTGCAATGGCGTCAACCTCCCAGACACCTTTCTTAGCTTCATTGAATATACTCGATTTAAACAAAATAACGAATGACCCCATCACACACAACCCTACATGGCCTCCCCTTCCCATGAAGCTCCCTTCGGATGTTCCAAAGTTCGAAGGAAAGCAAGCGAAAGACCCAAGTAATCATGTCATGACCTTCCACCTGTGGTGCTCATCGAACAATATCATTGACGACACTATTCGATTTAGTCTATTTCAATGCACTCTGATAGGAGTAGCAGCGAAATGGTACGTGGAGCAACCCTCTGCTTCACATGGAACCTTTTTTTCCCTCTCCACCACATTACTAACATATTTTCAGTTACCCATTCACCATGATTCTGGAATGGAATTACTAACACATTTTAGGAAAACCCTCGTCGTCCATATCTCGGACCATCTCCATGAATGGAGGCAGTGTTATAGTTTATGTAAAGAAAAACTCGACGACCGGATTCATTTATATTTGTTCGTGAAAACTCTCACTGTATATTTTTAGAAGGATGTGGCACAACAAAGGCCCATATCCGAAGAGGATGCCATCAACAAGGCCCAACAACTTGAGCTAATTTATATGCAGTCAGGATAAATTTACAATATCCTGTCGAATGCCCCGCGTCTGCAAAACTATCAAGACTTTCTAGGCGCGTTGAACTCTGTAGACGGTCTCATTAGGTCTTTGACCCAAAGTTAACTAGGCAGCAACAGTCAAAACCCCATTTGTACATATGGTTCTACCCAGAATGCATCACAACTCGGTTTTCAAAGTCATTATATGCCTCAGCAACATTTGACCAATAGGGCGCCAGCGTATCACCATGGAGGAACCTATCCTACAGCTTAGGGGACCTAGTACACAGAGAGAAACATCGATGGAAGAGCTCCCCTCCAACAACTAGGTGCAAACCATGGACTGCGTTATGCCCAGTCCCCAGCACAAGACTCGCCTATGCAGACTAGTGCACAGGTGAACTTTGTGCAGCCTTCCTAAAACCAACCACACCAATATAACCAGGAGAACTACCCTCCTAACATGGTGAAGAAAAAATGAAAAAACAAGCCTAAAGGGAATCCTGGAAAGGTGGGCAAAAACCAGCAACTCCCACTGTGATCCTAAGCTGGAGGAAACTCCAACCGAAATCTAGGAGCCAGGTAATGCCCAATGGCAGAGCAAAAGGCCACCTCTTTGAACGAACCATTCTTGTTCGATATGTGGTGAGTACGGCCATTATACTCACCACTGTCTTGAGATGAAGAAGTTACAAAGTAACCGAGGGCAAGGAGGATCTTCCCAGCAAAGAACTATGATGCAGGAACCTTTCCCCCATCAAGGGACGGTAAGCACTCATCAGCAAAACCTAGATGACTCCGGGAAAAATAGCCAAGAAATCTACATGACTGGCGAAGAGATGTTTTTCTAGACACGAAATCGCAATTACGACACCCCACCAGACACCAATGTGTCAAGGGCCTAAAATGGCGAAGGGATCCAAAAGGCGAGTAGGAAACTACTCCAAAGCGGCCCATAATTATAGCATCGTGGACGATTTAGTGCAATATCTTGCTGCTATGTTAGCTTTGGAAGTATTGCAGTCATGCCCAAGACAACGAAAAGCCCTACTTCCTGCGTTAGGTGCTATCGACCCAGCCGATACACACCTAATGGATTTCGACTTAGACAAAGCCACCCCCAGGCTTCCTTCCATGGCCGCCTTTTAGATACCAGTGTTTGTCCAGAATATCACCATTCACTGATGTGTCATTGATGAGGGTGCATCCACGTGCATCATGTCAAAAAACAATTGGCAGAAGTTAGGGTCTCTCGAACTAAAACCTTCAGTCATCATGCTTAGAGCATACGACGGTCGTCCTTTGACCCCTGTCGGCCTCTACCAAAACGTCTCATCCTGCTTAGTCGGAAATATAGTCCACATAGACATTGAAGTCTTGGATGCTCACTTGGATTATAACATACTCCTTGGTCGGAGTTATATGTATGCCATGTCAGCCATAGCCTCCTCCATCTTCCGCATTATGATATTCTCCCACGAGGATTGCATCATTACTGTCGACCAATTAATGCATAGTGAGAAATGACCCCTAAAAAACACTGATGTAATTCTACTCTATGTAGATACATCCTCAGATGGGCTTTCCTAGTACAAAGAATATGGCCCTGGCCAATTCAAACCATCGTCCATTCTAGGATCATTCCTGGTAGATCCTCCCATTATCCCTGATTCATCACATGATGTCACAAGGGGTCCATTGTGCATGATGACCACATCAAGCGCCAAATCTAGTCAGGACATGGACACGAGCAATAATGACATTGAGCCATCGGCCACGACAGCCTCTCTAGCCTATGCCACTTCCCAAACCCCTTTCCTCTACCCCCCAACTGGTTTCGTCTCCTAGCAAGTTTTGGAAACAATGGTGTTACCAAAGATATCATTGGAAATACCAGTTTGGTACCTCATCCCTGCTACAGGAACAACAGCCACCCACGTCACTGCCACAGGGTTGAAGCCCCTGAGTCCTGAGGAGGCCACACCCATCCAAGAAACAGTCAAAACCACCCTGACAAAGGAAATTTCCATTGCAAAACCAATTATTACGGCTAAGACAACCGAGAAGAGAGGAGAGAATATGGAGACTCCCTTCGTACAACGGGAATCACCAGTTTGCGCCATATGCGACGTAATAGGACACCCTACCCATATATCCCCAGAGCTGGATGAATTAAAACCACTCCTTGGCTCTGAGACAAACATCGCGATGCCACATTCCCGTAAAAAGTAACGTGCCACCAAAGCTAAAGGCAAAGCATTGCGTACCAATCATGCATGCGCTATCTGTAGCAACTATGGGCACTATACCCATCATTGCCCACAGATCCCGTGATATAGGGACACCTTACACGTCATCAAGCGATCCTATCAAGAGGATCCCCCCACCCAATCTATCAAGGATGAACCTCATATCATCCTATACCTACAGGAAGAACGAAGATGACCTAAAAGGCTCCCCGCCAAACCCCCTCCCCCAATCGAAAGATGCGTACTTTGTAATGAATTTGATCATTTCATCATTGATTGCCCAGATTTGGAAATGTTCCAACGATGGTATCAAGTCCATGTAGTATATCGCGCCAACATGGACGTCCCATATTCATGTCATATATGCGGTGACAACCACCCAGTACGTCTTTGTCACTACATACCAAGATTCCGCATAGCACTAGCCTGTATGCGATCAACCATCATCCGCCTCTCCCAAGAATATGGCACAGAATCGGAATCCACGAAAAGTTAAACAACCCAAGAGGATGTGACAAATAGATACATCCTATTGTTTTCAACTGAGAGGCGACCAGTCAGGGAGATTCTCCCCCCACCAAATGTCGATGACACGATACACAATATATGATTCATATCGTCATGTATCGGAACTATGACTCTAGTTGTCTGCTCAACTACCATAGGTGTCGAGTCAGATGCAACTACGAGAGTATTTGTACCTATGACAGTACAGACCCAATCTATCTGCACTTTTTCGACCACATCAGGGTCCACCACATCGACGATGGAATCCTTCTCGTGTCTCTTAAATAGCTCCATGCGGATAGACCCTATTAAGCATAACCTTGTGCAGGATCAATCCCCCTTAGGGTCCCTATTCCATTCAGATGAAGACATCCTAGAAGCTATGACGAAGCCATATTATCCATGGGATGCAAGGCATCACCATTTGCTTTTTGTCTCCAAGCACATGTTTAGTCCTAACAAGGCAAAATAAGAAGAGATCTACGCGATCGAATCAAAAGATTTACTTCCATCTACGAAAGTCGATTGGTTCAAAAACCCCATCCCAACGCCTGATGCATTCGAGGAAGGAAATATGTCAAACATCTCCCCTACCATCAAGGTGAACATATCTCAAAATACTTCAAATGTCGAAGAAATATCATTGGGGGCAGCATGATCTCTAGAAGAAATAGCCTCTTATACCTAATTGCTACAAGAGTATCGAGATATCTTCACATGGGACTACTCAGAAATGCCTGGGCTTAGTCCTACTATCGTAGAGCACCATATTGACACTTGTCCTGACGTACCTCCAGTGTGCCAGAAACAACATCAACTACACCCATCTAGGGCAGAAGCAATAAAATGAGAAATCGACAAGCTTCACAAAGCCAGGTTTATCTACCCCATCGCCTACACATGTTGGGTTTCCAACCCTATTCCCATCATGAAAAGACAAGGCACTATACACATTTGCACCAATTTTCAGGATTTGAACAAAGCTTGTCCTAAAGACAATTATCCCACCCCATTCATCAACTAGGTCATCGATGCTTGCACAGGACACGAGGCTCTATCCTTAATGGATGGGTTCTCTGGGTACATAAATCCAAATTCGCCATACAGACCGGTACAAAAACTCGTTCACCACCCCTTGGGGCACAATCGCATACAAGGTAATGCCATTTGGCCTAAAAAACATTGGATCCACCTTCCAAAGGGCCATGAATTATATATTTCATGACTTGGCACACTTTTTCCTTGCCTACTTGGATGACCTGACTGTCCACTCCAAGAAGTTCTCAAACCGTCTTGAGGATCTGCGATTGGTATTCCAACGATATCGTTAATACAACCTACGCTTGAACCCCCTCAAGTGTGTCTTTTGCATCAGTGCAGGAAGACTCTTAGGTTTTATCGTGTCCCAACAAGGGATTCATGTGGACCCCCTCAAGGTCCAAGCCATCAAAGAGGTACCACCACCTCGAACCCTCAAGAAACTTCAAAGCCTGCAGGGGAAGGCCAATTTTCTAAGACGCTTCGTCCCAGATTATGCCACCTGCGCTCAAGGGTTTCTGTGCCTCCTTTGCCAAGTCATCCCATTTAAATGGGATGATTACGCCCAGCAAGCGTTCGATGCACTGAAATACACATTATATTCAGTGCCACTCATCAGTCCCCCAGACTATGACAAAGATTATATCCTATATCTATCAGCTTTCGAGTCCACATTGGCCGAAGTTTTGATCCAAAAAGGCCCAGATGGGAAGGAGCACGTAATCTATTACATCAAAAAAACTTTAGCGGGCCCAATGTTAAGATATGAACCTCAAGAAAAAACTACATTAGCATTAATCCATGCAATCCAGAAACTTCACCACTACATCATCTTAAAAACCACTACAGTCATTGAAGATATTAATCCCATCAAATACCTGCTCACACGCCGCCTAATGAACCATAAGTAAGCCTGCCAGATAGTCATTCTCCAAGAATATGACTTACAGTTTTGCTCCCCTAAGAGAAAAAAGGCACTTACCTTAGAAGATTTCATTACGGATCTCCTAGGAGATACCAAGGGATCACCAACGAACGATTCGCTACCAGATGAACATCTATTCTTTATAACAACTGACAACCCTAGGTATGGATACATTCTCCTATTCCTACGAGCCCAAAATTTCAAACCTCATCTCACTTGAGATGACCCACGGCACATATGCCAGCAGGCCCCCCGATACTTCCTCATAGGAGATGTCTTGTACCAACCAGGCATCGACACCATTTTACACCAATGCCTCACTCACGACCAAGCGGATCAAGCCCTTAATGACTTCCATGGAGGTGCTTGCGGTAGCCACCTATCCAGAATGGCCACTGCCCAAAAAATCCTATGGGTAGGTTATTTTTGGCCCTCCCTCTTTCACGATTGCATTTTTGTAGTCAAGAGATGCGAGCGATGCCAATGCTTCGCCCACAAAGAAAGAACACCTCCTGCTCCTCTGCATCCTGTCATTTTCGCCAACCCCTTGTGTAAATGGGGAATTGAATTCATGACTTGTAACCCTGCATCATCAGGCAAACATAAATATATCATCGTGGCTATCGATTATTTACTGAGGCCATTCCCACATATGACAACACTGCAGAAACTGCCGCTCGATTTCTGTTTAACCACGTGATAGCCCAGTTCGACGTTCCCAAAGAGTTAGTATCCAACCATGGGAAACACTTCGAAAATTAATTTTTCGAGGAGCTATCTCACCATCTTGGATTCACCCACGAATTCGCTCCACCATGCTACTCCCAGTCCAACAGACAGGTAGAAGTTATAAACAAAGTACTCAAAACTATGTTGCAATGCATGGTGAATAACCATAAAACCAACTAGCACCACATGCTCTTTTACACCCTATGGGCATACCGCACGGCTATAAAGACATCCACTGGTTTCACTCCCTTCCATTTGGTATACAGGGTTGAAGTCATGATTCCCATAGAACGCAAGATCCCAAATTTGCATGCCTTGTCGAACTCCTCGATGATACCCAACCTTTAGAATAGTGCCTAGTAAAACTAGAGCTCATTGACGAAAGCCAGTGACAATTGCTACAACACAACGACACCCATAAGAAAAGGGTAAAAACTTCATTCGACCGCCACATCAACCTTCGCTCATTTACTGAGGGAGAACTAGTCCTTCGCTATGTTGTCGCAAAAGAAGCCCTTGGGCCAGGGAAGTTCAAAACCTTGTGGAAAGGACCCTACATCATCAAACATTGCCTTCGACAGGGGGCATACATATTGACGGAACTGGATGGGACATGCCTCAGCAACCCTATCAACGGCCTTTACCCCAATAAATTTTACCCATAAGGGCCAAGATGTCCCTTCCCTAGAGTGAACGTACACAAACCAAACCCTCTTAGATTTTTGACCAAAAGAATTATTACAAAACGCGCTCAAAGTGCCACCATAGATCACCAACCTGAACCTTATTTTGGATTTGTTGATGGAGCATCAAAATGGTCTCAAAGTTTAGCAGCAATTGCCTAGGTCATCTATCACCCAGACCGATCACCACTCTACATAAACAATGTGTGCATCGGTTCAGCAACAAACAATCAGGCAGAATATGACGCTCTCATCAGACTTATGTGTGACGCCATCCATCAGGGCATACGCCATATGCATGTCTACCTCGATTCCTAGTTAATAGTGTCACAGTTAAACCAAACATTTGAGACAAGAGTTACACATCTATTTAGAAAATATTTGCGTGCAAAAATATTAAGCAAACAATTTGACTATATTAAATTTACACATGTACCAAGGAGTCAAATAAAACAACTGATTGCATAGCTAACAATATTCTAAACTGGAATGCATCTCGAATAAACCATCATACATAAAAAATCAAAAACATACATATCCATCAGCATAACATCATCCATAAACAGAAACAGGTGACACAACATGTATAGCCACAAAAAATATCTTATATATATATATATATATATATATATATATATATATATATATATATATATATATATATATATATATATATATCAAGATGTATATGTCTGAGTACAAAAAATTGTGTCGCTAACCCATCGGCCAGCCCAAAGATACACAAAAAGTCGTCAAAAATAGGGGAAGCATCCTCATAATGGGTTCTTTCCCCATGTACAAGTATATTCTAGGGCGATGCCCCCTCGGGAGGAGCACCAGGACCCACAAATACTCCCAGTACCACCACTAGAGCCGTCGTCACAACTAAGACTACCACCTGACATAAAATAGGCCGATAGTCGCGCTCTCGGGCCATCACTGTCTCAAGCCAAACCTCGTCAAGATCTTCCATAAAACCCCAAGAAGGCATCCCCTAGATCAAGTGGTCCACTCGACCTCAGGCATCCTCTAGAACTGCAACCCAAGCAGTCAGTTCTGCATTGTAAGCCTCCGCCACATCTGCATATGTCGCCTCTTTATTGGCACAAGCTCACTCAGCCGCAGCCTCGGCAGCAGCCGAGCTGCTCCCTTCCTCGGAAGGGCCAACACCACCACCAAGTCCACCACCAAGTCCTCCAGCAGCATCTCCTCCCTGCCCTCCAAGACCGCCCTGAGGTCTTCGAAGAGGACCGTGGCCGACCAATCGAGCCACGGGACGACCTGCCTCGCCAACATCTGCAAGAGTAACTAAAACTATTTCAGTGTCACCATAAAAGAACATAAGCACATATATACTCAAATAAATGCAGAAAACATAAAAACATACCTATTGGCCCCCAATCATAACCAGGTGAAAGACCCATCTCTAGATCCCCCCCAGAAGTCCATCCCTGCATATGGGAATGGCAAGAACATCTGGGGCATCACCTTGAACCAAGCCTCTGTTGTGGCATTCCAGTAACGCCCCACCATGCCCCCACCACCTTGCGGCATGACTGGAGCCCACATCCTCATACGAGGCTCCCGTGGCCCCCCAGGAGGCACTGCCACCACTGGTCTCAGCAACACTACCCTCTCGTACATAATGTTGCACAAAATTTTTGTGTACGAAAACAATTTCGATCTATTGAGGACCTTGTTGAGCTGCGTCACCATCCCATCATAGAAAAAATGGTAAGAATCATAGAAGTGTCTGGCCCTTAGTCGGCATAAGACTCCAACCTACGGGCCAGATACCTGATGTAGAGCCGATGACCTTGTGAGTCACACAATCATGGCTAGAGCACACTGCTCTGCCAAATCTGTCACTGATGCAATGTTGATGCACCCCTCCGTAAGAGGTGCCCCACCACAATGACGTCTCTGAAACCTCTCCAAATCCACTCTCCCGGAAGGGAGTGGATAACTCAATGCCTCACCATGAGGTAGTAACCCGGTCACAAAATATGCATCTGTCTCAGGATGGATGGCTAAGTTAGTCCCACACAACACAAACATGTTGCGCCTCCTGCGCTAATGCTGGATCAAGTAACGAAGCAATCATTCCTGCGACTAAAGAAGCTCATTTTCCGTGAACTTTACGAGCCCCCATTGTGCTAGCTAACGGCATGCCCTAGCATCAGCAGCTAATGCAGTTCAGAGCTCAGTCCAATCCTGCTCCCTCCACAAAACCTGTCATCAAAACAGGAACCCATCAACAACCAAAAAAAACATAAAAAATAGGCAAAAACTCAAAAAAAAAACTGCCTCGGCCTTTTGCGCGCTTGTCCCTCAGAAAGGCGCGCTAAGGGTGTGCCTGTATTTTTATAGGTGTTCTCAAGGCGCGCCAAAGAAGGGGAACAAAATTCTTAAGGTGCACATATCCCCGGAAAATGTGCACAGACGTCGTGCTTTTGCCCTGATCGCCCATGAAATCTAGGGAAAAAAATCACTCAGAATCCACACAAACCAATTTTTTACAGACCACAGCACCATCAGACTGAAAAAATTAAAGTGCAATACGTCATGGAGGTTACCTGGGCATGATATCGCTAATCCCTGGTGCTCAGGTTGACCGCAATGGCAAGAACTGCTACGCAGAAGCCTCTGACCTCTCAAGAACTCAACAAGTACAAATGAATTGAATTAGGGCCATATTCACCTATATATCGCCCTTTCCAAAAACTTGGAAGGACCATCACGAGAGATTAGAAGTTCCGTTCTCCAAACTGTAAGTTGCACCGTGATCAACACTCCATGATGAACAGAGGCAATGCCATACATTCGCACTCCCGAAAAAAAAATAATAATAATAATAATAATAATAATAAAATAAATAAATAAATAAATATAAATAAAAATATAAATAAATAAATAAATTAGTGTCAGCAAGTATGCCCTCTCTCATCTTCTTTTTTAAATCTCATTACTTTCAATAATATTTGATAAAGAATATGCTTTCACTTGAGGTAGTTGTTTTTGCTAAAAAATCTCGCAAACCATTCACAACTCCATCCATTGGAAGTTCTAGAGCAGGTATCATTCTACCCCTAGGATGATAGATTCCCATAAAATTTTTCATATCCTGACATCATTTCTCCATAAGAAATCAACCATAGGTTCCACATATCCAACCACGTTTATCACCACCTCACCCTGCACATGATAAACATCCTCGTTGGTCGGTAGAGCCTCCCCTCCATGGCGCTCGTCACCCACAATAGACCATACATCATAGCAAAAGTGACTCCATGGCTATACCACTTGAGTCCGGGAAGCCCCTCATGCCCATCCATCCACCATGCATAAAGGTGAAGTTTTACCATACAAAATAAAACCCCCTTCCCAGAAAACCAGGTTGTACAAGCAGATCAAAAGCGCACTACCACGCCTTGCATTTGGCCCACCATACCTCTGCCATCATAATCCCATATGCGATACTTTTTCATATTTTTCATCAACCTCACACATGAGACCAACCAATGGGGCCCCCACCCTCAGCAAAACACCTTCCTCACAACATCAGTGAGCGAACACTTTCATTTTTTGGGGCACCTGTCTCTGTGCTTTGTACAAACCAAACCCAATTATTTTATTCTTTTGGTAAGTGTACAAATACCGCAAATGGTGCACTACGTCCCCCACCCTCTCATTCTTCTTTTCTCCCATGGCAGCAATCCCTGAACACCCTTGGTTGGAGTATCACACCCCCACGCATAAGCCACCATGAAATTTATAGCCAATTCATACCCACCTTGGAAGTCCTACCGACTCCAAGGATTTCCCCATCAAAAATAACTATGATTGTCGCCAAGCTGCTTAGTATATTCTGACCTCAGACCACTAAATCCCCATCATCAGTTTTTAGTCACATCTCACCAACATGACCATGTTAAAGCCATCACATCTAGGTCCTTGACCCCTTCATGTCAGTGACCCCTCGTTTGGTTGAGGCTTCCTTTTTGTCGACTTCAACACCTATTTTCCAAAAAGGAAGCAGTACCTTGGATCATCACTCTCCATAAAAGGGGCATCCTTGGGTGGCACTGTGGGAGACATCATTTCCCACAGATGTTATCGATCCTCTTGACATTCGACTACAACAAAATCTTTCATGTCAAGATGGTATCGTACCTTACAAACATTGCACTTTGATCAAATTCTTCAAAGACCCATGCCTTCACAGGCGTCTCTTTCAGAAATTATTACATGGGAAGGTCCGAGCCATCACCTATTCGTACAATGTGTAGCTATATTCCATACCAAGTTTACACATATGGGTACCACATTCCACCTATTGTCAAAGAAAAAATGCCCCAGAGGGCATCAACAGTTGTCGTCGGCAACCACCAGATCACTACCATGTTAGTGACAGAGATAGAACATGTATATGTCAAATATATTTGTTTAACTAGCCATAGCATCACAAGCATGGGACATGCCTGCCTCGTAGAAAATTTGTATATATATTGTATTATATTTTCTTACAGGTGTCCCATAGGACATGGTCATTCTTCGAACCGGTGCAGGGTAAACCCAATTTCGAGCTTCACGCAGGTCTCTCTCTTTCTACACACAATATACATAAAAGAAACTAGAATGTATTTTAGCTATACAGTTCTTCCTAGACCTCACACATTAGGGGGCAACTGTTAACACTCGAAAATCGTACAAGAAGAAGATGACATTATTTAATGTCAAGAAAAAGGATTTACAGGGCTGAAAGACATTAGAGAATATGCAAAGTATTTAAAAATATCTAAGGTCTGAGGAAAAATAAAATTTTAGAAAGTCATAAATGCTTTTGCACGCATAATCCTTCATGAAGAGCACCTTTGCACGCCTTTCGACCCGATATGTGCGCAATCCTGGGAGTAGGGAAAGTCACTTTTCAAGACCACAAAAAGCACAATCTAGGATAGTGATTTCACTCTTGAAGTCGCCTAAGGACAGCCACCAAAGCCTTCTTAGACATCAAGGGAGCACACAATGAAATATTTGTGGCACACAAGGGAATCATCCCCCTCTCTTGGGTCACCATCCAAAATATACCAAGAGAAGGAAGGAGGATTTGAATTCTCCTATATAAGGCCACCATGAGATGAATAACTTGAGAGCACATTGTTATGCTAGCCAGTATTTCCCAAGCAATACCAGCAATGTATGAAACAGAGCTGAAGATAGAGGGGACTCAATTGTTGGCCATCCAACAAGTTCAGTCCACCATAGTAGAGAGGGAGACTTTGCACCGAAGAAATATTGGAAGTAAAAACATCCTTACATCAAGACTTAGAACCCATGTTCTAAGGGCCCTTTGCCAAGAGGGTTAAATTTTCATCCTCATTTCCTACCAGCAATCAATAAGAGGGGTCGAAGATCCAACGTTTGCATTATTGCAGTTGTTTGACTCTATTCAGAGCTTTTGTTTTATTTGTTTTAGTTTTAGTTTAGTTTTAGTTTATATATGCATGCTATTTCTCTATTTAGTATGTTTATGATTTTAGCTTGTTCCACTAACTTGCTTGACTCCACTTCTTTTTCTGCTCGTGACCAATAACTTAAGAGGGTAAACCACACCCCTTAAGTTGTTGTGATTTTGTACATGCGTGCACCAAACACACTAACACAGCAGTAGTCCAAGCTATCCAATGATTTTTTCACTACATATTGTTACGTAAAACAACTGTGATATCTAATTGCAACCCGATGATGTATATCTTGACAAAACAATTACTCAGGGGAAAATACTCCAAATTGATTGTCATCCTACAAGAGTTTGATTTGGAATTCGAGAAATCTAAGACAAAGAAATCACTAGTGTTTGCTGAGCTTATGTGTGACTTTCCCAATACTGAAACAGAAACCGTGGTAGAGAATCTCATTGCAGATGAATCTATGTTTCTCATCAATACATTAGATCCATGGTATGGAGATATCATTATATATCTTCAAACCCAAACCTTTCACCTAGAGCTTTCACATTCAAATTGATGGATAATATGATATCAATCCCAACAATACAATATTGTTGGAGACACTCTTTATCGTCGTGGTGCAGATTATGTTTTTCAACGTTGTGTAACTCACGAAGAGGCTGAAAAGGTTCTAAATGATTTCCACTCTAGAGCATGTGGTGGCCATATGTTTGGGTTTTCCACAGCCAAAAATATATTGAGCGTTGGTTATTTTTGGCCATTGCTATTTAAAGATTGTATCATTGCAGTTCGAAAATGATACCACTACCAAATTTTTGATTGAAAGATTCATGCACCTCCAGCTCCTCTTCACCCAATCATTGTTGTTGGTCCTTTTGCGAAATGGGGAATTGATTTCATTACATGTAACCCTCACTCGGCCGAAGGGCATGGGTATATTATTCTCGATGTAGATTACTTTACCAAATGGGCCGAGGTGATGCCTACATTCACAGCATATGGGAAAAATGCAGCTAATTTCATATTCAATCATGTAATTTCCAGCTTTGGAGTTCCTCAAGATATTATCATAGATCACGGGAGTCATTTTCAAAATATTATGATGACCGAACTTTCTTATCAACTTGGCCTACTCCATGATAATTCTACTCCGTACTACCCACAAGCTAATGGTCAAGTTGAAGTTTTTAAAAGGGTTTTAACCACCATGATTAAACGAATTATCGGAATTCACAAATGAAATTGGCATACCATGCTTTTTTCGGCACTATGGGCGTACCAAACCTCTAAAAAAACTGCTACAGGGTTCACTCCTTTTCAACTTGTCTATTGTTTAGAAGCTGTGTTACCCATTGAATGGGAAATACAGTCACTCAAATTAGCCATTGAGTTATCACCAGCTACCTCTGAAGAGGAAAAACACTTTTTATACTTAGCACAATTAGATGAGAATTGGCGCACTGCTGCATTGGCTACCAAAGCTCATAAGAAACGTGTGAAAGCTCAATATGATCAAAGTGTTAACCCTCATATTTATTCAGAAGGTGACCTAGTTTTAGTATACGATCAAGATAGCTATAAGCTAGGCGTTGGAAAATTTGAACTTATGTGGCATGGTCCCTACATTGTCAAGCGTGTGCTTGCAAAAGGAGCCTATGAATTAATTGATTATAACGGGGTCTCTTTAGATAAACCCAGAAATGGTCTTTATCTTAAGAGATATTATGCTCAACTTTCGTGTGAATATCTCTATTGTACAATAGTTAATTTTTAGAACAGTGTTCCTTAGATTAGATAAGTGTGCCAGATTAGTTTTGTTGTTACTACTATCACTACTTATCTTGATTACTCCTGATATTGCAGATGTCAACATCCCTTCAAACATACATTGGTTTTTTTGATGGTGCCTGTTGTAGTACATGGAATATTTCTTTCGCATCTTGGCTTATTTATTCACCCACCGATGATTTAGTTTCTATTCATGGGATATGCCTTGGTCAAACAATGAAAAATATTGCAGAATATAGCGTAGTCATTGAGTTATTACCTGATGACATTTCATTTGGTATTCGACTTTTGATCATTAGGTTAGATCCAAAACTCATTGTATTACATTTAAACAGGGTTTATATGATTAGAAATCTAGTGTTATTGAGATTATTTTTGAATGTTCGTGTCTTGGAACGAAAAATTGATTATATCAAATATCAACATATTTCAAGAAATTTAAACACATTGGCCAATGCATTAGCTAATCGTGTTCTAAATAGACATTTACAACATCAAAAAAGTAAACCAAAACAAAATTCAGTCCATGTTAGACAAGATACTTAGAGAAAGTAGTAATTTCATTAGCATAGATAGGTTTGTGTTCAAAAAATATTACATCATCTATGATCGTAGGTTCAAACACCTTATGGTCTAATAAATATTGATAAAAAAAATAAAAAATGTCAATCTACAATGATCATCCAATATCTGTGATGATGATAATGGTAATATACTTAGCACGCTCCACCTTGCACAGAAATCTCCTAAATGGTCCTGGAAAACATGTCACGTGTCTCAGAAGTCAGAGAGGGATAGGAAGATATCACATGCATTACATGCAGACCCTGAGGGCACATTTTTTAACATGAAAATCTCCTAAAAATGAAATAAAGACTCAAAATGAAATGGATAGAAATGAAGATAAGGATGATGTGGATTACCTGGATCTGAAGATTCGAGAAATGGACAGACGGTTCTCCTGATATTTGCTCTGGAAGTTTTTAGCCAAAAGCTCTCAATACACTGCTCTGAACACAAAAGGTGAAAATGATCTGTTTTAATCCCTTTTTATAGTTTTTAAATGAATAAAATATTATTTTTTTATTTATTTTTCACTTTAAAAGGTCATTTTTTAAATATTTTTACTTTTTGGAAACAGGTATGTGTAATATTTTGAGTATTTGTGCAGGATACAGGATTTTTTGGTGAAAAGAATTATTTTGACACTGATCATACTTTTATCACTTTTTCGGGCTCTTTAAAATTACGAAAAAGCAAAACCCTGGAGTTCTCTTTTAAGCCCTTTTCAGACTCTCGAAATATGAAAAGATCGTTGAGTACTTGACTATTCAAACTCGTTAAAGTAAATGAATGGTCGTCCCTTCAGTATAATTCTACCCCTTTTCCAGACTGAAATGGACTAATTACGAAAAAAGGTATACATTGACTAATCATGGTCAATAGAGTTCTCTCCTGCATTATTTTATCCTTTTTCAGGCTTAAGAGACTAAATTTATGAAAAATAACAACCATGGAATTTACTTATGTCTTTATTTTGACTCCTTAAAATTAAAAAACGTCTAGTTTTTCCTTTACTGGACTCGTTAAAATTTAACAGTAAAGGACATGTCGATTACAAACAGGACCAAACCACTCCTTCTTAGGGTTTGATTTTACTAGTAATATGGACTCATCTGAAGGATGGGCTTACACAAACAGGCAAATTTTATCCTCCTCGGGCTCGTCAAAAATAAAGAGGTACTTGTGAGTAATGGTGGGGAGAAAGAGAGAGAAAAATAATCCAGTTGTCACCCTAGTTTAGAAAGTAGTGTGCAACTCTTGAACATGACAATTTGTCACACCTGTACCTGGGTTGGGAAATCATTTGTCTAAAAGTTAATCAAACCACATTAAAATTCATCAGCCAGTTTCTGGGTATTAGCTTTAGGTCAAATACTTCCAAGCCATATGCAGTGTCGTTATGTGTTCAAGAGAGAGTTCAAATAAACCATTCATCGCAAACATTTCTCTCAATTCACATTGACCACCCCTGAGTTAGTCCTTGAAAAAAAATTCTTCAAAACTTGATCTAATTGTTTGGTGTTGTGGCCTTTCCTACGACGGGTCACTTTCTATCGATGTCAAAACATTATCTAGAAAGTTGATCTAGAATCCTATCAGTACCTTGGAATCTGCATTCCCTAATGGCAGGTTTCTCGCCTTCGACGACAGGTTGCATCATTGACCTTTGATTGAACGATTCTATGAGTGTTGGACTGCAAATCATTCACTCACACTTCATATATTATATTGGAGTAATTTTAGAGCCATTGTCATTATTGGTGGTTTCCCTTACACTTTTTAACAGTTCACATCATTGATCAGAAATAAAGTGGTTTCTACCATGTTTGACTTCGACACAATCAATCGCATGGATAGATTCGTACTGGTTCGGGTAGCGGAAATCAAGACCCTGGATCTAGTTTCCACCATCCAGGCTGCAAGGAGTTTTATTATTCATGATATAGTAGACTACTCATAACAGATGGCTGCGACCATATTGTGTCTACTTTGATGTAATATTGAAACCATATCTGTACCAGAACATTTAGTTAGTTTTGATCTGAGTACGGGAATGCCTACGTCAGTGATGATATATATATATATATATATATATATATATATATATATATATGTATGTATGTATGTATGTATGTATGTATGTATGTATGTATGTATGTATGTATGTATGTATGTATGTATGTATATATGTATGTATGTATGTATGTATGTATGTATGTATTGAATGTTTTTATAGGTTTTCGACCAATGTCTCCGATCCAATCCTTGGAATGATAAAGCACTTCACTCTTCAGAATAACCTCAGACTTCACACTTTAGGGGGAAATTTGCTACATGTTATTTTTTCACCATGAAATTTGACTGTTTGTATAGGTATATCACTACCTATATCATGTTCCCTTAGAAGTCAAAAACCTTAGTGTTCCTAAATCAAGTCTTGGAATTGGAGAAAAGCTCTATAAAACCCTTAAAATTCTACCTCCACACTTTTTCTATCCTTTTTCTGCGAGTGTACGGATATTTTCTCTATAAAATGCGGCAACCCCCACACTTTTTGCTACTATTACCTACGGACCCCCGTAAAATGAAAAATAAAAGAAAAAGTAAATTCTAGAAGCCTAGTTGGTCAAATATTCTCCCAACTCAAAGCTTCTAGAGTCCCGATCAGTTTGAGCTTTATCCCTCCACTCATGGAGATTATCCCTTGGTCCATGGACCTCAAATCCCTTCATGAGAGGAATACATCCCCCTCTTCAAGGAACATAAACTGCCTCCATTTCCCTATAAATTGAGCTCAAGTTTCAGGCTGAAGAGTAGATTTTGAATAGATTGTAAAGGTAATTGCTGAAGAGAATTCCCAAGGGTGCATAAGTTCCACACTAGTGAGTTGTTTTTGGCATGAGAATGATCACACCCTTATGTCCATAACTCCATGATGGTATTTGGAGAGGAAGGCTTATCAAACTGAAGGAGAAACGATTGTTCAGGACCCCAGGAGAAATTTGTATGACATCAAGGCATCAGGTTCTAAGATTACACTTTTTATTCAAGATAATACATATGGATCTCTTTTTCTCATTGATTTGATCTTATTCTTATTGAAATAACATCAATACTTAGACTCCTTGATCACTAAGTTGGGTTGGCTTTTCTTGATTATTATATGTTGCAGATGCTTTGATTATTTTGTCTTGTCTTTGATTGTAGGTTCTACTTATTGGAGAAGCCACTTTGGAGCGACGGGACCAAAGACTGCATCGAACGTTGGATTTCAAAGTAGGGGCATGTCGTCTCTACTTTCTTATAATAATTCTGAAATGAAATTAATCTAGAGAAAAATGTTTCCAAATGGATGTTTGTTTCTAGCTATTCGTTGAATACTAGGGAGATCGCTCTTGTCTGCAAGAGGGATTAATCCACATAAAAATACACTTACAAACAATTAAACCCTCACAACAACAAAGAAAACCTAAGCTCTGATACCAAACTTGATCTGTATATGAAGTTTTGTTGAGGTTTGTGACATTTTTCAAGTGAGTCAATTAGGTTTTAAGTCTCTTTTGTGAAATTATTAAACACATAAAAATGAAATTTAAACTGATTTTTTGCATAAAAAAATAATAAAATATCACCGTAATAGTAAATACAAAGAAAAAATTGATGACGAAGTTCACCCCTCCTGGGCTACATCTCCTGGTCATGCTTCCAATGGTTGGGTCTCTTTCATTATGCTTAAAAAATGGTATCTTCGTATATTTACAGTGCTCAAATGGCTTCAATACCTACTCCAACAGCTTAAAAGCTATAAAAAACCCCTGTCTAGCCTCTTTGTGCTCCCATATAGGATAAAAACTGACCAAGTTATGAGCTTCCCAAGTTTTGCTACTAGTTGACCCAGAAATTTGCCAATTTCGGCCAAATGTCCTGCAATTTCACCCCATTGTTCACTAACGAAGAAAAAAATCGACGCAATTCCAGCGCAAATTGTGGGATGGTTTAAATTCCCATTAATGCCTTAAAACCAAATTTTAAATCATATATGACATGGGCCGAATTAATTAATATTAAAAAAAATTAAAAATAGCGCCATTCAAACTTAAATACATTTTTTAACATAAGAATGTTAAGTAACATTGAGATGGTGTATTGGTAAGGCATGCAGTTTGTTGGTGGGAGGTTGCGAGTTCAAACCTTGCTGACCTCACGTTGGCCCTTATGAAAATTTAAGCCAACTGGGGGGCTCCACGTGGTAGCCTCCATTTGGGCCACATGGCAGCCTCTCATTGGCCAGTCAATAAACCAATAAAATAACCCCAAATTTCAACCAATATGAAAATGAAAAGTGGTGCATTATGATTAGACCAACAAGGTACAGTAAAAAATCAACTGTAAATGGTCCAGTAATCATGCCACATCATAAATATGGACAGCTGACTGGGCAACCCTACACACAATTTTCTTTGTTTTCCAAATCAATCAGAACTCATTTTCGGGAGCATACGGTGTCGGTTTTCATGAAACGAATTACACTGGATTCATAAAGACGAGATGTATGCAGGCATTCAGGTTCCACACCATTCCAAAAAAAATCATTTTTTATCATATTTTTAAGCATCAGATTACCAAGCCATCAATACAATGAGGAGAAAGAGCCACACATAGTGGAATTGCTTGCCCTCTTCTTGAGTTTCTTTGCAATCAACGAGGAATTCAATACATAAATATCCATCCCAATTATACATGACACCTTTGGTGTACTCGGCAGCCAAGGATATGACTGACGCAAAAGCATCCTCTCTGCGGCTCTTTCTCATAATCTTACCCACTAAAATGTGCACGGAAAAGCACATAGATGTATCAGAAATAGATTTTGTTGAATAACCCGGGGTTACCTTCGTCAAATTGAAATATTTATTCATCTATTTTGTAGCTTCTTGTCCTCATATTTTCCCACAAAATCTTCTACGGGGTCCAACCTGAGACAAGGAAGGGCCATAATCTTCCTTGTGATCATTGCATCTATAGGGATCTTCTTCCCTAAACACAAGGAGTCATCGTACACTAATGCCAGTAATTTTTCACACATATAGTGTTAATAACACTTCATCCGAAGTGTGGGACATACAACATGTTCAATATCCCTGCCTCCTAGATACCAGTCACCCATTTCATCGGTTCCAATCTTGTTACTCTGCCTTCATAGGTTTGTTGGCGCAGATACCATTTGGACTCGAACTGCAGGTATTTACTTCGATCGTTGAAGTACCAGTCCTCCATACGTAGCTGGGGAACTTTGGCCAATAATTCTCCTTCAACAGGCACCTCATTCGGGATCAATGGTGTAAAGACCTTGTATTTCACTGCGTTTGGATTCTATGTTGGCTTCTTAGCATATGGGTTCCATGGCGGAATATACGGAGGCAACCTAGAGATAGGTTCAACCTCCTCAACATAGATTTCCTCCAGTGCTACTTCTTGTTCATTGGATTTGATATCCAAAACCTTCTTCTACCGATCATGGCCCCCCTTACTCCATTGTTCCTTCAAGATTTTCTTACGGGGTGATCATATTAACAGTAACTTCTTTGACTTTTTGGATGGAGCCACACCTAAAGTGGTCTTCTTCCTGGGTGACCTCGGCCATGTGACAGTTGTTGGTGGCATAGCAGTCATTATGACTCCTAATCCTCTATGGAGAAATTCCTGTTCAATCTCCTCATATCTCTTTCCTAACAAGTTATTCATCGATAATTTTTTGCTTTCTATATATGACTAAATGTTTATCCTGGATTTCTAGAAACAAAATTCATGAATATTGTGAGTTCTAGGAATCTCACTACCTTCATTATCCTTAAGATAAATTTTTCACTATTTCATTATCCCATCATGTCATGCTCAGCTCACCAATCCCAGAAGACCCATCATGGGCTCATACCACTCATTTTTTCTATATTCTATCACCCCTGACCTTAGCACTCTGTTTTGGCTTGCCTAATTCCTCCACTTGCCACCTAGGATCGCCAACAAACCTACCCACTCTTGTGTTTCCCGGATACATCAAGAATTGATGGTATCTAAACTATCTTTGTAGACTCTTTACATAAATCAAGTACATTGAATTTTGTATCTTGGATACACCACTTTTTCAATAATATTTTTTTACACTTAAAGATTCCAAACCAATTTTTAGTCAAATAGAGGTCAAAGAATCCCCACTAAGTCAATTAGGGTTTGATGTGTGTTCCAAGGTCATCATCTCCAAAAAATACTACCATTCAGCTTCAAAGTCTGCACATAAGGTAATGGGCTATCTTGACACTTTGTAGAAGCAATAAGAGGCCAACCAGTAGAAGAAATTGATAAGGTAAGAGGTCTGCTACTCAATGATGACATCTTGCAGCACGAGAAATAGGAAAACTAGGGTTTTTGAGGGATATTTTCTTGGTTTCATGATTTCCATGGTCAAATCATCAACAAGGCTTGTATCCTGAGGCTATTACACCTTCCCCTATCCTTAATATACCTTCATGAACACTTCCCATCACTCATGTCCCTCAAAATCATTATTTTTCTGCAAAACCTAGTCTATTGCCACAATTTGACACTTTTTGACACTAGGCCTGTGTTTTTCCATTTTTGACCCCTTCCCCTCACTCAATTATTGAAATTCCACTTTCCTATACTCTCTAACATCTATCCCTATTTCCCAAAATTTCCCAAAGAATTTATAAAACCCTTAACCCCTTCATTCCCCTCCCTCTACAAGGCAGTCTTAAATCCCCTACACCAAACCCTAATTTCCTATTCCAACTAAGCTAGGGTTTCCTATGGAAAAGAGGCATAAGAGCAAAAGATCCATATGGTAGTTCATATCAGCAATCATGAAGCCATACCAACTCATAAACATCATTCCTCCATCTTTTTCCACGAATTCTTTCCAAGAGATAAGCCATGTGTCACACCTAGGGCCAGTTTTGCTTCAAACTGTGTTTCTGACCAAACAGAGATGAATTTGACAAACGTGAGAGAATTTTTTGTCCATAATAGGCCCAAGAAGAAACAAATCCTTCAATTTTTACATGGGTATCTTGGTTTGGGAGCAATGTTAAAAATACAGGTGTCCCAAAAGAATTTATGCACTGCGGGAGTGACCTTGGGAAAATCAGGTTTTCTCACAGCTAGAGTGTCCAAATGACTTGCTTGATGAGTCAAATGAAAAATATACTTGAAGATATTTCCAATGAGCTATCATGAGCTCAATTTGGAGTTATTGAAGGCCTCCAAAAGTTGTCTGCACCGGCACTCTTCATTTCTGCACCATCACTCAACACTTTTTTACCACACTTGGGAAAATCAACTTTTGACAAGGAAAATCAACTACAATCAGGAAAAAAATGGTATATGTTCAAATTAAACAGGTTAAGCTTTCCAATGAGCTATCATGGGTCCAATTTTGACTCCGGGAAGGCCTCACAATGCCCTCCGCAAAATGGTGTTGCATGCTTAGGAGTTGGTGCTGCGCCCTTGGCCAGGAGGGCCTCCTCAACCTGAGAAACACTCAATTCACTCACATACTCTTGCTGAAGGTCCTCCAGTAATATTGATGGTTAAGTACCATCACATCAGCCCAACTAAGCATGAATTGAAGATTTATAGAAATTATAAATGAAGAAGGGAAAAAGCCCTAAAGCCTACAGTTTGAGAAGGTAGGAAAAGAAGTGAAATGAAGGCTATAAATCTCCATCATGATGGAAGAATTTTTTCAAGAATATCAGAAGGTGACCTCCATGGTTTGCCAAGATAAAAGGGTTTCACTACATCAAAGGGAGAAATTGCAAAGAGTATGAGTGTGAGGGAGACTACGCCTTCAAGAGTAGTCAATTGCCCTCAAAATGGTCAAAGGAAAGAAATCATAAGGTCAAGTGTCAAAATGGAACACCAAGACAATTATGAGTTTTCTTTTGAGTAATTAAAATTTTCAAATTCCAAGAATGACCAAGGAGAAAAAAAAACAAATTTTTCATGGCACCTGCAACAAACAGAAGTGGCCAAAGGGAGATATTAACAAACATGGTTGTAAATACTGTGGTGACTGTGCAAGACAGATCTATTATACCTCTGGAAAATCAGTGACAGGGGAAGAAACTAGGTTTTAAAGATCACCCACACTCAGAGATCTCAAATGGGTTAAAGACTTGAGTTCCAAACTTCATAATGCATGCAAGAAACATTTTTGACACTGATAGGGTAAAGGCAGGTCCCTCAAACATTGTTTTAAAGAACTCACCCTTACTAAATGAGTTTAAAGAGATATTTTAGTTTTCAAATGACAGAGAGGGAAAGTTT
Source organism: Pinus albicaulis (assembly GCA_034641835.2). NCBI lineage: Eukaryota > Viridiplantae > Streptophyta > Pinopsida > Pinales > Pinaceae > Pinus > Pinus albicaulis. The sequence continues at coordinate 1,447,219,029 of CM076572.1, read as the reverse complement.
TGAGGTTTTTCTACAATAGAATAGATGAGAACAGAGTGTTAAAGCATCAAACATGTCAAGGAAGTAAAATTCATCATATCAGTTACCTAAGAACAGCAAAGAGGAAAGATTGAGATGAGAAAAGATCATTTTTGTGTTTAAGTCACCTCCTTCTAAAGAAAAAGAGATATCAATGATAAAGTGACCAAAGGAAAACATAGCAAAGTGGTTTTTTAAAGTTTGATTTATTTTCCAAAGGTTATAAAAGGCCCTCTCAACCTTCCTCCATCTCATTTTTCTATAAAAAAAAGGAGTGAGAAGTCTTCAAGAGAAATTCTTGAGTTTTTGGCAGACCTCGGGCAGGAAGAACCCGGCGCTATGCTCCTGGAAAACCCCGCTACGCGCCTGTGTGTGTGTTCTTCAGAAATTTTAACTGCACCCTACGTTTCTGAGAAAGGTTGTTGTGTGTTTACCCGCGTGCAGACCCAGCAACGTGCAAAGGCTCGACTGGCCTGGGCGCTACGCACAGTGTGTTCAGGCAAGACCCGACAGATATGTAGGCCACCTGACTGGCCGGACGTTGAGCACAAGGCGTGTTCAAAAGGACCCGAAAGCTCATTCAGTACTGCCAGAGTGCTACGCACAGGGCCGTTCAGGCCGACCTGACATCGTGTAGATCCACCCGAGCGCTACGCGTAGGGCCATTCAGGCCGGCTCGACAGCGTGCAGCTCTGCCAGCGCTACACGTAGGGCCATTCAGTTCGACCCGACAGCACATGTAGAGGCTTGAGTGTTGTGCTCCTACGCTATGTTTTTAGCCGGGAATCTTTTCAAGCTGATGCAAGCCTCCAACTACCTCAAGACTCCTCCAATTTCTCTACTTGGAACTTCCTAGAGTTTTTATAAGAGGCATCCTTCACAACAAATGCAGAGCCTTTTCCACCATTCTCTTATCAAGATGATTTTCTTGTATCAATTAGAGCAACAGGGTATCCCATGGGAAGTGTTCATCGCCCATGATGTTTTCACAAATCCACAACCTCTTCTTCTGCAAAGTTTACCCTCATCATCTCATCCATCTTCCTCCATTCCTCCATCACCCCTCACTGACCATGACTCATTCTCTCCACATGAACCCTCTCCTCAATAAAACTTCTCACCATCATCTTCTCCTAAAGTATCAGAACAAGAAGAGAATGATGAAGAACAAGAAGAGAATAGTGACAAAGAGGAAAATGACAGTCAAGAGGAAGAAACAAATGATGAGGAAGAGGAAAATGAAAATGAAGAAATTGGTGATGATGAGGAAGAAACAAAGATCCAAATGAGGAGGAAGAAACAAATGACAGTCAAGAGACAGAGGAAGAATTTGAAGAAGAGACAAAGGCGGAATTAGAAGAGGAAGTCAGTAAACATGATAGTGATAAATATGAAAACAGTGAGCATGAAAGTGGGCAAAACAATGACTCTGATGAAGAGGATAGTTTAGAACTACATAAAATAGAGCGTGGTATGCCTTAACAGAGGTTCAATGGAGGCCCCTGACCTCATCAATAACAAATATTCCATGATTCTAGGTCTTGTAAAGAAATAACCACAGTTCGGCTCTTAAATGTAGATCAATAATAGTAATAAAACTAACAACATTAATGTTAAACACTTTCGAGTCACAGCCACAGTCACTCGATATCGCAGCCTGCGTGCAACCCATCTCCAATTTTAGGCCACAAAATGGATAACAACAGTTTCAATGTTGGGTGCGGCAGTTCTCCAAGTTCGATCTATGATTTACAATGTTATGGTTTTCATTTCATTTTTATCTTTTAGATGCAAGCACAAGATTTCGTTAGGAAAATAGACCACATATTCGTTGCTAGAAAATTGTGATAAACTAGTTATTTTTATTAAAAGATAGCAATGTTATCTTCACATCTTATAAAACTATTTAAAACTGGGTTTTAGAGGCGTTCGTAGAACTGTTAAACCAGGTCAAACCAGTCAAAAACACATTTTGCATTATTTTTTTCTTTATTGTAATTATTTATATTCTAGAAGTAATTTTAGAAAGATGTCCTCGTTGGAAATAATGCATTCTATTAATTTAGCTCTCGCGCTACCTTTTGGAAGACAATCTCATCAAGGTTTTTGGGCTCCAATAATGTACCTCATGGAAATCTCATTGAAACATTTTCATTTTGTCAATTCATCTATCATTTTGCTCCAAAATGGATTCAGTTTTTCCTCTAAATCAAAGTCTTCAAATGCATATGAAAATAGGATCAAGTTAAATTGCTCGTTGACAGGATTCCAATGGTGCGAACGACATGTAAAACCGAGTTCGTATGAAAAAGATATTGCAAGACAAATTTTATGGCAAACTAGGGAAAAATGGAAAAACGTTAAAGTCAAAGTCAACGGTCAACGATCAGATGACGTTAGCAGGACACATGTCATCCCGGGAACACGCCACTTGTCCAGGGTGATGTCAGCAGATCAATGACATGTCAAATTGTGATTGGTTGGAATGGGCCAATCCAAGGGTGACACGTGGTAGCCTGGATTTTGCCCAATTTGGCCTTGTTTGCAAAATTTTGGGGGTCCCCCGAAATGCTAAGTTTTCGCCGCAGATTTGGCACTAGATAAGCCAGCACGTTACTTGATAACGAATAAGGAGATTGCATATTTATTTTAAATGGGATGGTGCACCGGCAAAAGGTCTGGACCCCGACTTCTGGAACCTTACATAGGTTTTATCACTATGCATATATCATTTCACAACGAACGGGATATGGAATATGGACCACCGGAACATTAATGTTATATTAATACAAATCATGGGATATACCGGAACCTTAATCAGCTGCATATATATTAAACGTTATATATTTCCATATATGGTATGTAAAAAACAGAGGTGTGGCGGAAGGTCAGGCAGGGGTTTCGACCTGCTGACCTCCAAAATCATATATGCAACGACTTTAACACAATCCACTAGCCAGTTCATCTATGTAGTGATGCTTGGTAAGACAAGCCACAAACTTCTTTTTATCCAGATGTAGAGCCGGATCCGCCCAGCGCACATTCCAAGGTGGTTTGCTGCAGAGAGATGGTTTTCTTGCAGAGAAAGTGGTTTTGTGCAGGGCAGAGGTGGTTTTGGATTCTCCGGGGGGTCTGGAGGTCATAGTGGCGAAATATAGGCAAGTTTATACTCATTTTGACCGAAATTTCAAGCCAGTCGTAATGGTGAGGTCCATTTTCTCATTTGAGTCTCTGTTTTTGAGCTCATACCTGTAAAAGCATTTTGAAGACTAAATAAAGCAGTCAACATTGGAAGCTAAGGACCCAGAGACGTAGCCAGGAAGTCTGGTGAACTCTGTTATTAAATTCTTGTTGTGTTAATGTGTTTGACTATGTTTTCATTGCTTATGATGTTTATGTTATTCGCAATCTTTTCGATCTATTGCATTAAGTAACATAAGATGCTCACATAGACGTCAATAATACATTTTTCATAAATACAGATCAAGTGGTATCAGAGCTTAAGGTTAAATTTTTAAAGGTTTGACAGTGTCATGTGAAGATTGAATGCTTACTAGGTCAAATTCCAAGCGAGGTGAAGGAGAAATTGTTGAAGCAAATCCAGGGATTGGAAGGGTATATTCGCAAAAGAAGATGACAGAAGAAAATTTATTGGGAACAGAAGCTCATTTCTTAGACAAATTCATGACAATACATGCGATGGTAGAAGAGATGTATAAAGAGTTTAAAAAGAAGAAAGGTGAAGGCACTTCATCACCTAAACCAGACAAAGAATCAGGTGAAAATCCTCTTTCATTATTTCTGCCATCTCCTCCATCATCACCATCATCGTCATCATCGTCTTTTTCTCATAAATCTAGTTCTTCTAAGAATAAGAAGAGTAAGAAATCCTCTTTGATCAAATTAAATGTAAATTTTGATGTGCCAAATTATGATGGTGAACTTAACCTTGAAAAGCTTGATAATTGGATAAGACAAATTGAAGTTTATAGCAGGGTACAGAAATTTGTTTCAGAAAGAAAGAAGATCCAGCTTGCTAGCCTTCATCTTGGAGGAACTGCACTTGTTTGGTGGGAAGGTAAGACACAAGCAGACCTTCAAAAACATGGTAAAATCATCTTGACATGGAATGAATTTGTTTCGTCTATTAAAAAACAATTTTATCCTTTGGCTTATATGCAACAAGCTATGATGAGTTGACAAACATTGCGTTAGTTAAAGGGTCAAAGTGTGCAAAGTTATACTCAGGAATTTCGTAAAAGAGCTTTGACACTAGGCATATCATTGGACTCACCAGAAGCATTATTGAAACACATAGGTGGCCTACATAGTTATTTGAGGCATACAATATTGATGTTTAATCCAACTAGCTTAGATGATGTATCAGTTCAAGCAACTCATCTAGAATCTAGGGGTAAAAATGTATCTCATGATGTTGGAAATTCATCTAAATCTATTGAAATCAAGAATAAGGAAAAGAAGAAACAAAAATGGAAGGAAAGGAAAGCGAACACTGTAAAGAAAGAAAGCCTACATGCGCTCACTGTAAGAAAGAAGGACATGATGAGGCACACTGTTGGGCACTGCATCTAGAATTGAAGCCTAAAAATTTTGGGAATAAAGAGCAAAAGAATGTTGCTGCTATGAAAAAGGATTTGGGATCAGATTCAAGAGACGAAACAACAATTATAGCTATAGGTATAAAAGGTAAAAATTCTCAAGCATCTACAAGTACTTCTTCACATTCTGTTGATAATGAAAATGATGAGAGGAAAAGAAATGAGCTATTTCATATTAGAGTCGTTTCCAAACATACTAAAATTGATACTTTGTTTGATAGTGGCTCTCAAGTTAATTTGATAGTTGAATCAATTGTAAAGAAATTGGGTATTGAAACTAAACCTCATAAAAAGCCATACCCATTGGGTTGGGTCTGTGATAAAACTAAACTACAGGTTACGAAACAATGCAAGCCTCGTTTTGCAATTGCATCGGATTTTGTAGATGAGGTTGAACTAGATATAGTCCCATTGGATATATGTGGAATTGTACTAGGGAGTCCATACTTGTATGATAGAGACGTTGTCTTATATCGAAGGGCGAATAAGTATCAACTCACTAAAGGTGGAATCGAATATGTATTAAGAGCTCATAGACTCAAATATAACTACACTCTCATAAATTTAGGACAGATGAAAAGAATTATAAATTCAAGTAAACATTTTTTACTTATGTTGTAAAAGCAAAGGATCCTGATAAATAGGATGCTTTTCAAGGCTGTAATACTAAACAGAATCAGATTTAGTTAAAGTTGTTTATGATTATGATATTATGTTTCAAGAGTCTAAAGGGCTTCCTCCCAAGCGACAGATAGAACATGAGATTTATTTGCAACCAGATGCTCCTCTTCCTAACATTGGAATGTATAGGTTATCAGCTCTAGAGAATGCAGAGATAAAGAAGCAGGTACAGGAATTGCTCGATCAAGGGTTTATTCAACCAAGCACTTCACCATGCAGATCACCTATTGTGTTGGTACATAAGAAAGATGGTTCGTGGAGAATGTGCATTGATTTCTGAGAATTAAATAAAATAACAATAAAGAATCGTTATCCTCTTCCTCGCATCGACGATTTATTAGATCAGTTGAAAGATGTAGTTTACTTCACTAAGTTAGACTTGCGAAGTGGCTACCATCATCTCAGAGTTTCAGAACAAGATGTATGGAAGATTTCTTTCAAAATGAAGCAAGGACTCTATGAATGGATGGTTATGCCTTTCGGCTTGACCAATGCTCCAGCGACATTCATGTGTGTCATGAATGATGTTTTTAGGCCATTTATAGATGATTTTGTAATAGTTTACTTATATTCTTGTTTTTAGTAAGACATGGGATGAACATATAAATCATGTAAAGTATATTTTAGATGTGTTAAAGAGAGAAAACCTCTATGTAAAACTGTCAAAATGTGAATTTGGTAGGAAATATTTAAATTATTTGGGTTATATTGTAGGGGGTAGTGAATTGAAGATAGATCCCTCTAAGGTCGAAGTCATTGTAAATTGGCCTAAGCCCAATACTGCTACAGAAGTTAGAAGTTTCTTAGGAGGGGCACAATACTGGAGAAAGTTTATTTCTAACTTTTCTTTGATTGCAGCTCCTCTACATGCTTTGACAAGTGTGAAACAAGTGTTTCAGTGGGGAGGCAAACAACATAAAGCCTTCGACACATTAAAAGAAAGGATCAGTACAACACCAATACTAGCACTGCTAGATCTTCAACATCCATTTGAGATCGAGACATATGCAAGTGAATATTCCATGGGGGCAGTGTTGATGCAGCACAGAAGGCCATTCTGAGACATTCACATTAGCAGTAGTTAACTATCCTACATACGATAAGGAATTATATGCATTAGTACAGAGTGTTAAAAAGTGGAAACATTACATAATGGGAAAAAAATCAATCATACATATAGATCATCAACCACTACAATATTTACTCTCACAAACTAAATTGCAACAATCAAGACACTATCATTGGATGGGTTTCTTACAACAATTTCATCTTGTAATCAGATATAAGAAGAACATACATAATAAGGTTGTAGATGTTATCAAGACTAATCATAAATGCATCCACAATTCTTAAGCATAATTCAGTAATGCACGAAATCTATATTGAACAATATGCTAAAGACACGGATTTTAAGGATGTATAAGCAACTTTAAGTCATGGCAAGCAGGTAGAAGAATTGGATTATTTCATAAAAGACAACTCTTATATCATTTGGGAAAATTATGCATTCCACAAACCATAAAGAGTTAATGTGATTCGAGAAGCACATACTTCTCTAATTTCAGGTCACTTTGGTGTAAGTAAAACAATTGCACAATTACAAATATTGTGCTATTGGCCACGAATGAATGAAACAATTTCAAGATATATTAGAGGATGTACTATGTGTGCTACAAGCAAGCCAAGTAACAGAAAATTAGGCTTGTACAATCCACTTCCAATTCCTTCTCGTCCTTGGGAAAGTTTATCCATGGATTTTGTTGGGGGATTGCCAATGTCTAGAAAAGGTCATGATTATTTGTATGTAGTTGTGGATAGGTTCAGTAAGATGTGTATTTTGACACCATGTAATAAACAGGTCACAGCTGAACAAACGGAAAAATTGTTCTTTCAAAATTTATGGGTTCACTTTGGGTTACCTACCTCTATTGTATCTGATCGAGATTCTCGATTTGTCGAGAAATTTTGGTTAATTTTATGGGAACTCATGGACACTGGGTTAAAGAAGAGCATGACATTTCATTCACAAATAGACAGCCAGACAGAAGTGGTAAACAGCACAGTGGTACAGTTTCTTTGAGGTTATTACAACAAGCATCCCAAACTTTGGGATGAGCATTTTTGTTATGTACAGCATGCTTACAACCATGCGAAACATTCTTCTACTCAAATATCTGCATTTGAGACTTGTTTGGGTTTTGTACCAAAGTCTCCCTTGGATTTTGTCTTTGGTAAAGACATAGCAGTTGATGGACATAGCGATGTGGACAAAGAAACCAAGTTCAATGAACAAATCCAGGAAATTCACTAGGCAGTATAGGAATAGCTGGAAAAGAGCCAAGAAAATTATAAAGCGAGGCACGACAAGAATCAAGTCGAGCATAGTTTTCAAGTTGGTGATTAAGTTTGGTTGTACATCAGCAAAGAAAGACTTCAAGGGGGAGGTAAAAATTTGAAACCAATTAGATATGGTCCTTTCAAAATTCTTGACAAAATTGGTGAAAATTATTTCCGCCTAGATATACCATCTTATATGCAGATCTATTCCGTTGTAAATGTGGAAAACTTGCGATTGTATGAACCTTCATTAATTGAAGATCCAGAAGAGAAAATTCAAGTACCTTCCATCGAATATTTTTCACTAGAGTATCTCAACAAGTTGTAGGACAATACAATTATCGACAGGAGGATAAGGACTTCGCGACGAGGAGAATTTGAGTATCATCGAGTTGGACTTAAAGGTACAAATCCAAATAAAGCATGATGGATAGAAATTGGAAAAGTGAAGGAAACATATCCTCACTTACTCGACAACTAAAACCAACTTTTGGTGGTCCAAAAGCTTCTAGTGGGGAGGAGTGATCCAAAATGGATTCAGTTTTGCCTCCAGATCAAAGTCTTCAAATGCAGATGAAAATAGGATCAAGTTAAATTTCTCGTCAACAGGATTCCAATGGTGAAAACGGTGCGTAAAACCAAGTTCATATGACAAAGATATTGCAAGTCAAAGTTTATGCAAACTAGGGCAAAATGGCAAAAAGCCAATGTCAAAGTCAACGGTCAGATGACATCAGCAGGACACGTGTCATCTCGGGAACATGCCACCTATCCAGGGTGATTTCAATAGACCAGTGACGTGTCATATTTTGATTGGTTGGAATAGGCCAATCAGGGGTTGACACGTGGCAGCCCGGATTTTGCCAAATTTGGCCTTGTTTGCAAAATTTTGTGAGTCAAGGAGGATCGAACCCCTGACCTCTCGGAACGCTAAGTTTTCATTGAGATTTGGCACCGGATAAGCCAACACATTACTTGATAATGAATGAGGATTTTGCATATTTATTTTAAATGGGATTGTGCACCGGCAAAAGGTCTGAATGGTCGAGGTCAACCCCACAACCGTCAGAACGTTATATAGGTCTTATCACTGTGCATATATCATTGCACAATGGATGGGATATGGAATATGGACCACCGGAACATCAATGTTACCAATCGCGTTGTATATATATGTTGCCACATACAATGTATTATAGAGGAGAGGAATAACATGTTTCTGAGTTTTTATTAATAACCCAAAAAACTCAGAAACAGGTTATTCCTCTCCTCTATAATCTACTTAACCTGTATGGATTCTCTATTTAAATATATAACATATGTTTCGATATATATTAATACAAATCACAGGATATGTTGGAACCTTAATCGACTGCATATATATTAAACGTTATAATTGCCATATATGGTATGTAACAAATGGAGGTGTGGTGGAAGGTGGGTGGGGGTTTCGACCCGCCAACCTCCAAAAGCATATATACAATGACTTTAACACAGTCTTCCAGCCAGTTCATCTATGCAGTGATACTTGGTAAGACAAGCCACGAACTTCCTTTAATGCAGGTGCAGAGTCGAATCTGCCCAAAGTGCATTCCAAGGTGGTTTTGTTGCAGAGAGGTGGTTTTCTTGTAGAGAAATTGGTTTTTTGCAGGGAAAAGGTGGTTTTGGATTCTCCAGGGGGTCTGGAGGTCACAGTGGCGAAATATAGGCAATTTTATACTCATTTTGACTGAAATTTTGAGCCAGTCACAATGGTGAGGTCCATTTTCTCATTTGAGTCTTTGTTTTTGAGCTCATACCTGTAAAATCATTTTGAAGACTAAAAAAAGCGGTCATCACTGGAATCTAAGGACCCGGAGACGTAGCCAAGAAGTCTGGTGAACTCCGTTATTAAATTCTTGTTGTGTTAATGTGTTTGACTATGTTTTCATTGCTTATGATGTTTATGTTATTTGAAATATTTTCAATCTATTGTACTAAGTAACATAAGCTGCTCACATAAACGTCAATAATACCTTTTTCATAAATACAGATCACATTTGGGCTACTTTGGTAATTGTACCTAAACACATCTTATCGGATGTCCCTTCCTCCTAATAATCTATTGTTACAACCAGTGTGAAATAGTTCTACGCCATCCATTTATCCCAAGCATGATTATACCACAGGGCCACAAACTTTTTTCTTTATCTGGATTAAGCGCTAGAGGATTTGAAAACTTGACTATGGTTTTTTGAGGTGAGCTTCTTCATCTTGTTTGTGGGAGAAGATTCAAAACTACTTAATGATTTTAAATTCAAATTCAGAAACCCTAGGAGCTAAGAGATGATATGGTGCATATTACTGCAATTCTTCACTACATTTCTAGCTATTTTGGATAGTAGTGTACATAATTATTTCTTTCTACCCAAAAATGGGTGTGCTTCTGAATCTTTAGCCTCTATGGGCAGTTGTTTTCCAGGAAACAAAACTCTTATCGACTATTATCTCCTGCAATAATGCTTCTCATTGGTTCCTATTTTTCCTCTACAACATTTTGGGTGGCCTCACTAGGATAGTTTTCACTTGTGATGGGTATTAAGTGATTCTCTTCTTGCACGCAGAGGTTTTTTTTTGGTCATATTTGCAATCTCACTACTAGGTTTTATTTGAGAATAAAAGATTTTTTATTTTTATTAGAAGTTTTAGGCTATTTTATTCTTTTATGAAAATAAGTTGGCAAGATGAGTTTAATGGAATCAATGGTGGGGTTAAATGGGGTTCATTTTTCTGATTTGTAATAAGTTGTTCAGTTTCTGAAAATTCAGCGATTTATAATTATACATATAAACAATACATGTTGTTTTGAGAATTCATTGCATTGTAGGTTAGTTTTCTATTGGCCACTTCGGACATGCTTAGTTTTCAAATTGCTTTTTGATAATTTGTAGGTGTTTTTTCCTCCTTAGATGTATTTTTTGTTTCTCCTATATTATGTTTTTTCGTGAAAACATTTTAGAGTACTTGTAATTGCATTTTTCATTTCTTTCAGTGCTAGTGATTTTTATTCTACTGATTGTTACATTCGTTTTGTACATTTTTAGTAGTCCTTTATATTCAAAGCTGGGTATTGTGGTTTTTCTTTTGACTTTAGCTGTTTTGTTGGGAAAAACATTAATATTTCTATTCGAGATGAAAAATAAATACATTTTGTAGATGTCGTAACATTGCCTAAGATATCCAAAATTGGTTTTTGAGTGAAAGCTCTAGACTGTTCATCTCTAAAACAAGGGTTGTAACTTTTTCCAGCACACAATACTTTATGTTGAGTCTCTTACATTGATCAGAATTTTACCAAAGTAACTATCCATAGACCATCGAGGTCCATATATGTCAAAAATAAAGGATCCAAGACATCCCACACACACACACACACACACATATATAAGTCTGAGAATCGAAAAATTAAAAAAGGTAGACAACCTTCTACATTAAGTAACAACTTCATAGAAATCAATTTTTATTCCTTCTATCAATTAATACTGTGGAACATATTTTATTGCTAAAAGATTACATATAGAATTGAACTATTATACAGGCTCTATGTATACCTCAAAATCGTGAAAAAGGATATACATATGAGAAAAAACCAATAATCATAGTTGTAAGAAAAATTGATACGAAGAATCATGTGGCACTGAGCATGCTTACACTATAATATAGGAGAAGAGTAACGAAGGACAAAACCAGTCTACTTGGATGATCATATAACTTTTTCATGGGATAAAATTGTTCTTCACCAAGTGAGCAGTTGAAGGGGGATGAATTAGATGATGCTGTAGATATGTTTCTGAATAGGATCGCGATCCTTGACTTTGAGCCAATAACCCTGAACCTTAAGCCATTTGAATTCCTTCGTTTGATTTTGAATCTGATTTCCCTTTTAAGTTATTTGTATAAATTTTCAAAGGAGATTGAGTTAAAATCAGTTGGAATATTTAACATCATCAAAGATTGGAGAGAGGAAAATATTTTCCTCTACTTTCCATTTATCGAATTCATAACGATCTAAGAATTCCCACATGTCTAGAAATTTTGAATTTCATGTTGTTCTGCTAGTTTTAAGAGAAGTTTTAACTTTTAAAGCATGTGGTTATCTAAAATTGTTGTGTCTCCTAGTCCAACTTTGAAGTTGTTGTTGTGTATCACTAACACGAATTATGCTCTTGTTCCACTATTTTTAAGGTTACCTTGAATAGGCCCATAAAAGTACACCTAGGCACTGAATTTGTCTATTTAAGTGTCAGTTAGTTGTTTAGGTACTTAGATATTTGATACATATTTGGAACTAGAATAGATAATGGTGTCTTGAGTAGCACATCATTTTGGGATAATGTATTTATTCTCAAATATCTCTGCATTATGTTCTAACCATATTCCCCTGGTGATAATTAATGGAATGCCTTTTAATTCCTTGAAGGCTTGATTCTTAGTCCATTACCTAAGATGTTATTCTACATAGGTCCCCTAACCTACATAGGTCCCCTAACAGTTGTCCTTACTTGTTAAGGATCATATCTCAATTCATACTTTCTGGAATAGGGACACGTAATGAGAAGATGTGACATATTTTCTTCATTGTTTTTTCAAAGAATAGATCTGCTATGAACTTCTCTTTTCTTCTTCTCGATAATTTCCCAGGTGAGAATATTATTTTTTTATAGTTAGCCACATAAATATTTTGGGTATTCATTGGAGATCTAATATTCCATATATCCTTCTATCATCACTGAGTGCCTTTTGTGGCTTCCATAGGTAAGAAAATATTTATAGCCTAGTTTCAAGACATATATTCCCAACGGTGGGCTCTTAGACCATGACAGATCATTTTCTGAGTCCTTCATTCTCATGACTCATTTAAATATCAATATTATAAGTTTCTCACTCATTTTTTTCATTACCTTCCAATCCCAACTAATCAACCTTCTTCCAATCTCTATGCCAAATAGATGTGGCAACCTTCTTCCTTCTTTGTGTAGTGCATTAATCATGGCTTTTGATAGGTTTTCATCTTAATTTATTAACCACTATCCACTATTCTGACTCATTCCTTGTCGCCTTTCCTTACCTTTCATACTAGTCATTTTCCTACAAAAAGGAAAGGCTTGCACCATTGCTTTCCAGATGATATGTACAATTTTAATTGTACCAAGAGAAGTGGAAATATTGTGACATTTTTCATCCATAATGCTAATGTGAGCATGTGTCAGCCTAAGATAATATGTTACAGAAATTAAAAAATATAGTAATAGTAAATCTAATTTGAGATAAATAAAAATTATTCACAGATGCTCATCTATTTGAACATAACACTATAAAAATGAAAGCATGTGAACTATGAGAAAAAAAGAGGAATTTGAGGCCATTATGTTTGACACCTTTCATGGTTGTCTTTTTACAATCCTCTTTGACACCATTCATGGTTTTCTTCTTACAATTATATTTGACACCATTCATGGTTGTTTTTTTTTATCAACCAACAATATTATATTAAAGGTAAGTTGCATGATATATATTAGTGTAAATCCATTTTAAGTCAACATCTTTTAAGCATTATTTTTTGTATCCCTTTATCTGAATTATTTTTTTCTGTCCCTTTTGGTGCTTAAGATGATTCTACATTGGTTAATTTGGATGGACATATGATCCAATATTCTATATGGTGTAATATATTTTTGGAATAAAATTTTATTCCATACGTCATCCTTTGAAATCAATATCCGCAAACACTTATGTAATGGAAATTTGTTTGGGATTCAAGTTTATATCCATCTTAACCAGGAGATGGATTAAATCTCATCTTGAGGTGCAAACTTATTGTCAAGTTTTGCACTTAAAAAGAGGTTTGCATAGCGAGAGATTTGAACCCTATTTGTGAATAATAGATCTGTGGTTAAGATGTATCTATACTCATAGTTAGATATTGTATTATTGTGTTGCTCAAAATCAACATATATCCATTGCTTGAACTTCCTCTTTGGAGATGATGATGATGATTTTCTGGTGGTACTTGACACGTGAGGTGTAACGCGCTCCTCCCACATTTACCCAAGCTAACTGATCCACCGGGGTAAACATGTGGCGAAGAGTTACTATGATATGATTCAACTCCCCAAGTATAAGTAATGGAGTGGAACCAACATAACAAAACCAATATGACCTTCCACACATGCTACAGAAATTTGTGGAGCCAACCAACCCTTCCAAATGGCCAACCCCTAAGGCAACTTGAAATTTTATTGATCTAGAGCCTCAACCACTCCCATGACAAGCCATTTATGTGACTGAGTCCTTTCAGTTTCTCCCACGGCAAGCCATAACAACGATTGTGGACTTTTTCTAGCATATTTGTGCCAAAAACCCCAGATTGCCACTTTTTTAGGGTCACGACTCAGGCCACTTCCTATAAATTCATGAAACCTTCAAAAATGATAAATAAATTGCTGAATGCCTCACTAAACATCTGGATGTCATGAAGGTCATCACTATTAACATCCCACTGTATAAAAATAAAATTTTAAAAAAAAAAAAAAGATAAATAACATTGAAAACAAGGCTAATAATGCAAACATTTGATCAAGGACTTGACCAGACCTCTATTAACCATGACATGCATTTCATCAAAGGTATCACAAAATATGAATTCTACAAGTCATAACAAAAAATTTAAGCATAAGGGCCTCATAGTTATTTGAGAATCATTAAGAAGCATTGATGCATTATCATATATTAGGTCATATATTCATTGTGCATTCATTTTCTAGTCAAAACATGATGAGAGCCATACATAATCACTGTCATAAAACATGCTTATAACCAACATATAAACAACAAAAATTAAAAGTATATAACAACCATATAAACCACAAATTAACAAGCAAATTTACCCAAAAGAGGAAAGGAGCGCTTATTGACATATGAAAATGAAACCTGGTATGGGGCTTCCACGAACCACCCAACCATAGATTGGGTTGAACCAAATCTTTCTTTGTTAATCACCCCCATGCCATATTCCAAGCATGAATGTGGGATCTCATGAAATAGTTAAATAAAACCAAACCAGGGCTTCCAGAGGCCAAACCACCTCAAGCAGTGATTCCACCTTATGATCGTACATCACTAACCATCACCAAATTGGTCTCTACCCAAGTTGTCCTAGTGTTGGGTGCTAGTTTTTCACACTTTTCCTACACTTGTTTTCCCTATTATGCCTCATGACTATAACCAATGGGACTGTCTTTGCCTTTTTTTCCTACCTTTCTATCCTATCTTGTGTTGTTTCGCCTTATTTTCATTACTCTGCCGTTTCATCAATTATTATGATATATCGTGCCTTTTATGACTAATTGAGGATGAATGTTTGGAGAAGATATATGGTCTTTGTGTTGTATTTCCAGATGCCATTTATAGCACCAAATATCCTGAACATGAGGTCCACAGGAGCATTTAAAAGGGTGTTGTTACAGCGAAGCGATGTTGTTACACCTTGATGTTACAGCCCTGTCGACAAACTGCTGTTACACTACTATTACAGACTCATGGGCGAACTGCTGATACAATTGTACTGCTGACTGGACCTCGTCAACACCTGTTGTTGCTCTGTCCTTTAGATGTTACACTACAACTATGGTTTTATTATGATAGTTGTAGAAGTTGTTTAGCATTTTATTTTTGGATAATAGCCTAAGTGCGGTTTTGATTGTAATCTATAATTTTTTAGGAATAAATTTATTGAGAAATGGTTATAACTATATGTATTCTATTTCGATCAACATGAGAATCATAAGATTCTCATGACTGATCTATCCCTTGATTTTCTGAAATGTAACCACTATATAGGTCTTGGCCCTAGAGGTCGAAAGGTTAGCGGAGAACAACATTATTTTGGCTCTATAATTGTACTTAGATTAATATAGATTATCATGTTATTGTTGTTACATGCGTTATTCAATTTAATTTATGTTAGGTTATTTCTCTTCCTGCACCCTGCTAGGGAGGAAGGGCCCTCCTTCTTAGCAGGGATTGCAGTGATTAAGTAGTTTTGTGTATGTATTTGTATTTCAGTTTATGTATCAGTAGAGTGATGTTGTTTTTGTTCAGCTATGAATATATCCGCTTCAATTTCAATAATTTGTATGCTGTTACACATTTGATATTAGAGACGCCATCTAGATACTTGATGTGTGGCGCGCTAGAACAGATTAATTGAAGTGTGATTCTAGTCTTGTAGATCATTTTATTTCTGCATGAGTGATTTATTTCCAGCATTTACTTCAACAAGAATTTCTTTTCTTAGGAATTGCTTTTGGTTGGATGTATCGGCATAGACAGTGCAATTGTAATTGGAATAAAATACGTCCCTGAATTGATAATTAATGTGTACTATTTAGTCATTTAATAGTGATTACTACAACCCAACATTTTGGTGCCATTTCCGTGGATGGAAGTGATGATCCAATCAATCAAAGTTGTTTCTTAGAAGTGAAATTTCCGTGTGTTTTTTTTTAGAGTGTCTCCAGTGACACAATTTTCGTGAAGTAAGACGAGAGGTAATAACCTGCGCATCACTCTAACGAACTTGAGCGGGCTCACCAATGTCTTGATGGGACACTTAGGAGAGTGAATTTTTGAGCATTTCGTTTTTCTTAGAGTGTCTCGAGTGACACAATTTTTGGGCGGTAAGACGAGAGGTAAGAACTTGCACATCACTCTAACAAACTTGAGCGGGCTCACCAATGTCTTGTTGGGACACTTAGGAGTTGAATTTTGGGTGTTTTTTAAGGGTCCCTTTAGCTATACAGTCGTTGGGCAGTAAGATGAGAGGTAAGAACCTGCACATCGCTCTAACAAACTTGGGTGGGCTCACAGCTGTAGAAACTGAAGAACTTATAGGATGAATTGATACATATAGGGCCCATGTGTGCCGGTAGGACAACATCAACATCTACAAACACCCCCCCACTCTACTGACTATAGGAAAGACGGGTCATAAAAAGGAAAAGAAAAGTGCAGATTTGGGAAGAAAGACATTCTTTGGAGATCTGATCTCAAGGGAAGAAAAGGAACAGTCCACGTCATATAGAGATAATAGGAAGACAGAACCACAGAAATCAGCTACCATATCAAAGCCTGGACCATAGATGTCTTCCGTGTCTGGACCTCACCATCCTTTGAACAACATATCCAATCCTGATACCAAAACTCCAAATTCAAAACAGTGGTGGAGAATCATTGATCAGGAACTGAGAATTAAAGGACACTGAGAGACCAGTGGGGAGCATTAGGGACCCAAGGAACAAAATTCAGTTGATCATCAATTGGACGCTAGTAGTGTTGTTAAATATTTGGTCCTGAAATAACCTGGTCCTTTTATTTTTCAATCTCCAGTACACTCTGAGTTCAGGTCATCCCAATAGGAAGAATCAGCCATGGGGGATGAGAATGTCAAGACAAATAGCTTTGTTACTTTTGAATTCCCAATAGTAGTAACACGGGATGAGGCTCCTATGAAGAATATTCCTTTATCAGCTCTACCATCCTTTCAGGGGATGGCTCTTGAAGACCCTGATACCTTTCTGTTCAAATTTTATGTGTTGTGTAGAGGTTATGACTACACTTCAGATGCCTAGAAGCTGAAATTATCCCCTGTTACTCTGAAAGGAGCAGCATTAAAATGGTTCATGAGACTGGGTGTTGGCACAATTCGAACCTGGAATGACATGAGAGAGGCCTTCCTCTTTAAGTATCAGGATTACTATTGAACCAAGGACTTGAAGGATGAGATTTTCATAATTACACAGAAGGAGGAAAGCCTGGACGACTATATCGAGTGATTTAACTACAATTTACAGAGGTCTAAGTTCAATAACTTAGATCCAAAAATTCCAAAGCCAATATTCTTAAGAGGTATAAGAGATGATTGTCTGGAGCATCTGAACCTATTAGGAAAAGGAGACATATCACAAGAACCACTTGATGAGATAATGAATCTTTGCCTGCATAGCTCAAGAGGATCGGTCAAAGGAAGAGTTTCAGTTCGGGACCCTTCAGTCTGGATACAGAAATCCACGAGTGGAGGAGTAACCAGAGCAGAGATCGAGAACTTATTTGAGGATTTTAAAACTAACCTCCTTAGCACTCTCTCTGCCCAGATCACTACGGTACAAGTCAAGAAAGCACGAGCAGAAGCTGAAGAAGCCTTAGCAATATTATGTCCCTGATGAAAAAATAAACATTTGGAAAGAGATTGTGGACGGAATAGTGTCAGCCTATGCAACATCTGTGAGTTGTCGCACTCTATGAATCAGTGTCCTGAATTTCCCAGACTAAAGGCAGTACTTCAAGAATCAAGTGAGGATGTTCAATCTTCTTATTTCATCATATCAAAGAGACCATGGCAGCCGTGACCTACAGGTATGCCTTTATATTTTTCCTCTTTTTATCCTTGGAATAATGTTTATAATAGTCAGCAATATCCATGGCAGTATCCTACTCCTTCCTCAACACAATTCCCTTCACCATGGAACCAGTGGCCGTCTCCTCCACCAATGCAATATCCTCCATCACAACCCAATCCTTGGGGTCCAAACTGGAGAATTAATGGCCAAGGTCCAGTACCCCCTCCAATACCAATGCAACAACTGCTTTCTATTCAAAATCCTACACTTTCTGTCTGACCCCAATTACCTGTGCAACCTAACCCCAATCCAAATAATAAGGTAGCCCAGAGCATGGATGCTTTGGTTACCCTCTAGAATTATCTTATTGCTCCTATTGGACTTAACGAGGTTCAGCTTCGATCAGGGAAAATAATCAGATCTGAACACACTCCCATTATTACTAAAGAATGCGAATCACCTAGAAAGGATACGAAAGATTCTGAGGCAGTTTTTACACATGTAACAGCTGATACAACACCTGATGTTACATTTGTAGCACTCATCTCGGTAGGATCTATTGTTCCTGTTGTCGCTCCTAGAGACAGCCTAGAGTTATGATAGAACAGTGCCTAGGACATCTTATATATAGCAAGGAGCGTGTAATATAACAGGGGGGTTATCTACATAAGTCTCTCATGCTATCTCTTGTAAACAAGGAAATTAATTTGAATGGGACCAAAACTTACAGAAAATTAATACAGGAAGAGAGATACTGCAGAGGCAAGGTGTAAAACTCTTAACATAAAGCATCAGACAATTCAGAGACAATTTACTGTAAGGCGGGCCGATTCAAAAATACTTCACAGAGATATAGGATTTGAAGGTGTTTACTGTGTAAGAAAAAGTGAGAGGATACTAGCTGTGATTGGGGTGATATCTAGATACATAATATCCCCATACATGGGCTTACCAATTTAAGAATCCATACATGAAGATAGCGTTTTAAAAACACCCTCCCAAAGAAACTAATATAGCAGAAATACGGTTTAGATGAATAATGGAACAGAATATCATGCATGAGCCATATTTAAAGCGCTTGACTAATCCAAGCATGGGTATCAACTAGGATAAATCCATACCAAAAATTAGTGAGCCACTCGCATTCCAAAACATGATACAAGAATATGGATGGAAACAAGATGAAACATTAAATTAAAACATAAGGGGAGAAGTTACACACTATGAAATACCAAAGACCAGAATCCTCATTACAGATAGAACTCCTCCTCACTGAGACCCAACGGGCTCTGAGCATTCATACAAGAGTTCAACAAAATGTATACAAAATTTTGTTACTGCACCAATTTTCTGATAAATCTGGAACCCTGAATCATCTGTTCTTCCGGGGTTTTATAGAGAAAAGAAAACTTAATAAATGAAGTAGGTGATGAACCATTAATCTGCTTCATAAAGACAAGATGGTGGAAACGTGCACGCCCATACTGCTCGATGAATTTTTAATGTTGTATGTACTATGTGATCTTCTTTCTGAAATAAATGCTCTGGGTGAAAGTCTCTTCAGGAACACAGTAGAGAAATAAAAACCTTATGGGCAGTATGTCCTTTCCTGGAGAGAAAATTCTGCTGAAATAAAACCTTGAGGGCATCGTTTTCTGTGCATTTTACCCTCTTCCTTCCCAATCCTGAATTAAGGTTTAAAATGTTTAACGCCGAACGTTGAATTCCTCAATCATTCAATGATCTTCCTTTGCTGCTCCATTAATGTTTTCATCTGCTCAATCTGTGATTTGAATGGCTCCGCAGGGTTTGACAGATTTGAACTATGCTTCTTTAATGGAAGTCTTGTCGATTTACCTTCTTAGGACTTTCTTCATAATTCAGCTCTGAAAAATGGTCCTTTGATGCGCTCTGCTACTGTAATTGAGATTGTGAATTATGGAAATTTTACGCCGTTGTAAACCTGCAAAACCCGCAAACTCTTCAAGAAAACAAATGCATGGGGACGGCAATGTAGTGGGGATGACAGTGTAGCAACGCGGCATGATGGAATGGCGGAAGAATGAGAGGTGACGACGAAAAATGCAGTGGAACTATGGTGGACGGGTTGGGCAAAGTTATAATGCAAAACCTTGAAATATAACATATGAATGAAATATATAAATGGCAGAGGAAAAATTCGATAAACACGTGGAATGATGACGTGGAGGAGGACCAAGTCAATGGCAGGGTATATGATCTGGACCGTTCGATCTCAAAACGAGATCGACGGTTGAAAACGCATCGGAGGGCAATGAGACGGTGGGCCAGGGGCACTATTGACATGGACTAACCCTCCTGCAGCTTCGGAGTGCGACGACCGTTGGATGAAGACCTACAGATCAGACAGTTGTCATGAATATCGCACTGTGACTTTGATCGAACAATAATGTGCAATGGAGGGCGGTTTTGGAACTGTACGCAGAGACACGCGGCGAGCGATGTATGGAATCGCTCCCATTTGAGAAATACCACCCGCCTCGGAAAAGCGGTGCGATGAAAACCGGCGGGTTTTGAACAGTGTTTGGGTGCGGGGACCACCAGAGCAGGAGTATTGTGAACCGTTGATTTTGTAGGCTAATCGGACGGGGGACGGGCGATTAATGGAGTGGGCCACGGTCGTGATGAAAATTGAACGAACGTTGTCTGATATGCATTTGATAAGCGCCCATTGGACTAGCTCTTGGTCTCGGAGCTGGGTCATGTGGGAGGAAAAGATTTAAAGGGCTAGGGCCAAAGGGGCTAGGCCTAATATATTTTCAAAAGTGATTTTTTCAGCCCTTTTATGAAATTTTGAGGCTGGGAGAAGGCAACGATAGGCGGATAATGGATTTTTCAGGCCCAACGAGAAGGGATTGCTTGTCAAAGATTCAATGGGGGCTGAAATGATCAAAAGTTCCTACAACAACCAATCTGAGCAAGGCTGGTGCATCTGTGATAGTTGACTCAGCTGTTAGTATTCAGAATCCTCCATACCCTCAACGATTAATTGAAATTGGGCTAGTTTCACAACCTGAATCTGAATTCCTCAAGGAACTGCAAAATTTGCATGTGCGGATTCTGATGTTACAAGCTCTTAAAGAAGTGCCTATCTATGCTAAAACAGTGAGGGATCTATGTGTCAAAAGACGTGGACAAAAAACTAAAGACCTTTCTCCTATCCATGTCATGGGGAAATTTTCTGATCTTATGATTGATGAGCCTTTTTTGACTAAATATAATGACCCAAGGAACCCTATAGTGACTGTCCATATTGAAAATCATCTCATAACCAATACTTTGTTTGATCTAAGGGTAGCTATTAATGTCATGACTAAATACCTCTTCATCTCTCTAGGACTTCATGGACTTAGACCTACACCCACAGTGCTTGAATTAGCATATAGGTATCATGTCAAGCCCGAGGGAATGATAGAAGATGTGATTATCAATGTGGCTTCTAGGAACTATCCAGCTGAATTTCTCATTTTACAAACCAAATCCAACCTGGGGTGTCATCCTTTAATCTTGGGAAGATCGTGGCTGGCCATTGCAGATGCATATATTGGATGTAGGTCTGGCTCTATGGTGATCTCAGATGGACAAGCCACTAATAACCTGAACCTTTATCCCCCCGTAAAACCTCATATGGATTCAAGTAGTCCCTGGTGGGATGAATTTGCACCTGAATCTGATCTTTCCCTACCTCTTCTCACACTTGGAAAAGCACAAGACTTTAAGGATGAAATAGAGGACGATATCGTTAATGGTTTCATTAGTAATTCACTCCCTATTGCCTCCACTAGAGATTTGGGAGAAGAAGATGAGGTAGATGATGCAATTATTGAACATTTGAAAACAAATCTACATACTATCAGCAGTCCCATTGAAATCGAACTTGGAAAATGTTTAAACATCAATCATAACCTGACTGCTAAACAAAATAGATTGCTAATAAAGTTGTTACAGAAATACAAAAATGCATTTGCATGGGATTACACGGATATGAAAGGAATCCATCCTAGCCTATGCACCCACCGCATTTACCTTAAAGAGGACTACAAACCAGTTAGACAACCTCAGCACCGAATGAACCCCACACTTAAGGAGATAGTGAAAGAAGAATTGCAGAAACTCCTTAATGCTAATTTCATCTACCCCATTTATGAAATCTAGTGGGTGTCTCCACTTGTCATAGTTCCGAAAAAGAATGGAAAATCAAGAGTCTGTGTTGAATATAGAAAGCTTAACAAGGCCACTCAAAAGGACCATTTTCCTTTACCATTCATTGATCAGGTCTTGGATACTCTTTATGGGAAAAAAATATTTTCATTTTTAGATGATTTTAGTGGCTATAATCAAATATGGATTTCCCCAGAAGACCAAGACAATATAACCTTCACTTTCCCATGGGTTACTTTTGCATACATATTCCTTCCCTTTGGCCTCTGTAATGCACCAACAACCTTTCAGAGGGACATATTGGGTATTTTTCCTGATCTTTTGAATGACTGTCTTAAAATATTTATGGATAATTGTACACCCTACGGGGATGCCTTTCAGATAGCATTAGCTAACTTGGAAAAAGTGTTGGAACGTTGTGAACAAACTAATGTTACTCTGAGCACGGAAAAATTCCACATGATGATGATCGAGGGAATTGGTTGGGACATTTCATTTCAGCAGATGGAATCAAGGTAGATCCTCTAAAAATTGAGGTAATCTAGAAAATCATGACCCCCAATACTCCAAAAGAGTTACGTAGTTTTTTGGGACATGCAGGATACTATAGGATATTTATAGATAAATTTTCAAATATTGCATCTCCTCTATTTTCATTACTCATGAAAGATGTAGAATTTGTGTGGACAGGGAAGTGTGAGCAAGCCTTTTTAAAGTTGAAAAACTATGTAACAAAAGCACCTGTTTTACAAGGACCAAACTGGGAATTTCAATTTCATATTGCTACGAACGCATATGACATGGTTGTGGGTGTTGTTTTGGGGCAGCTGGAGGATAAGAAACCTTATGCCATTTATTACATCAGCAATAACTTAACTCCAGCAAAACTCAACTACATTGTTACTGAGAAGGAACTCCTAGCAGTAGTGCATGTTATCAACAAATTTCAGCATTAGATCACCGGGTACCAAGTATTTGTACACATTGACCATGTTGCAATTTGATTTTAACGAACAAACTTGTTACTAATGGTAGAGTTACACGATGGTTATTTTTGTTACAAGAATTTGATATTACTATTTTAGATAAACCCGGAAAAGATAATGTAGTTGTTTATTTTATTTCTAGATTAACTATAAGTGATGACTGGACTGCCACTGAGGATTCTTTTCCAGATGAATATCTTTTTTTCATCTCTACTCACTCACCATGGTATGTAGATATAGCCATTTACCTTGTTGCAGGAAAATTCCCACACCAATTGTCTTCCAAGGAAAGAAGGAAGATTATACAACAGAGTGCTACCTACTCCTGGATAGAAGGAAATCTCTATCACACCGGGCCATAATTTCAAATTAGGCGATGTGTTATAGAAGATGAGGTATTTGAGATCTTGAAGGCTTGTCATGAGGAACCTTGTGGAGGAAACTTCGCTGAGAAGAGGACAGGACATAAAGTACTCTCAACAGGGTACTACTGGCCAACTATATTCCAGGATGCCAAGAATTTTGTGAAAGGATGTGATAGCTGCCAAAGGATGGGCCAGCCTCTGAAATCAAATGAGATGATGTTACAACCTTAGATAGTGATAGAACCATTTGAAAAATGGGCCCTAGGATTTGTGGGACCAATTAATCCTTCATCATAACAAAAATCATACATATTGTTCTGCACCGATTATGTCACAAAATGGGTCGAAGCAAAGGCACTAACTAGAGCAACAAAGAATATTGTTTCAGACTTCCTGTTTCAATATATTTTTGTTCGCTTCGGGATACTCAGAGAGATTGTGATAGATGGGGGACCTCAGTTCACATTTCATTTGATCAAGAAGCTGGTTGAAAAATATGGAATTCATCACAGAATCACTTACCATATCACCCACAAGAAAATGGTCAAGTAGAAAGCACCAATAAAGTCATTGAGGGAATCTTAACAAAGACAGTAGCCAGCCACCAAAGAAATTGGGCTGAGAAACTTCCATAAGTACTGATACTACAGGATTCTCACCATATGAATTGGTGTATGGTAAGAATCCCTTATTCCCCATAGAGTTTGAAATAAAGACATTAAGAACAGAATTTCAGGTCGATCTGGATTTGAGTACAGCACATACTCAAAGACTAAACCAACTCAATGAGTTGGAAGAGAAACGTCTTGCTGCTATTCAACAGATAGAGATCATTCAACAACAAAGAGCTATATGGCATGATGGGTTTATTAAGAAGAAAAAGCTCCAGAAAGGAGATTGGGATCTTTTGTATGATTCAAGGTTCAAAGATTTCAAAGGCAAGCTCTGCACCATATGGCTAGGTCCTTACGAAGTGGACAGGATCTTTGAAAAAGGGACTATAAAATTAGTCACCATTGATAGTGTTAAGACATCGTTACTGGTTAATGGGCACCGTCTAAGGTTATATCATCAACCCGCTTCGAAGGAATCATTTGTCAACATTGTCGCGTACTCTGATCTTCGTGTTACGATAGCAGGGGAACATTCTCCTGTGTAGCCTCAAAATTGAAATTCCAATAAGTGCAGCAGTTGAAAACCACCTTTGTGGTAGTTGTTACACTTGCTTATATATATATAATAAAAATAAAAACAAAAATAATAAATCTAACTATGAAAACCCCTTTCCGGGGCGCAGTCAGACAATTGATAACAGTTGAAAACCACTCTTGTGGTGGCTGTTACACCCATGTTTTTCTTCCTGAAACATCATCTTCCCTTTCTGATCTATTTTATAGGATGATGGTATTTATGTAATTTTCTTTTCTGTACCAATTTCTCTTGATTATTATGTTTTTTGAAGAATAATCTAAGGGTTGTCTTGGTTGTTACACATGTGACAGTCAACAACCACGAAAATTGTTTCTTATGTTTCATTACATAACAGCAATAATCATGCTAGCCAAATGCAACAACACGAACGTTGCAAGTAGAATGCCACCAATTCTAAATCTTCCTCCACGTCACCTCAGGTATGTCATTCAAAAGGTAAATGTTATCATTTATGATTTGGTGATTAATTAGCAGAAGTAATGATATTCTCGTGACGGACATGGGCGGACATCACCATTAAGGTGGGGGAGGGAATATGTCTTGAAATCATTTCAAAAAACCGTAGTCATAAACCTCTATCAAATCCGCATGCACCCAATTAATAACACAATTGCCAATGATGACTGAATCCGGTTGGAAAAGAGTGTGTGTACTAGATCCCATTACTTTCCATAACGATACATTTATGAATATTAGTGTGAGGTACGATTCGGTGATCCGTAAAATTTGTCACCTCCCATTAACCTCCTCGACTGAAGCCTTGCATCCTCATTGTAAACTCGTCAATTGGGATAAGCAGAGACGCCGAGAAGCAGTGAGAAGTGCAATGATATTACAGTGGGACTGAGCAGCAAGAAGAGAATTTAGAAACAAACAACAAGATGGGTGGAGCGGCAGTCATGCACGAGCCGGATTCTATGGACGCCTTGTGGAATTTTCTAGAAGCCTACCATATATTCAGAGATTCTGGATGGATTGAGTATTTCCAAAAGCTTGAAGGCTCGGACGAGGCAGTGGCAAAATTTAATTTTCCCAGAATCTAAACAACAATCAAACCCCAATTAGGGGCATGAAAGTTGAGGTGACTAAAGAGGTAATTGCTTGGGTAACTTCATTGCCAGTAGAGGGATGAAGGTGGATCAACAGAAAAATCAATGACCCCTCCTTGAAAGAAGACTTCCTATAAGGAGAAGAAAAACTGGAGAAGAAAGGGAGAGGAATTGATAGGTTGTCACTTCCTCATCCTTGGGCACATGTTGCCCTGGGTTTAATTAAATATATCACTTGTGAGGGAAGATCCACGATAGTGTTTAAATATCACTTTCCTCTACTTAATTACCTTCGACACCAACAAAAGATTAATCTTCCATTCTATTTGTTAGGGAACATCAAGCATATGGCAGCAGCAATAAAAACAACAGCACACCCGGAGGCATGTGTGGCTAATCACATAATCATCAAGTTAATTGTGTTGGATGCCCTAGGCCAACAAGGAAAAACTTGGGAAGAATGCAAGAGAAAGAGGCCGAGGACAAGCCAGGGGAAACAAACCATGACTTCCGGAAGAAGTCGGGCAGAAATGGAAGCCCAGATTCGGCCTGCTGGAGTTAGAATTAGGAAAGAGCCTACTGATGAACCAATTAGGGATATAAGGCCAAAACAAAGAGTGAAATTAAGCATACTTGAAAAACCTTTGCCTACGGTCGGAAAGAAGACAGGAGCAGAAGCATTAGAAGAAGAAAGGAAACCCTCCTCATTAGGTAAGGATGAAACTCATGTCCTGTTTTTAGAACTCAAAGATATAAGAAAAGAAAATTAAGAATTAAAGTGGAAATTATCTGAGGGGAGGAAAATCTCGGTGTTTGTATGCATGAAATGTTTTCAAGACTTAATAGCAGCAGGATATAAGGTCTGTAAAGAAAATATTGGCCTAATGGAAACATAAACAAAACAGCAAGAGGTTTTTACACAAGAACCTGTTGATGATACTACTGTTACACAAGAAGTAGCAGTTAAAGCAGATCGTCTTGTAATAATTGACCTAGAAGCCGACCCACAAGAATTTGTGGAGGTTTCTCCTATTGTAGAAGAAATAACAATGGACACAGAGGCTACTCTAGGTGGAAACAAAGGGGTTGACACACAAGAACCCACCAAGGAAGTTGTTGTTACACAAGAACCAACAGCAGAGGTGGAACAACCCCATGTAGTAGAGGTTGTTGCACCCATTATTGACATGGATATTGAATGCAGAAGAATGTCAATTCCCATCTCGGGATGGAGTTCTGAGAAAAGCTTGTTAATTTCCCAATTATAAAAGTGGAAACAGGAAGCAATATCCCTTCAGGAGGGGACGATTTTGCTAAAGGAACATCAAAGATAAATAGACACTTTACATGAAATATGGATGAAAGAAGAGTGGAAGAAAGGATGGGAGAATTATAAGAAAAAGGGAGCTCTGAAGTAACAGGAGGAACAACTGCTGCTGTTACAGTAGCAGGTTCGGGATCTCACCATAGATAAGCAAAAAATTCATGACCTCACCCTCAATTTGTTGGGTTGTAGGCAGCCTTCTCCATCCTATCTTATCTTTCTATATTGTCTTTCCAGATTCCATTTATAGCACCAAATATCCCGAGCACGAGGTCCACAGGAGTAGTTAAGAGGGTGTTGTTATAGCGAAGCGATGCTGTTACACCTTGTTGTTACAGACCCGTCGGCAAACTGCTATTACACTCTGTTGTTACAGACCTGCTGGCGAACTGCTGATACAATTGTACCACTGATTGGATCTCATCAACACCTGTTGCTGACCTGTCCTTTAACTATTACACTACAACTATGGTTTTATTACGGTAGCTGTAGAAGTTGTTTAGCATTGTATTTTTGGATAACAGCCTAAGGGAGGTTTTGATTGTAATCTATAATTTTCCAGGCAGAAATTTATTAAGAAGTGGTTATAACTACATGTATTATATTTCGATCAGCATGAGAATCATAAGATTCTCATGACGATCTATCCCTTGATTTTCTGAGATGTAACCACTATATAGTTCTTGGCCCTAGAGGTCAAAAGGTTAGCGGAGAACAACATTATTTTGGCTCTGTAATTGTGCTCATATTAATACATATTATCATGTTATTGTTGTTACATGCATTATTCAATTTAGTTTCTGTTAAGTTCTTTCTCTACCTGCGCCCTGCTAGGGAGGAAGGGCCTTCCTTCTTAGCAGGGATTGCAGTGATTAAGTAGTTGTGTGTATGTATTTGTATTTCAGTTTATGTATCAGTAGATTGTTGTTGTTGTTGTTTAGTTGTGAATATATCCGCTTCAATTTCAATACTTTGTATGTTGTTACACATATGATATTAGAGACACCAGCTGGATACTTGTTGTGTGGCGCACTAGAACAGATTAATTGAAGTGTGATTCCAGCCTTGTAGATCATTTTATTTCTGCATAAGTGATTTATTTCCAGCATTTACTTTAGCAACGATTTCTTTTCTTTGGAATTGATTTTGGTCGGGTGTATCGGCACAGACAATGCAAATGTAATTGGAATAAAATACTTCCCTAGATTGATAATTAATGTGTATTGTTTAGTCATTTAATAGTGATTACTACAGCCCAACACCTGGGCTTCAGAGCGTTTGTTCCAACCAAGGCTTTAAGGACTAGTAACTCAACCTATAGTTGTTGTCGGGCTTCTAGAACATTTGTCCAACCAAGGCTTCTAGTACTAGTAACTCGACCCACCAAGGGATTCTAGAGTGTTTGTCCAACCAAGGCTTCAAGGACTAGTAACTCAACCCAAGTTGTTATAGGGCTTCTAGAGCGCTTGTCCAACCAAGGCTTCCAGGAATTAGTAACTCAACCCACAACCATAAGGAACATGAGAACCAACCAGAAGACAAAAGGAAAGAAACCCACAATACCATGGCTATCCAGAAAATGGAAAGGTTAGGAAAAACCATTGTCAATTTAGACAATCATCCATACCAATGACAGATTATAACCAAGAAATCAAATGCATGTGCCATGCATACCAAAACTAGCAAGGAAATCATACATGCAACTCGACACTTGTAAGAAAAACCCATTATTTTTGTTGATCCTAATGTCCTCTTGTGGTTTCTTTATTTTCCTTTGCCTTCTTGCTCCAAATCCCAAGTATTCCACACTCCTCCAAGAGTGCTCCAAGAAAACTCTAAGTGTCCACGAGTATGAGAGAGAGGGAGTAGAAAATGAGAGCTCCAAAATTGAACTAACAAAAAAGGTACCAACTGATCCTCAAAAGCCTTTTTATCATTTAGGCATATATTTTATTCAATTTTCCATTATTTTCCTCCTCACATACAACATGTGACTTTCACCTTCCTTTTCTCCTATTTTCCATTATTTTCATAAATAAAATGCCAATAAATGTCTCATGCCTTTGCAATTTCCTTTCCCAATTTCCATAGCCATTAATTAATCACAACTGATCCCCATCACTATGTTTTTTCCCAACATTCAGCTTGGAATACGTGTTGCATGACCATGTTTATTATGTTTCCTTTATTAACTTTATTGCATGGATTTTTTACCAAGGTTGTTACAGAACCCTCCCCCTTGTGGTAACACCGTCCTCAGTGTTCAATGACACCTACAACCAACAAGATTGCTGAAAGAAAAACATGCTTCCCATGGAACTTTATAACTTAGCTTGTTGTAGTATTTACAATGATCATCCTGGTAATAAGCAAATCAACATGAGAAACATAACAACATGACACCCATACCACTTATTGGATCTTTATAACACAACTCATGGCAATATTTATATCCATATACATACATACACATGTACCAAAACATCACACCAAAACATATGCCAAAAAAATTCACTCAACCAGTGAATAGAGAAGGATACATAGCCTGCATCTGATCAACCATCTCCCATGTAGCTTCATCGAGCCCAAAGTGCTTCCACTTCATTTTAACTTTCTCGATTACTCAGTTCCAGAGCATGAGCATATTTCTTTACAAAATGCGTTGAGGCTCTGACTGAAATTCTCCTTCTGACTCCATATGCAATACAGACCATTCAATCACACGATCAATATCTTTAACATACTTCTTAAGAAATGACACATGGGAAACATCATGGACTTTCATTGTCAAAGGTAGTGCAAGTCGATAGGCTACTAGTACAATCCTTTCAAGAATATTGAAAGGTCCATAATACTGAGGTGCCATCTTGACACATGACCCAATCCTCAAGGAGATATTCTTAGGCTTGATGCGCAAGTACACTTGTTTCCCCTACCTGAAACTCTTTAAACGTCTTGTTCTAATCTGCATAACTTTTTTATTTGTCCTGTGCTACCTTCAAATTCTTCTTGATTACTTTCATTTCTTGTTCCATCTCTGCCAACATATATGGTCCTATGAACACCCTTTAACTGGATCACTCCAACTAATGGGAGTATTACAACTCCTCCCATAGAGTGCCTCAAACGAACTAGTCCTTAGTGACTCTTGATACCCATTTTTATATGAAAACTCAACCAATGGAAGATACCCTTCCCACCTCCACTGCTAATGTGTCACATACATCCTAAACATGTCCTCTAATATTCTATTGACCCTATATGTCTGTCCATTTTTCTGTGGATGATAAGCTTTTTTGAAGGACAACTCTTTACCCAAAATTGCAAATAACTCTTTCCATAACCTATAAGTGAACCTAACATCCCTATCTAACACAATCTTCTTCGGAACACATGAAATCTCACTACCTCTTTGATGAATACTTTTGCTACATCATTATTTAAATAAGTAGACTTCAATGGAATGAAGTGTTCTACCTTTGTCAACCTGTCCACCTCAACCATGATATAATCATGTTGTCTAGATGTCTGTAGAAAACATGTAATGAAATCAATGGAAATGACCTCCCACTTCCATGTCAAAATCAGAATAGGCTATAGTAAACCACCTAGATGCTTACACTTTTCTTTCACTTGTTGATAGTCCAAAATTTTCTCACTTCCCTCATCAGATTCATCCAATAACAAAACTTATTTACTTTCGTCAATGTATTTTGATATCCTGGGTGACCTGAATACGGTTTAGCATGAAATTCTCTCAAGATAAGCTTCTTAAGCTCATTGTTGTTTGTCACATAGACCTTGTCCCCAAATATGACCAAGCCATATGTTGTGAGAAAATAGTCCACATCTTGATCACCTTTACCCTGTTGTAACCAATGCATAATCTCCTTGTAGTTGTCATCATGTTTATTTGCCTGCAAGATCTGATCCTATAAATATTTCCCATAAGAACTCATAGCTGCAATGTGCTTCACGTGTATCCTCCTCCTAAGATCATGTACAACCATGTTCTCTTTACCTTTAATGTACTTTATCTTAGAGTCGAATTCAATGATCATGGCCAACCATCTAGCTTGTCTAGCATTCAGAATTAGTTGATCAAATAGATGCCTCAATCCACTATGATCACTCATCAATATGAACCTCCTTCCAAGAATATAATGCCTCCACATAATCAATGCATGGATGGTTGTTGCTAACTCAATATCACGTGTCGAAAAATGCTTCTTGTCCTCATTCAATTTTCTTGATTCATAACATTCCACATGTCCTTTTAGCATAAGGACTCCACAAAGCCCTATCTTGAAAGAATTTGTACATACCACAAACTCTTTGTCTAGATCTATGATCTTTAGAATTGGAGCATTTGTCAATAGTTGCTTCAACAGCTCAAAACTAGTTGCGCATTCCTCTGTCCATTCAAACTTCTTACCTTTCCTTTGCAATGACGTAATGGATAAGTGATTTGTGGGAAGCTCTTGATAAACCTCCTGTAATAACACACTAACCCCATAAATGATCTTACCTCATCCACATTCCTAGGAATTTACCACTCCATGATATCCCTTATATTTTCTAGATCCACAACTATGACTTCCTTGGAAACCACATGTCCCAACTAATGTACCTTTGTCTGAAAGAAAATGAATTTACTAAGCTTAGCATACAATTGATTCTCTCTCAATAATATCAATACTATTGCTGAGTGTTTGACATGTTCTCCCTCATTCTTAGAATATACCAATATATCATCAATGAATATAATAACAAATTTGTCCATATAAGGATGAAATACATTATTCATCAAGCACATAAATTTAGTCAAACTGAAAGGAACTACAACAAACACATAATGCCCATACCTGGTCTTGAAATCGGTCTTATAGATGTCCTCTTCCTTAATGTGTACCTGATGGTATCCTAATCTCAACTCAATCTTCGAGAAAACTGTTGCCCCCTTTAATTGATCAAACAAGTAATAATCCTTGGAAACGAATACATTTTCTTGATGGTCATCTTGTTCAACTACCTATAATCGATGCACAACTTGAGAGCATTGTCCTTATTCTTCACAAACAACACTGGTGCACCCCAAGGCTAAACACTTGGCCTAATGTATCCCTTCTCAAACATTTCCTTCAACTTCAATTTCAATTCCACTAACTCCGGTGTGCTAATCATGTACGGTGCCATTGATGTTGGTGCTTCCCCTAGTACCGACTCAATAAAAAAATCCACTTCTCTATGAGGCAACAACTCTGAAATATCTACGGGGAACACATCCTAAAAATACTGTAGAATTGGGTACCTAACCAAAGCATCTTCATCCTCAACTTCCTTACCTCTGTCACTGGAAATATGCATTGCAAATAACACACACCCTTTCCTACGGTTGTGCTTTGCCTGCATAGTTGTCACCATTCTAACTGATGTTTACTTCTTCTTACCTTGTAATATTATTTGTTCCCCATTTTCATCCAAACACTCAATAGACTTGTAATAAAAATCCACCTTAGTCCTGTGAAGATATAACGAGTTCATACCCAAAAACATATTATATGATCCCAATGACAGTACATTCAAATGTGTTGATGTAGGCATACCATTAAAGTCAAATGCGCAAGCTCTTACAAAGTGATGAACTCTTTTCTTTGTACCTATAGAAAACTGCATTAACCAAGAATATGCATGCACTTCCTTACTCAAACCACACTTATCCACAAAATCAGGATTGACATAACTATAATTAGATTTTGGGTCATTAAAAATAGAAACAACTTGACCACAAAGCTTGTCGTCCATCTCAATGATAGATGCTCGATGATCAGCATGTCTATTGTCCAACACTACATAAATTCGAGGAATTTTCTGTCCAGCATCCCCCACTGTTTGTGCTTCCTGAGCATTGTAGATTTGTGGTCTACCACCTTGATGCTCTGGACAATCTCTCATGCGATGATCCTTGCCACAAGTCCAACATTGTAAAGGCTTCCAAGTTACACCCTTTTTCTGCTCCTCAACCTAAAATCCCTATCCTTTGTCAGATGCATTTAAATTCTTGGGCGGTGATGCAATCTCTTTGTTACCTGTGTTTTGAGGCCTTGTTCGTTTCTTATCCCATTTCCCTTTATTCTTTGAATTACCTTTCCATTCTGACTTAGTCTTAGATATGTACTTTGATTTCTCATAACAATGTATTAGCTTCAGGATGGCCACCTCTAATGATCTAGGCTCAGCCAACTCGATCCTATCATTGAATACTATCGACAACCCATTGATGAATCTATGAATCTTGGCCTTCTCCTCCTTCAGATAAGGAATATATCTCAAAAAATCCATGAATCTTCTAGTATACTCTTCATCATTCATAGATCCCATCTTTTGCTCATAGAATTCCTTTGCCCTGTCATCATAGTATCTCTTCAATAGATACTTCTTCCTGAACAGTCTCTCAAACTCACTCCAAGTCAAATCCTCTTCCCATATGGCTCTGACATTCTTTACAACTTCCCACCAAATGTTTTCTTTATCTTTCAGACTGAACGTAGCTATCCTAGCCTTCATGTTCTCTAAGTAATCAGGCAACCTGAAGAACTTGTTCATTCCAAGTAACCATGTTTTAGCATCCTGTGACTTCTTCCTTTATCCCTCGAATGTTGGTGGCTTTGCTTTCTTGAACTTATCTGAAAAATATCCCCTGACACTTCTCCTATAAGGATGATAACGATGATGACCATGATACATGTCTGAACTAGAACTAGAGTAAAGGCCATGTCCATTGCCTCGTCTATCAAGTGTATCCAAGAATCTACCATCTCTGATTGTATCATCTCTATCCATCCTGTGTCCACCATGTGACCTGCTACCGTATGCCCAATTAGTGTTATTCTCTTGTACATGGTTTATTCTAAGCAGTTATTGTCTCTGCAAGTCTGGGAATCTCTAAATAATAAATGCATAGAATTTTATTTTCTTCTCATGTGCCCTAGAAATTCTCTCTTGTGATTGAATTTTTCGGTCATTTTCTTCTTTGCGACTCCTTATTTTTTCTTTCAATATTCTTAAAGTCTCTGCTATGTGAGGGTAGTACTCATCACCTTGTTGTTGAACTGACGTATAGGGAGAATCTCGTGAACTGTAGTCTACCATTTTGCTAGTCATATTTGTTATTCTCTTCTTGCAAGACGTATTATGTCAGCTAAACCAAATCACAAACAAACCAATGTACCTCAGTTTCGTTTGGGGGAGGATATCTCATCTTCATGATTAATCAGATTAGCACAATAAATGTCTAATCATAATATCAACAATATATAGACATCATCTCAATCATCATCTAGTTACCATGCATGATTCCACAACTACACGCCAACTAGACACAATGCATGCACAACAAAATATATACGATGTGAATGCATAAACAATACATACAAACACTGACATGCATTCATGACGAACACATTTTGAAAACAACACCATCAAATGCTACATGACATCACAACGATAACCACAACCACAATGCATACACTCTAGGAACATAGACCACAAGCATAAGAACACATATGCAGCCGGCATGTACATATGAAAACACATTCATCCAAGTAGAACAGAAACTAGACATCACCAAAGGAGAAGAGAACCATGCTATGATACCACCCTGTAACGCCCTACTCTAAAATTTACCCAAGCTAACGAGTCCACTAGGTTAAACATGTAACAAATATTTACTATGACATGATTCAACTCCCTAAGTACAGTTAAGGAAGTGGAACCGACATGAAAAAACCAATGTGACCTTCCACACATGCTTCAGAACCTTTAGGATCCAACCAACCTTTCGAGGTGACCAACCCCTAAAACAACTTGACATTTTACTGATCTGGACCCTCGATTGTTCCCATGACAAGCCATGCATGCGAATGATGCCTTACAATCGCTCCCACAGCAAGGCATGCTAGCGACTGTGGAATTTTTCAGGCAATTTGTGGCCTCGGATTTTGTGCCACTTTTTTAGGGCCAAGAATCAGGCCACTTCTTGGAACTTCACAAAACCTTCAAAAATGATAAATAACATTGAAAACAAGACTACTAATGCAAACATTTGATCAAGGAATTGAATGGACCCCTACTAACCATGACAGGAATTTCGTCAAACATATCACAAAATATGCATTCAGTAGGTCATAACAACATATTTGAGCATAGGTGTCTCATACTTATCTGAGAATCGCTAAGAAGCGTGGATTCCTTATCACAATAATTGCATTATCATCTATTAGGTATTATATTAAAAACATCATCATTCTCATAAAACATGCCTATAACCAACATATAAAAAACAAAAATAACAATGATATAGCAACCATATAAACCACACATTAACAAGTACAATTACCCATCAAATACAAGAGGAAAAGAGCTCTTATTGACATATGCAAAATGCAACCTGGTCTAGGACTTCCACGAACCACCCGACCATAGATTGGATTGAACTAAATTTTTCTTTCAGCCAATCACCCCTGTGCCATATTCTAAGCATGAATGTGGGATCTCATGAAACAATCAAACAAAAAAAACCATGGCTTGCATAGGCCAAACCACCTCAACCCTCAACCAATGATTCCACCTCAAGGTCGTACATCACTAACCATCACTAGATTGGTCTCTACCCAAGATGTCAAGGGCTCCAGAGCTTTTGTTCCAACTAGGGCTTCCAGGACTAGTAACTCAACCCACAGTTGTTGTCGGGCTTCTAAGACTAGTAACTCAACCCACCAAGGGATTCCAAAGCATTTTTCCAACCAAGTATTCCAGGACTAGTAACTCAACCCAATCTATTATAGGGCTTACAGACTGTTTATCCAACCAAGGCTTGTAGGAACTAGTAACTCAACCCACAACCATAAGGAACATGGGAACCAACCAAAAAACAAAAGGAAATAAACCCACAACACCATTTTTATCCAGGAAATGGAAAGGCTAGGTAAAACCATTGTAAATTCAGACAATGCTCCATACAAATGACAAATCATGACCAAGAAACCACATGCATGTGCCATGCATGTCAAAACTAACAAGGAAATCGTACATGGAACTCGGCACCTGCAAGAAAAACCTGATGTAGTTGTTGATCTCGATGTCATCTTATGCTTTCCTTATTTTACTTTGCCTTATTGCTCCAAATCCAAAGTATGCCACACTCCTCCAAGATTGATCCAAGAAAACTCTAAGTGTCCAAGGGTATGAGAGAGAGCAAGTAGAAATTATTTCCCATAATTTTCCTCCACGCATGCAACTTATAACCTTTCACCTTCATTTTCTTCTATTTTCTATTATTTTCATAAATAAATTTCCAATAAATATCTCATGCTTTTCGGAAGCCTTTGTCATTTCCTTTTCCAATTTCCATAGCCATTAATTAATCATAAGTGATCCACATCACTATCTTTTTGCCCAAAATTAAGCTTGGAATATGTGTCATGTGATCATGGTTATTATTTTGCCTTTATTAACTTTATTACATAGATTTTTGACAAGGGATGTTACATGAGGAGCAAGAGTTGAAGAAGAAGATTGACTCATCATGCTCGAATCTAATGGAAATTAGTCATTATCAGATACTAGAATGTTATTATGCTAGAAGAAGCCATTAGAACTTAAAAATCCTCAATCACTATATTAATAAAATATATTATACCGTAGGCAGCAAATGATAATAATACAAAACCCCACAAGTTAACAACAATTTTCTGCCTGCCTACCCAAGAACAAATTTTCACTTGCACCTTCTCTTTTGACATGAAAAACCCAAATTTTGGTAGGAGAGCAACATTGAAATTCCTAGGACTTACCGCTTTAGGTTAAGCCCATAAAAAAAATATGGGCTAAGAATTTAACTAAAGCTAATTATGGTAAACTCCTATAACCACTTTCCAACTGGACCAAAGCTCAACGAAGGCCTTGATGTCTCAAATTTGAGGGCAAGATAGACATATAGAGGGTAAACAAAGGGGCCAAACAAGGTTGAGATGATGGGCAGAAGCTTTTAAAAAAATTGGGCAATGGACATCTGGAGTTAAAAAATGTAAGAACACAATAGTGAGCAATTTCCCCAATGTCAAAACTCAATGAAATGCAACTGGAGACAATAAATGAACAATTTCCCAAATGCCAAAACTCAAATAAGTTGCAGCAGGAGACAATGAATGAGCAACTTCCTAAATGTTAGAAACTCAAGCAACTGCAGTAGGACATAGCCAATGAACGATTGCCCAAATGCCTGAAACTCAAGCAACTGCGGCAGGAGACTTTGAATGAACAATTACCTAAATGCCAAAAACTCAAGCAACTACAACAGGAGACAGTAAAGTGCCCAGCTCAACAGATGGGGATTCTTAATAGGACCAAGCCTATTATCTCAACACTGACTGGAATACACCTGTGTAGAACTATATGAAACTTGAATCTATAGTGCTCCAAGAATGAACAATTACCCAAATGCCATAAATTCAGTAAGCTGAAGTAGTAGACAATAAAGTGCCAAGCTCATAAAATGAGGATTCTTAATAGGCTGAAGCATACTATCTCAACACTGACTGGAATACACTAGTGTAGAACTATATTAAACTTGGATCTCTAGTGTTCGAAGAATGAAAAATTGCCCAAATGCCAGAAATTCAGCAAGCTGCCACAGTAGATGCTAAAATTCCAAGATCAACAACTGAGGATTTTTTGTAAGGACAATCTTATTATCTCAAACTAACTAGAATAAACCGATGTAGAACTATATTAAACTTGGATCTGCAGTGTTCCAAGAGATCTAAGTTAAAATTTCAAATTCAAGTTCAATCCCTCTAGCTGCCAACACAGACCGTGAGAGACAAATATTTCTATACACCACCACTTGATTACACAGAAAATTCCTGTTTATATGGAAACCTATTTGAAATCCCAATAATGGTTAGGAACCCTCTACATTGCAACATAGACCTCATGTATGTATGTCTTATCAGCAGCAGGAGAAACAACATAGTATATTTATATCAACACCGTATATTTTTTTTTTCTTCTACCACCTCTCATTTATGGAGACGAATTTTTGTAAGGAGAAAAAGTGAGAATGAAAAAATGGGTGCTTAAGACCTTTCAAGTGAGAATAAAAAAGTGGGTGCTTAATAAGCATAAAATTACATTTGAAGTTGGTAATTTGACTATTTTGTATGTTAATTCATTTTTTTGACATTTTCTTGGCTTGATATTTACTGTGCTATTAAATAATTTTTTCACTAGAGGCCCTTGAAAGCCCATTATTAAGAAGATGTTGTCACTAAACGCTAAATTTAAACACAACAAAATAATTAATACATTAATAAATTAAAAAAATAGTAATAAAAAATAAATCAAATTAAGTCATATATATAATACTTCAATTCCACCTTAATTTACACTTTAATCATGTTGACACCTAATCCTATGGATGGGTGTGCACATTTATTTTTGTATATTATTTATTATTAGGAGATAAGGAAGGCCAAGAGTCATTGGGAGCTGAATCCCAATAGCCTCACTTCCCATCTATATAAGCATGTACATTCTTCAGCTAATATATATTGCATATTTGAGGAGTTACCTCCTGGTTTGACATGGTATCAGAGCCAGCTCCACATTTGGCATTTCTGCCCTGTGGTGTAACTCCCTACCCTTTGCTCAGTTAATATTTTTTAATGTTTTTGCTGCTCATTAACTGCTAGACTGTTATTCTGCATTTTTTTTCCCTAAATAGCACTGACATTTGCAGCTCCAGCTCCTCCAGACTGCAGGCTCTGTCAATATGCATGCAGGCTCTGCCAGTCCAGTAGTCCTGCAACTGTCTTCTGTAGATTCAAATTCAATTTTTTTTTGTAACAGCCGTTTTGGGCCTCACTCATTCTCCCTACGCCCTCTCCCCTCACTCATTCTCCCTACGCTCCATTTATCCCTGCGCTCACCTTCCCCCTCCTTTTCTTCCTGCGCCCTCACCTCCCTCTCTTCCCTACAGCACTTCGCCCTCCTGTCTGCGCTACCAACTATATACTGTCTGTTACAACGCTTGTTATTTTACCATCGTGCATTAACGCTGCAACTCGCTCTCGGGCTCACTGCGCTCACCATACCTTGCGCTCACCATACACTGCTCTCCATTGGTATCATTTATCCCTGCGCTCTCCATTGGTATCACTGCTCCCCATACGCATTCCATATAACACAGTCACAGCGTTTATATATGACAAATAACGCAGAGTTTGCCATGTTAAATGCGTTGGCTTTGATATAACACGCCTCCAGCGCTGTCTGCACCGCCCCTCATATATTATAACGCTGTCATATATTTTGTATGTGGTATTGAACGCTGTATCTCCTTGCGTGGTATTGTCATTATATATACTGTCCATTTCATTTAAAACGCTGCCCATTATGCGTGGTATCTCCTTGCGTGGTATTGTCATTATATATACTGTCCATTTCATTTAAAACGCTGCCCATTATATATTGTCATATGCGTGGTATTGAACGCTGTATCTCCTTGCGTGGTATTGTCATTATATATACTGTCCATTTCATTTAAAACGCTGCCCATTATGCGTGGTATCTCCTTGCGGGGTATTGTCATTATATATTGTCATTATATATACTGTCCATTTCATTTAAAACGCTGTACATTTCATTTTTAATATCGCTCCATTTCATTTAAAACGCTGCCCATTATATATACTGTCCATTATATATTGAGCGTTGTGTTATGGTTGTGTTAAGTTGATAAGAGTTGTGTTATGATACCCCTCCCATCATTACAATATTCTGCCCCCTTCCCTCCCATCATTACAATATTCCGCCCCCTTCCCACTCATAATTCCACCACTTCCCATTCATAATCCCTTTTTTCCACATACATTTTTTTCCCAACACAAAAAAAATACATTTTTTTTATGCAGAATCAGTCTATAGCATAGAGTATTTTTTAAAAATTCAGTCTCCAGCAAAGTTTTCTGAGCAGATTTAGTTTCCAGAAAGAGTTTTTAAACTCAGAAAATTTTTTCCAGCAAGAGTTTCTGCCTTTTTAATTGAGTATATTTTCCAGCAATAGATTTTTTTGTTTTCTCTCCTTCAAGAGAAATTTTCCAGCAGAGTTTTTTCTCTCCTCCTTCAAAAGAAGATGACAGTCCCTTCATCTTCTAAAGAGGATGCCTACTTGGCACAGAGAGAAAAGAGACACGCTTCAGGTTCATCCAAAGGAAGA
This sequence comes from Pinus albicaulis, assembly GCA_034641835.2. Taxonomy (NCBI): domain Eukaryota; kingdom Viridiplantae; phylum Streptophyta; class Pinopsida; order Pinales; family Pinaceae; genus Pinus; species Pinus albicaulis. The sequence goes on along the minus strand of CM076572.1, from coordinate 1,447,178,523 downwards.
GAAGGCAGAAGACGAAGAAGACACTTCAGAGAAAAGGGGGGCAGACAATCTAAAGCTCAGTAGCAAACAAATCAAGACAGAGGTAAAACTGATGACAAAGACAAAGGTAAATCAGTTGAATCAGCTCATTCTGTTCTAGCACATTGTAACAATGGAGTAACTGAAAACCTCTTTGATGTTTCATTTACTTCATGGAGAGATGACCGGTTGCTAGATTCAGGAGCAACATGTCACATGACATTTAGAAAAGATTTTTTTGAAGATTTCACTGACAAAGTTGATGGAGCAGTATATTTCGCAGATAAATCCAAACTCAAGCCATCAGGGCTTGGCACAGTCAGGCTTAAACTGCCTGGTCTTCCTGATCATATCCTACATGAGGTTCTATACCTCCCGAAGTTGAAGAGAAACTTGCTGTCCCTGGTCGAAATCCGGCAGCAAGGACACTCAGTTCACTTGTTTGATGGCAAGGCAGAGGTCAGAAAAGCATCAGATCACTCACTTGTCATGGAGGGAATAGAAGAAGGGAGACTCTTGAAGCTGAAAGGTTCATCTGCTCATGCTCAAAACTTTGCATTCAGTTCACATCATGATGAAGGTACATTTCCATCAAGTCTTTTATGGCATGCTAGATTTGGACACTTAAATTATGACAGCCTTCGTTCGTTGAAGAAAAATGGTGTTGATGGACTGCCTACAATTCCTAGAAAACCTAAGGAATGTGATGCATGTATTCTAGGAAAGCATAGCAAACAGCCATTTCATGATTCACAATCAAGAGCACATAGGAAACTTGAACTTGTTCATTCAGATTTATGTGGCCCTATGCCTATTGCTTCTGCAAATGGAAACAAATACATGATGACATTTATTGATGACTACACCAGGATGTGTTGGATTTACTTACTGAAGAATAAGTCTGATGCTTTTCAAACTTTCAATAATTTTCATGTATGGATTGAAAATGATGCACAAACACATATTGGCTCTCTACGTACTGATAATGGAAAAGAATACACCTCAAACAAATTTGAAAATTATATTCGTCAACATGGAATCAAACATCAAACCACTGTGCCATATAATCCACAACAGAACGGTGTAGCTGAAAGAATGAACAGAACCATCTTAAATATGGTCCGCTCCATGTTATTTTTCAAGAATGTAAAATTGATGTTTTGGGCTGATGCAGTTCTATGTGCCGTTTACATAAAGAATAGGTGTCCTTCAAGTTCAATTAGAAACAAAACTCCTTTTGAAATGTGGTATGGCCACATTCCTTCGGTAAAGCATTTCAGGGTCTTTGGGTCCACCTGTTATGCCTTGATACCCAAGGGTCAAAGGAACAAACTTGGTGCTAGAAGAAAAAAATGTATCTTCTTGGGGTACTCCAATACCTCCAAAGGATATCGTCTCTATGATGAAGCAAATAAGAAGTTTGTGATAGCAAGAGATGTCATATTTCTTGAATCATCCAAGAGTGACAAGGTTGTTGAGCGGCAACTTGATCGCCCGGATAGATTCACACATGCAAAGTCTTTCAAAGAATTTGATAATGTGATTCCACACCTTGAAGGGGGGATTCCGATATTGAATCAAACTGTGGAATCATTTCCTGAACCACACTCTCCCCCACATGAAGAAACCACCACGGATGACACATTGGATGATGTGACTGACAGAATTGGGAGATTGAATCTTGAATCAATCCCAACTCAGTCAAGTGACCAGCCAGGGCCATCTCAGAAAGGTCCCCCCAAATGGCTGACAAAGACACTGGAGGATGTTCATCCCGATGAGGTTGGAAAAACAGGAACAAGAAGTTCCACTCAAGAAATCGAAGGTGATGTAGATAATTCTGATTCCCCTGTTGATATGGATATTGCTTATAACTGTGAATTGAGTTTGTCTACAGATCATGAACCAACTTCCTTCAAAGAAGCCGCTTCTCACGATGAATGGAAAGAAGCGATGCAGAAGGAGTATGATGCCTTGATAAAGAATGGCACTTGGAAGCTGGTTGATCCGCCTTTGGGAACAAAACCAATTGGCCGTAAGTGGGTCTACAAGAACAAGTACAAAGCAGACGGCTCACTTGACAAGCACAAGGCTAGGCTTGTGGCAAAAGGATTCGCACAGAAAGAAGGAGTCGATTATGAAGAAAATTTTGCTCCCACAGCAAAATGGACCACCATCCGGACTCTCTTTGCCTTAGCAGCTCAGAATGGATGGAAAGTCCATCAGATGGATGTAAAAACAACCTTCTTGAATGGAGATCTAAAGGAGAAAGTTTATATGTCCCGGCCAGAAGGATTTGTGATAAAGGGTCAAGAACACAAAGTTTGCAAACTTGTAAAATCCTTGTATGGCCTCAAGCAAGCACCACGAGCCTGGTATGAGAAATTGACCGAGCATCTTCTGAAACTTGACTTCAAACATTTTGATCTTGATGATGCAACTTTGTTCGTTAAGAAAGTTGGAAAAACAGTTGTATATCTTGTGGTATATGTAGATGATCTTTTGATAACAGGAAACAATGAGAGCTATATTGCATCCATGAAGAAAGAGTTGAAGAAAGGTTTTGAAATGACTGATTTGGGTCATGTTCATTACTATTTGGGTATTGAAGTAATTCAACATCCTAAATTCATCTTTCTTTCTCAGAAGAAGTACATTGGAGATCTCTTGAACAAATTTGGCATGGATGATTGTAAACCCTTAGGCACTCCAATGGAACAAAACTTGAAGCTCACATCCGTTGAAGGGAAGGAATTTGAGGATGCAACTAAGTATAGACAGCTTGTAGGAAGTCTTATCTATCTGACCACCACCAGACCTGACATCTCATTTGCTGTTGGAATCCTCTCAAGGTTCATGCAGAAACCTTGTGAAGGACATTGTTCTGCTGCAAAAAGAGTACTAAGGTACTTGAAGGGGACTCAAGACTTTGGACTCAAATATACACAGGTAGGCGACTTCATCTTGACCGGATACTCTGATTTAGACTTTGATGGCGACAAAGAAACAGGGGTGTCTACTACAGGTTACACCATGAGTCTTGGATCAGGAGCTGTTTCATGGAGATCACGCAAACAGTCAGTTCCAGCAGATTCCACGACCGAGGCAGAATATGTGGCAGCAGCTGAAGCAACAAAGGAAATTGTGTGGCTCCGGAAAATCCTAGAAGATTTGCAGATGAAACAGATGTATTCCACTCCACTCATGATCGACAACACTTCTGCAATAAAGTTGGCCAAGAACCCAAAGTTCCATGATCGAACAAAGTACATCAATACAAAGTACCATCTAATTCGACATCATGTTCAGGCCAAAACCATCCATCTACATCATTGTTCCACAAATGAGCAAACTGCTGACATCTTCACCAAAGCACTTGGAAGAGAGAAGTTTGAAAAGTTCAGATCGATGCTTGGACTCACCAACATCCCTTCGGATTAAAGGGGGGAATGTTGACACCTAATCCTATGGATGGGTGTGCACATTTATTTTTGTATATTATTTATTATTAGGAGATAAGGAAGGCCAAGAGTCATTGGGAGCTGAATCCCAATAGCCTCACTTCCCATCTATATAAGCATGTACATTCTTCAGCTAATACATATTGCAGTTTTGAGGAGTTACCTCCTGGTTTGACAAATCATTAACTACATAACTTTTACTTGATTATTACCTTTACCATTCCCCACTCCTCTCTGGGTTCCTTTGCATCTCTTGGTGCAATTGCTAGTTTTATTTGCATAGCAGAGGTTTCCACAATAAAAGCTTGAAAGCTTCCTCCACATTCTCTTACATTCTCGCACATATGCATTTGTGTTAATTTTGAAAATATACATTAATTTTAATATTTTAATGCTTTGAAAATTATGCTTTTAGGTTTGATATTTTCATGCCTTGGAATAATGCTTTTAATTTTGAAGCAACCAGAATATTATTAAAAAATTAATATATAAATTAATTTAAATTTTTAAAATATATCTAAATTAATAAGTAAGATAATTAGATTTAATTTTGATATCTCAATTTAAATTTTAATGCTTTAAAATATGAATGTGGTAGTTTGTAATGATGTGTTTTTCTTTGATGTTTTAATTGTAATGCATTTTAACTTTTTTGGAGTCATAATACTTTGACTCGCTCCATTTATTATTATGTTATCTCTATGTAATTAGGCTCACTTCATTTTTTATTATTAATAGATTATGCAAAATGCGAAGGTCCCCACAATGAAAGTTTGAAAGCTTCCTCCACACGATGGATTTCCTCCACACTCTCCCACAAGGCCATTGGTTATTTTATTATGAATGGTTTTTTGTTGCAAAGGTGAAAATGGTTTCTAATTTAGATTGTTAGTTATATTAAAATAAAGAGATTTAGGAGGAAGACCTACATAGGTAATTTGTAGTACACCGTTAAATAAAAAATAATGTCAAAAAAATTGTAGAAAGGAAAGTGCACAATGGATTTCCTCCACACTCTCACACAAGGCCATTGGTTATTTTATTATTAATGGTTTTTTGTTCAAAGGTGAAAATGGTTTCTAATTTGGATTGTTAATTATATTAAAATAAAGAGATTTACCAGGAAGATCTACATAGGTAATTTGTAGTACACCGTTAAAAAAAAAAATAATGCAAAAAATTTGTAGAAAGGAAAGCTTTTCACACGAAACTTCGCACAATGAAAAATAATAATAATATTAATTAGAAATTTGTTCAGCCTCCCACTTACGTAAAGGACCTGCAAGTGCGTAAGTTATGATATCATTTGGCAATACAATAGCATAATAATGTTAGTGCCAGTGCCAGAGCATTCACAAACAAAATAGCCATTAACAAATTTAGTTTTTTCATTTTCAAATAAATTCTCAAACACTAACAAATACCCAAAATAAAACACCTTCCACCAGGGGAATTATGTCCCATTAAAACTTGTTCAACTAATGGCAAAATAGAAATAAGATTTCCATAAAATTAGAAATATTTTTTTGAATTTACTAGAATATAGAAAAATTAAGTATTTTCAGGTCAACACACTTTGACCATGAGACGAATGCAATAGTCCCTAGTGAGGCAAGGACTAATAAAAATGACATACAAGTAGACTCTAAGTGTGATTTTTTGGAAAAAAAAATTGGTTTATTTTCGGATCTAATTTGTTTAGAATCTGATATGGATTCATTGAAATCACAAGTTTGACAGTGAAATCTTCACAATAGAACTGCCCTAAAAATTTTTGAGAGTTTGAATCTATATATGTAATAAAAAAACTAGTTTAAAAAACACAAATCAAGATTTGGCCACACAATTTTTCATTAGATTCCAACTAAACAAATCCAAAAATTTCACTTAAATACTACAATAATAAATAACTCAATTTAAATAACTCAATTTAATTTTGATTTTTATATTTATATCAATATTGATAAAATTAAAACAAAATTTCAAAATCTTCTGAAACTTAATAGATTAATACAAATACAAATATATATTAATTTATTATAATAATATAATATTTCTATGATCTTATATATATTCATTAACTTCATTTTGTTTTTAATATTGAACTCATTAATAGTAATAGAATATTAATGTATCTTGATACTCTTAATTCAATGATTTGGATTATTTCCTACCATTTTAATACATTTTGGGAAATGACTGAATAGTTGTAGGTAGGGTTGGGATTTGACGGGAATTTTGCCTGCTACAGGCCAATTTGCACGTAAAACACATTTAATATTTTGTTATGATCGTCTTGGATGATGTGCTTTAAAGGGTGCAAAACGTGTTTTTGACGTCTAACTTTTTTTCAAAACGTTATTAATACCTTGTGTTGAAGTTTTCTTTCACCTCTAGCTTGGAACGGATGAAGTAGTAAGTGAAAAACGGTCTTATCAACAAATAACATTAATTTCTAATCTTTGTCTAGTATGATTTCGAAAATCTAAATATATTTAATGCTTCAAAACTTTGGAATTCAAACAGATGTGCTAGTACAAAACTTTACTTTGAAATCCGAACAGTTTGCCTTATCAAATGTGGTTTGCACTCTAATTTTATATGCAAAATCACTGAAACTCTTGGCTATTATATTCTAGTTATAACCTTAATAAGGAGAAAATAATGGTATTTGTATATGTATTCTGAGTTACTATTTCAATTATTATTAGTTGTATTGTATTATCAATTTTATGGTTGATTCTTCAAATATGGTGCAGAGCAAAGGATTAAGAGAAATTCAAATCATCTTATCTAGTGAATCAGTAAAGTGCTCAAAATTCAAAGTATTCAAAAGTGCTTGAAAACGATGCTAAAACGAAGATCTCATCGCCTTTAATCCAACGCAACTTGAATCGCTCAAAACCGATATCGTATGCTCCTAATATCGCATTCTAATAGCTTTCCTAAATAACTAAAAAAATTGCAGTTGGGTTGCAGGAACGTAAAGTCACTAGTCCATACGCTGACTAGGTAGGTGACTAGGCAATTCACTGTGTTTTTGTTGGCCAATGGTTTTTCGCCAAGTGTCTTCATGTGATTGATCGAATTTTTGTGGTTTGTGATTGGTTGTTGGTTTGTTGAAGTGGCTGAATGGTGAAGGGCCACGTGGGCCAATGGATGGTTGCCATGTGAAGCAAATTTTGTTATGGATCAGATCGGGCCTAAGAGGATCTGAACGTACGACCGACTGACTAGCAACACGGATTATTACTACTCTGCCTACATTGGTTCTTAACCTAAATAGGAAAAAATGCATATTTAAACTTTATTGAAATGCATGTCGGGGGATGGGGCCTGGGTAAACCCGTGGCCTCTGGTCCACCCAACCCATGGGACTGCAGGTGGGTGCTGAGGGTGTGGGGTTAACCCCAGCCGCAATCCATGGTTAAACAAATGACAGCTTATTGCGGACTTCAAACTCCGGGAGGTTCCATAACCCAAACTACTCTACCACCACAATTAGAACAAGGTTGGAACCTCGATAGTAACACAAACCCTCACCGAAGTCATACCCTGGTTCGGATAATGGTTAGGGGTTTGTACACAATATCAAACCCAACCCGGGTTCAAATAAACACAACCACAGTTGCAGAGGGGTCAAGCCATTAGCGTGGTGGTTTGAACCAACCCTAAATCAACAATGATATTTATGCCACGTGGCCCCGATCCGTCAGATCATGGGGTCACTATGCAATTAAACGAGGCAACAATTTGCACCTGAACCGACGTGAATCTCGCCGGCGCGGGGCGAATTTGTCGCTCCATGATGTTGAAAATTGCTGAATTTGTAGGACAAATAGCAGGTCGCTGAAAATTGTAGAACAATTAGCATAAAGTTTACACCATGACACAACTCAGTCAATTTTTGACCAAATTGAGTGCAGAAAGAGCCCAACTAGGGGTTTTTTACTATTCTAGATCTAATGGAGACATTATTTTTTTCATTCTAAGCAATGAAATTGAGCACATAATTAAATATGCCCAACATCAGAAGCTGGACTAGGAGATTTAGCCCAAGAGGGTTGAACTCCTTCATCATTTTGGTGTCTTGTGTTTGTGTTATGGTATTATTGTATCTATTTTATGATGCAAATTTGAGTTTCAAAACTTAATTTATGAGCTATTTCAACTTAACTAATTTCATAAAAGACAAAATTTCACTTGCAAATTTCATCAAACCTTCAAGTTTTCTAATATAGATCAGTTTGGTATCAGAGCTTAGGTTCTTTAGTTGTATTGAGGGTTTAATTATGTTATCATTGTTTGCTATTTTGCCCTTTTAGACTCTTTCTATTATCATTGTTTGTTGTTTTTCCGTTTTGGACTCCTTCCCCATACATTCAAAATCACTTTTCCCGTAGACCAAAACCCAAAATCATTTATATTACCATCTCCTAAAAACCTTCGAAGGACAAAATATGATGAAGAGGGACCCATTTTACCCACCACACTTCCCTTTCCATTTCATTTTTCATTGAAAATCATTAAACTACCCTTTTTCTGCCTTTCCTCTTAACCCTTCCACCTTTACCGTTTCACTGCTTTTCATTCCCCGATCGCGATTAAAGTGGGTCCCTTGTCGCATTTCGTAGATATTATATGTTTCGCATCAGGAACTAAATTGTAAACAATGTGATGGACGATTTGCGATATTGCATCGTATATACTTTAGCTTACCTTGTGAGCGCCCTCAATCTATTTATTTTTATTTACGATGCGGTAAGTCAGCCCCACCTCGGTAGTTTCGCCCCCTCTTCATAGTCATTGCAATACTTTGATATATCATGATATCATATAAACTCCATAACACTAATTTCTTTTAACCTTCCTCCAATTCATAAAACTCTGCCATATGCCAGTGGGTCCCTCTTCTCCGCACAACGCAAGTTATAAAAGTTAACCCCCGCAGCTTATAGCTAAAAGCTGCGATATGCTTGGAGTCTGGTCCCACTTCTTCCATGCCACATCACTCATCCTTTCCCCTGTGTGTCGCATTTCGTAGTGTTTTAAATTTATATCCTCCACACTTATATATAAACGCTAAGAGTTGCGATATGCATTGCAGTCTGGTCCCACTTACCCTCCACGCCACCTACTCTCCACATCACCTCCCCATCGCATCGCATCGCGGATTGAATTCTTCATAACTTAAACTTTAAAGGTTGTGAAGTGCGCGAATGCGATGCTACATTAGAAATAAAGTTCAAAAGTTTTCAAGTCCAGTATATCGGTTTTTCACGTTATTTTGTTTATAAAAAGGTTTTGACACAACAAGAGGATTTCAGGTAATAAAACAATAGGAAGGTCGATTCGAGTAGCCAAAAGTGTTCAGCACTTTGTTCAACAGCAGATCTACCCACACAACTCTCAGCTCGTCTGTCAGCATATCATCGAATTGAGGTCCACGTCATAAACTGACCCACTACATCAGCACATTAGCAACAACGCAACGCAGGAAAAAGGGGTCGACTGTTTTGTGTTTCAGAGAGGGCATTTATTATTTTGATGATGGACAGTGCCATTCGAGCAGCCTAACTACTTTTTATGTAATTATGCACTCCTTCAGTTAGTAGTTGTAATAAATATAACTAGAGTCCTATTAGGAGATTAACTCTTAATGGATAGGTGTCTTTTTATAGATGTGTCAATTATGATTAGTTGTCAGTTTGAAGGTTCGATGATCCAGAATCCTATGTTATGTAAAGAAAGTCTATTTATAGATAGAAAATCAAATATCAAAGGGTTGGAGAATTTTGTACCAAACTGCTACTCTGTAATAGTTTTTTAGTTTCAGTAATATAGAGTGATATTTGCTTCTTTACCTGAGATTTGAAGGAGGTGTTTAAAGTGCTATATGTTCTATATCTTTCTGGTTTAATACTTGCAGTTATTTTGATGTCTAATTACTCATAATTCATGGTAACATGCTCTGACTTCCTTTAGAGGTTAAACTGTTGTTTTCTTCTTGCGTTGTGTGTGTACTATCATTTCATGGAAGCCTCCATTGCCTCAATTTCCATAAGAAGAAATAATTTCATTGAGTTTACTGATATTGACCCCATAGCCCAATGGTAGCAAGTCCTTACATTTTCAACCTGCAATCAATCAAATCAAGTTACAGTTATATAGTTAGCCATCTAAATTTCTATTGAAAATCATAAATTACCTTGAGAGAGCCCTCTCAAACTGAAGTGGTTAATATTCAGTCAAAAGTGGTTTGAAAGAGTTACATTAAGTTGATTGATGAGAAACCTATTAGAATCAATTTGGTGATAAAAAATTCTATTGCAAGTGTTTCTGATACTTACAAGGCTGAAGCTCGAAAGAGGAGAAGGAAATCTTGTGGTAACAAGACCTCAAGCTAGTTCAAGGAGAGTACAAGTTTCACCACAAGGTTCACTTCAAGTGACATCAAAGGCCTCGCCAGTCATGGCTCGTGAAGGAGGCCCTAACGATATGTCTAAGTATGAGAAGACTTTCAAAAAAGCATTCTTTGAAATGAATAAGATGGTGAAAGTTCTTTATGAGGAGAGGAATTCAAGGTTGCAAGGTGAGAGCTCAAATCCTCCAAAGGGAAATTGGGGAAATGGAGATAAACCTCCAAAAGGAAATGGAGGAGATGGAGACAAACCTCCAAAAGGGAATGGAGGGAATGGTGACAAACCACCTCCACCTCCACCTTTCTCTTCACCTTAATCTTAATCTTCATCTTCACCATCATCATCTTCTACATTAACCCCTTTACAGACACCTCCACATTATCCAAAGGGACATGGTAAAACTCCATTTTTAAAACTTGACATAAAGTTTGAATTGCCTATGTATAATGGAGTGGTAAATGTTGACCAATTAGATAATTGGGTTCGTGAGCTTGAAGTGTATTGCATGATACAAAGCACCAAAGATGATGATACCAAGATTCAACTTGCTTCATTAAGGTTGGAAAGTGCACCACTCATTTGGTGGGAATCCAAAACTCAAGAGGACATGAAGAAACATGATAAGGTTTTATCCTCTTGGTCTGATTATGTGGTTGCATTAAGAAGACAATTTTATCCTTTAGCATACATGCAGAAAGCTATAATGAATAGGTAAAACTTTAGGCAATTAAAGGTTCAAAGTGTGCAAAGTTGTACTTAAGAATTTAGGAAAAGATATTTGATTTTGGGTATATATTTATCCTCGCTAGACACTCTACTCAACTAAATTGGAGGTTTACATAGTTACTTGAGACATACAATTCTCATGTTTAACCCTACAAACTTAGATGAAGTTTGTGTACATGTAACACATCTAGAAGCAAGAGGGAAGAATGTTTCTAAAGAAACAAGTAAGAACTCATTTGAGCTTGGAGACAAAGGAAAGGGGAAGTTCAAAGGAAAAGGGAAAAATAATGCTTCCATCAAGAAGGAGGGATAAAAACCCGCATGTAAACATGTTGGAGATACTGAGAGGAGGGGTGAATTAGTATTCCTTTCAATTAGAGCATTAGTTAATCTTTAATTATTGTCAGTGTTTGTACAATGATAGCAGTAAACAAAAGAAACATAAATTCACACATTTTTTATGGTGGAAACCCTCTTCGAGAAAAAAACCACCTGAATTCTTTTCTAATAATTATTTAATATTCAACTCCAATTGAAATAAAGCTCCAACTTCCTATAATCTAGAAAAGCATTCTTCTTTAGCTCCCACTGGATGGACGCTCCAACGCCTAGGATTCTTCAGTAGTCAACTGAACGGATTCCCCAATGCCCAATGAGCTACAAATCAACCTAGCGCCACCCTACCACCCTGAATTTTCACAAGCTTGATCCTGTTAGTGACTTCATGCACCAGCCTAGCACCACCCTACCACCCTATAGAAGAATAAAACAAGAATGGACTCCCATACCAAGGAAAATGGTCCAATTTACAATGATATAGAATGATGTAGAAGAAGAATTCACACTATACCATAACCCCAACTATGACACAACCACCTAATTATGATCCTAGACCTCCTAACACTATCTCTTCAACTCTTGGCAGATAGACACTCGTACAATTTTTACAATGATGCATTTACAATGACTTAGTACAATGATACCTTTACAATGATTGTATGCAATTCTACTCGCTTTAGACTTCATGTGGTGAACTTCTTGCTGCTATTCTACACCTTGATTGCTGCTCTTGTCATGCTACCCTCTGTTGCACCTTGCTTTGCTTTGCTGCCCTAGAAATTTTGGTCCTTTGCGGCCCTTGACAACACATGATATAGTTTTTTCTTGCCTTCTAGGATCTCGATATTGAACCTGGTGTATCTTTGTTATTTCAGCTCCCCTATGTGTGATTTTAGGTTTTGTAGTATTAATTTGAGTCTTCTTTCCAATGCCAGAGGTCTGATCCAATTTGGATTCTTCAAGAGGGAGTTATGCCCAATCTATCACAATGACCTAATTATAGACTGTTTCAGTAGAGCGAACTTGTACGGCGTGCCACGTGTCATTGTTTCTTCATTCTACTCTGAAATTGATACCAAGAAAAATAAAATTCGTGCACTATCTGCCACTTTTTACAGAATGCCAATCTGATACTCGGAGAGAGATTTATGACGATTTTCCCAAGGTCACTTCTTTGAGATGAAGTTCAGGAGCCTGCAAAAACACTGACTTCCACAGATCATATCTCCAAAACTATTGTGGACCCTGATCTAAAATTTTTACAGGAGCTTCCTCGGAATTTCAGCTTCACCTCATAAAATTTTTAGCTTTTGAACCTTTGTATAAAAAACGTTAGAGTGAAAATTCCATGATGACCTATTTCAGGTAGTGAAATCCCTACATAAGGAGGATATGAGGATCACAATTTATATAAATGCTTAGGTCGAGAGGGGCTTCAACAAGTGATCATGGGAGGGATTTTAGGAGCTTAAAAATTATTAATTATCTACTTTTCAATGACCCATTCCACAACCCCATGGTGTTTTAACCCACTAACTAGGGTTACAAACTTCAAACATGAATATCTCTCAAACTGTGAAGAATTACGTGGCGTGCCATATATCAATGAAAACATATAGATAAGTAGAAACCATCAAAAGCTTTCTTGACCCAGAATATAGTAATTTGGTAGGTGAAAATTCCCATGCAATATTTGGGTAATCCCTGGTGCTGCTTAGGTTGACATCAATGACAACCGTTGATCAACAATCTCCCCCTTTGGCATTGATGGCAACACAAGTACTCCCCCTGCAATCATGACACATCTTCCTACAACATTCTCTTCCCCTTCGACATCAATGGAAAAGGGTAACTCCTCTTGACACACATCCATCCTGCAAACCTGTACATACTTCCACTCCCCCTTTATATTATGAATAAGGAAAATCTAATGAGAACTTGGGAGAATACCAAGCTTCTGGCGAAGATATTCAAATGCTTCACGAGGTAAAGGTTTAGTGAAGATATCAACGATTTGTTCTTTTGTACCAACATACTCAAGTTTGATATACTTTTTAGCAACTTGTTCTCTAGCAAAATGATATTTGATCGGAATTTGTTTTGTTTTTGAATGCATGACAGGATTCTTGAATATGATGATGGCACTGGTGTTGTCACAGAATATGGGAATAGGCTCATTTAATTGTACTTGAATATCTTGCAAAGTTTTTTTCATCCAAAGGACTTGAGTACAACATGTTGCTACTACAATGTATTATGCTTCCACTGTAGATAAAGAGATTGAGGTTTTCTTTTTTCTCAACCATGATACGAGACAACCACCTAGATAGAATGCTACTCCACTAGTACTCTTACAATCATCAATGCTTCCTGCCCAATCTACATCTGTAAAGGCTTGAATAATGAGATTGTTACCCTTGGGATACCACAATCCATATTCTTCTATGCCCTTTAGATATCGAAGAATTATTTTGACAACAATAATATGTGATTCTTTTGGTGCTGCTTGGAATCTTGCTACTTGTCCAACTGCTTGCATAACATCTGGTCGGGAGGCTGTTACATATAAAATACTACCAATCATAGATCTATACAACCTCTAATACACATCCTTAAATGAGTCGTCTATGCTCAATTTTTAACCTGTTACCATCGGAGTAAGGACGGGTTTGCAATCTTCAATTTTGAGTTTCTTGAGAATTTCCTTGATGTACTTGGCTTGACATATAAATATTCCCTTCTCTTGCTGAGATATTTGAAGCCCTAAGAAGTATGTCATGTCACCAAGTAAAGACATCTTGAACTCACTTTGCATATTTGTAGAAAATTTCTTACTTAGTTGATCATCATTGCTACCAAATATTATATCATCCACATATACCTCAATGATTGTTAAATTATCTTTATCTATTTGTACATAAAGATTGCTATCAACAATACCTTTCTTGAACCCTTGTTGACGTAGATATCCATCAAGACGAGCATACCATGCTTTGGGAGCCTGCTTAAGACCATATAGAGCCTTCTTTAACCTGCAAACATATTCTTCTTTTCCTGATAGTAGAAAACCTACAGGTTGTTTGATGTAAACTTCTTCTAATTCACCATTCAAAAATGTTGAATTAACATCCATTTGGTAGACTTTGATTTTTCTTGAACATGCATAGGTGAGAAACATTCGGATGGCTTCCATTTTGGCAACTGGTGAAAATTTTTCATCGAAATCAATTCCTTCCACTTGTGCGTAGCCTTTGCAAACCAATCTTGCTTTTTTTTTGGTAACTTGTCCATCTTCATTCAATTTTTTCTTGAACACCCATTTAGTCCCAATGAAATTTTTATCTTTTGGTCGTGGAACTAATTCCCACGTGTTATTCTTCTCGATTTGATCCAATTCTTCATTCATATCTACTACCCACTGTTCATTATGGATGGCTTCCTCAAAACTACTAGGCTCAAAGGTTGCTAGAAAAGCAACGTGAGCTTGTTGTGATGAACGAAGCTGTCGACCTTCATTTATGTCACCAATGATTTGATTTAATGGATGGTTCTTTTGTCCATTATTTTTTTCTCTTTGGAGGAGCTTCTTGTTGTTGTTCTGGTATACCTTGATGATCATTATTTACTTCTTCCTCGTTGATAGTTGCTTCTTGTTCTAGAATTTTCTCTATCTTTTTCAGCCTCTGTCTCAAGTTTCAAATATTCTAGATCCTCATCATTATTCGTTAGAACACCACCTTCATCAAATGTAACATTTATGCTCTCCACTATTTGTTTTCGTCTTAGATTATATCATTTATAGGCCTTTCTTTTGCATGAGTAACCAATAAAGATACCTTCATCAACACGTGATTCAAACTTACCCAAATTTTGATCTTCTCTTTTGATATAACATTTTCTTCCGAAGATTCTAAAATATTTTACATTAGTTGGTTTTCCTTTCCATAATTCATATGGGGTCTTGTTGCAATTATTTCTTAGAAGACTTCAGTTGATAATGAACACTATCGTATCAATTGCTTGAACCCAAAAATTTTCATTCAATTTTGAGTCCTTCAACATTGCTCTACCCATTTCTTGTACGGTTCTATTCTTTCTTTCAACAACTCCATTTTGTAGAGGTGTTCGTGTTGTTGAAAATTGTCTTTTTATTCCATTTTCTTCACAGTATTGCTGAAATAATTTGGAAGTGAAATCTCCCCCATTATCTGATCTTAGACACTTTATTTTCAAATCAGTTTCATTTTCGACCAAATCCTTGTAGATATTAAAGCACTTAAATGCTTCAGATTTTTTCTTTAGGAAACTGACAGCTGTCATCCTGGTATAGTCATCTATCATTAACATGAAATATAATTCTCCATCTAATCCTTTTGTTCTCACAAGACCACATAGATCAATATGTATAAATTCCAATGGATGTGATGCAAAGTGCTCTTGTGTTTTAAATTGGACGTTTGTCTTCTTGCCGTGCCGACAGGCCTCACATAGTGTGTTGGAAGGTTTTGAGATTTTCGAAATTTCTCGTATTGCTTCCTTTTTGCTTATCTTGACAATATTGTCGAAGTTTATGTGACCCATTCGTTTGTGCCATAACTAGCTTTCATATTCTTTAGCTAGTAGACATGCTTTAGTTGCTTCATCTAGAACATATATGTCGTTTGGAGCTCAACTTGTTGTAGCCGCAATTTTACCATACCTGTCTTTCCTTGTAATATCCCAAATCTGGAATAGCACAACAAGCCTGCTGAAATAATGCACTCCTGTGAGATTGATGTATAGAAGTGAGTTTACAGCCCTTGGATCCCTTACATCAGCAAATCTGGAGTCTAGATCCAAAAGGGGAGCAAAAACAAATCAAAATAGATGTGTTAAACAGATCTCCCACCACCTAGTCTAGCTGGAAAACACCCTACAAGAGGGGCTGCAGCTATGCACAACAAACTGCTTCAGAAATAACACAGTCTTGGACAGTATGAGAAGGAGGCCATCAAATATGATTAGCTTATGAGTATACAGTAGCAAATCAGAATTATAATGGAGCTATTTCAATATACAGTAGAATATAGGAGACAATAGAGCAAGAAATCTTCAGGAAAGAAGGCTACAACATATAAATAACTGCAGAAATTGCTCAAAAATGTTATTTTAAGGAGCTACAGTAGCTGAATATTACAACTCAAATATAGGACAGATCTATGGAAAAAACATCAGATCCATTTCAGATCTAGAAACTAGATAGTCTTATTTACAAGATCCCCTTGGGGTTTTGACCAAATCATGCATAGATAAGAGTAGATCTGAGTTCTAAGTTGCAGATCTGTAAAGTACTGTAGAAATTTCTAAAGATGAATTTTCATTACAATAGATCAGAACTAAACAGAACATGGATCAGCAAGCTAATCCATGGATCACCAAAGTGAAAGGCAAAGCCCAGCACCAGAGATCTCTCATCAAAAATGGGATCAAAACACCCTGAAGAATCTCATATGAAAATAACGCAATTCCTTAATGAAAACTGCACTGTAGCTTGAATAACATAGATGGCAAGCTGCCAAGATACAGATCTGAAGCACAAACAGTAGAGGCACTCTTACAGGAGGTTAAAAGACACACTCCATGAGAAGAGGCTCCAATACAAGCTAGATCTCTGCAGATCTAGAATCCCACTTGCTACAGCTTGCAAAAGCAAACAAACCCTCATTGGATCTATGCTGCAATTGGAAGTAGAGCTTGGCCTCAAGCTTTATAGTGGATAAAATCAGAAAATACTCCTCCAAGAATCCTCAAAGGAGGAGGCGATATCCCTGCATAGGAACTCCAAGTGCTAAGCAGCACAATTCTCCACTAAATAGCAGAGAATAGTATTTGTCTAAGAAGACAAGATACTCAGAAATATAATCAATCAACAACCTTCTCTTGCTACCTTCCCCTTCCTTTTATAAGATGAAAGCCTTTGCAAACCCTAAACCACCTTGATGAGTTAGCTCCTTTCACATGAGGGGCCTCCTTTTAGAACTACATTGTCCCTTCATGAGATACATTAAACCTAGGCAGCGCTGTAGATTTGGTCAAGGTTGACCCAGTCTCACAGCTCAACCCCTTTCACACCTGCAAGTGATTTATTTACATGGCCCTGATTTATCTTTGTTCACATGGGCATTGATTTATTCAGTCTTTTCATGAGTTTTACATGTCCTCCTTTATTCATGCAAGAGAAAGCAAAACAAAAATGAATATTCCTCTTAGCTTAGGCTAAGTAGGAATATTATAGTCCTACCCTCCAAAATGTTGCTTTTCCTCAAGAAACTGATAGGGTGAGAGCTGTAGTACTTCTCCTCCTCCATTGATGGCATCATCAATGTTCAAGTTCTCATCATTAGCCAAGTGCTCATCAAGACAATACATCATGAATTGTTCCTCCAAGATCAACATAATATGTGCATAGTCCATCCCATCAGGAGTGAAAAACTCAACAGAAATAAACATGGTTGAAGCAATGCTACATCTAAAACATGTATCATGAAGTACAGGTAGAAGTTCCAAGCCATGTGATACATGCAAGCTATCCATCTTCTGTCTATACAATCCCATAAACAATACAACTATATCATACAAGTATGGAAGAAATACTACATATATGCAAACTGAAATCTGAGCTTGAGGAGGTGGGTCAAAATCCCACATGTAATGCCAACGCAGTGCACCACCTGCCTGCATTAGATCAAGGTGTGGTAAGTGGCTTTCCCACCACACATTTGCTGCATGAGTCACCTTAGCATGGTTGAAGGTGTTAGATAAGTTTGGTGCCTTTGGAAAGCACCCATCATGAGAATGAATCTCCCTTTGCACAATAAGGGAGTGGCCAAGTTCAACATCTCTATTGGCCCACCAAATTTCATGAGATCCACATGATCTCTCACTCCCTTTAGGAGTCATATCCTGCAAAAACATGGCAAAAGAATCATAAAATAAAGCTTTCTTGGCATGATTAGATCCTTTACCATCATAGTCCTTCATACACATGGAGTTGTGCATGAGCATTCCCCTCCTCTCAAGCCAAGGAAGAGCTGGCTGAGATGACTCTTGCAAAGATTCCATTGGCTACCCCAATCCTCCATATCTATTGCACTCTTGAAAGTGCTGATGTAATTCCTCTCTCATGCCTTCCCAATCAAAGCTCCTCATGATCAAGGTATAGATCTTCATTGAATGCATATGGCTGAGGAATAATTCTCCATGTGCTCCTTGTAGGATCTTCTGCTTGAGCTTGGAAGCTCTAGCTAAGAATACCTTACCATAATAATAGATGACTCCTCCTTGGACTAAGTAGCCCTCTTCATGTTGTATGCCATCTAGTATCATACCTGTGTAGAGATATTTGGAATACTCTACAAGCAATTGAGATTTCCAATAAGGATCCACACTGCTCAACAATGACCCGCTGCTGATACATCCATGGAAGTGCTTGTCATGTTTTTGATCTCCTTCTTGATATTACTCATGCCAAAATTGTTTGTTGGAAGGCTAATCCTCCCATTCTTCTCCTCCCATAGCGCAGATTTAGAAAAGAGAGAGGAAGATAGTGATGCGGGAAGAAGATCTTCCTCATACTTGGGCTGTCCCAAGCCCTCTAACGTTGTGACTTGGTCTCTCATTGCTCCAATCCTCCCTTGATCTAGATTTGGAGCAGCACTTTGTGAGGCTTTCCCAACCAGATCTGAATCTGATGGAATTCCAGGTGGCTTGCCACTAGATAATAATGTCCCTTACATCATCCTCATGAACATGAGAGAAGGGACTGTGAGATCCCTGCTTCCACTGTGCAAATCCATCTCTGTTGTTTGTGTGGAAGTACTAGGTGAAGGATAAGTGTGCATGCCTTGAATCATTTGTGGTTTCCCACTCTTCAAGTCCACCCACTCCATCTGCAAAGCTTTCCAATCAGTGGTAACCTTCCCCAAGGTAATCAACCATTGGACACCTAAAATAATTTTGGTGTCTGGTATTTCAACTACAAAGAAGTGATCCACCAAAGTGTAGGATCCCATAGTGATAGAGAGTGAGGGAACATATTGCATGCATTACATGGTCCTATCTTTTGGGACCAAAACAGAAAATCCCTCAAAGGTATCAGTGGGGATTGCACTCCTTTGCACAAGATGAGCATCAATAAAGGTGTGGGTTGCCCCACTGTCAATCAGGACAGATACTCTCTGATTCATGACTGAACCTTGTACTCTTAGAGTCAAGTACTCAGGCACTCCTCTCAAATATTCAAGAGTCCCACTTATTGGAGCAAAGGCTCCCTTCCCATATATGGATGGTGTTTGATCTTCCTCATCATCATTAGCGTTGTGACCCCTCCTAGGTTCATCATCTTCATCTTCCTCCTCAAAATATAAGAAGACTTCTATGTAGTGTGCTTTTCCAATAGCACATCTATGTCCCGGTGCCCATGACTCTTAGCAAGTGAAACACAGCTTCTTCTTCCTCAATTCCCTCTTAATATCAATATGAAGAGGCTTCTTCAAAGAGCTCTCCTTAGGAGGAACAACTTTTCCTTCCTTCCCCTTAGAAAAGTGAGGGGCCTTGCTCTGGAAAGTTGCCTTTGCTTTTGGAAAGGCATCTTGGAGGTCTCTAGCCCTCTCAATGGCATCATGTAAAGGGATGGGATTGGTAGATTTAACCAACCCATGCAAAGGTTCCTCGAGGCCATCGATGAACATGTAGACTCTCCTTGCTACAGATAGATCAAGGACCATGACTGATAATCTCAAAAACTCAGAGATATAAGTCTCTGCATCCCCTGATTGCTTCAGCTTTGCAAGGCTTATGAAGGGTGCTTCAAGATCATTCCTGTCAAACCTCTCAACCAATCTTCTAGTAAACTCAGAATAGGTAGTCACATTGATATGTCCCAATGTAGACAACCCATGGAACCACCAATTGTGTGCCTCACCTTCAAAGGGCAGTGTTGCAATCTTGATGGCTTCAGTCTCGGGGACTTTATTCAACTGAAAGTAAATATCCATATTTTCTCCCCATGCCTTGGCAGAACTGGAGGATGATCCATCAAATTTGGGTAAAAATAATCTACCCATAGAGTGGTGTCTATCCTGATTATGAAAGAACCCACCATCTGTATACTGTTGCCTTGGTCTTCTTCTATCCTTGAGGTGACAAAAATATTGGAAACTGAAGTTGTCCTTGAATATCTGACTCTGAGAATCATACTCCACAAAGTAATCTTCAAGGGAATATTTCTCTTGTGGTCCTTCATTCTCCACAGCCAAGAAAGTAGGAATAGTGAAGCATTGTGAAGCATGCGGGGCTTGTGGCTGGCTCACTGGTTGACCAGTCCAGTGATGAGACATGTCAGAGCTTTCCCCCAGATGAAATATTCCAGGAGATTCCCTCATTTTTTCCATCCTCATCTCTTTGATCTCTTTTGCAAGATCTTGGATGGCCACCAAAAGAGTTCTTGCAAACTCTTCTCCTTCTTTGTCACTTGCAGTCTCAGGGGCTTTACCCTTGTCTTGATCATCAGTAGTATAATCATACTTCTTATGAATTTTGTTCTGATACCTCTTCTCCCTCTCAGTAAGAGGTTCATCTTCTTCTTAATGCAACATGGCTGTGATTATCCAAGGAAATCACATGTTGTGCCAAGAAAGGAGCTCTGATACCACTGTAATATCCCAAATATGGAATAGCACAACAAGCCTGCTGAAATAACACACTCTTGGGAGATTGATGTACAGAAATGATTTTATAGCCCTTGTATCCCTTACATTATAAGATCTGGAATCTAGATCCAAAAGGGGAGCAAAAAAAAATCAAACTAGGTGTGGTAAACAGATCTCCCACCACCTAGTCTAGCTGGAAAACACCCTACAAGAGGGGTTGCAGCTATGCACAACAAACTGCTTCAAAAATAACGTAGTCTTGGAAAGTATGAGCAGGAGGCCATCAAATATGATTAACTTATGAGTATATAGCAGCAAATCAGAATTATAATGAAGCTCTTTCAATATATAGTAGAATAGAGGAGACACTAGAGTAAGAAATCTTCAAGAAAGAAGGCTACAACACATAAATAACTGCAGAAATGGCTCAACAACGTTATTTTAAGGAGCTACAATAGATCAATATTAAAACTCAGATCTAGGACAGATCTATGGACAAAACATCAGATCCATTTCAGATCTGGAAACTAGATAGTATTATTTACAAGATCCCCTTGGGGTTTTGACCAAATCATGCATAGAAAAGAGTAGATCTGAGTTTTAAATTGCAGATCTGTAAAATACTGCAGAAATTTATGAAGATGAATTTTCATTACAATAGATCAGATCTAAACATAACATGGATCAGCAAGCTAATCCATGGATCACCAAAGTGAAAGGCAATGCCCAGCACCAGAGATCTCTCATCAAAAATGGGATCAAAACACCCTGAAGAATATCATATGAAAATAACGCAGTTCCTTAATGAAAACTATGCTATAACTTGAATAACATAGATGGCTAGCTGCCAAGATACAGATCTGAAGCAAAAATAGTAGAGGCACTCTTCCAGGAGGTTAAAATACACACTCCATGAGAAGAGGCTCCAATACAAGCTAGATCTCTACAGATCTAGAATCCCACATGCTACAGCTTGCAAAAGTAGACAAACCCTCACTGGATATGCACTGCAATTGGAAGTAGAGCTTGGCCTCAAGCCTGATAGTGGATCAAATCAGCAAATAATCCTCCAAGAATCCTCAAGTGAAGAGGTAAAATCCCTGCATAGGAACTCCAAGTGCTAAGCAACACAATTCTACACTAAACAATAGAGAATAGTATTTGTCTAAGCAGACAAGATACTCAGAAATATAATCAATCAACAACCTTCTCTTGCTGCCTTCCCCTTCCTTTTATAAGATGAAAGCCTTCGCAAACCCTAAACAACCTTTATGAGTTAGCTCCTTTCACATGAGGGGCCTCCTTCTAGAACTACGTTGTCCCTTCATGAGATACATTAAACCTAGACAGCGCGGTAGATTTGGTCAAGGTTGACCAAGTCTCACAACTCAACCCCTTTCACACCTGCAAGTGATTTATTTACATGGCCCTGAATTATCTTTGTTCACATGGGCATTGATTTATTCAGTCTTTTCAGGAGTTTTACATGTGTTCCTTTATTCATTTATTCATGCAAGAGAAAGTAAAACAAAAATGAATATTCCTCTTAGCTTAGGCTAAGTAGGAATATTACATTCTTGATTTCATATTTTGTGGAGTTGAATAGAATTGTGTGTCCTTGATCACACATTTGTCCAACACTGAGCAGATTGTGATCCGTGTTTTCAACCAATAAAACATTCTTGGCTATAACATCTTTGCTTCCGAGAGTGATGGTACCTGATCCTATAAAATTTGAAGATCCATCATTTCCAAAGGATACAGTTCCATCCTTCTTCTCTTTCAGAGATACAAATTTCCTTCTATCTCCAATCATATGCGTTGAGCAACCGCTATCAACATACCACACATCTTTTTTGTTTTGAGCCTTGAGAGCAAGAGCACAATTAACAACCTTCTTCTTCTTCCATGTTCGTTCGTTCAGTGGCTTCAAAGATTCTTCTAGAGGATTTTCAAGTCTGCAGTCTCTGGCTATGTGTCCAAAGTTCTCACATTTGTAACATTCCATATTATTTCTTAAATGTTCAAATCTATTGATGTTTCGTTGAGCCCTGGGAGGTTCATATTTGAAGGATCTCCTGGAATTGTATTGGTTCCTAGGGTACGTGCGACATTCTACAGCTTTATGACCAAATTTTGCACATGAATAACAATAGCCATGAAAAATATATTGGTACCTAGATGGAAATATTCATCGAGGAATCGTCTTCCAAGAATGTTCTTGCAAATATTTTCCAATGAAGCCTACATGCATGTCAGATCTCATAGGTTCTGTTGTGGATCATTTGCAATATCCTTTTATTTTCAACTTTGAAAATACAAAAAAATAGAAAATTGTTAAAACATGTTAAAGTATTAAGGTCTCTATACTTTAGCATTAAAATATTTTGATTCATCGCATTAGAGTTGAAAAGTTTAAATACTTTAAACTTTATATGAGTGGGTCCTGTCAAAAAGATTAAGCTCGATTTTTTTATCCAGCGGGATGTGATGACTTCTTCAAACCCGATCAAAGGACTCAACCGGTGGGCACAACAAGCGTGTGAGTTAAAATTAAGTGTGCCTCCGTAGTTGACGAGGTTGACCACGGGAGTAACACAGATGAGCGGTGGAGATTGAATGCGGGGGCACAAACCAAGATAATTCTCTGTACCCCGAGACCCCCCACAGTGACGTAAGGCACTGAGTTGTTCAAAGTTGTCCTCCACGTTAGGTGAACTCAACGGTTCGTTAGCGCGTCATGTCAGCATTTAATTTTAAAAATCTACGCCACCTATTTAAATTAAATTCACATTTTTTCCAAAGCCAGTTTGGATTAAGTTGATATTTGTGATTGATTTATGCTGCGCCCTGTTCAGTTTTTCGTCACCTTATCAAAATTTAGTCACTTTGTAAGTCTTTTGTCGTCATAGTCCTAAATTATGGCTAAATTTTCATCTCTGTCAGGTTCTGCTAGTCATATCCCTCTCATGGATACCGAAAGGGATATCCAAGATACAAACTGTTCCCTGGTTCATCTTCCGTTTTACCAGCAGGTTCTCTTGAATGACAAAGCCTCCCTAGTTTATGCTACCATGGTAAAGTCTAGTTTGTTGTCTGCATGCATCCCTAGAACCCATATTTTTCCTAAATTTATATCCTGGTTTTCCGTTATGTATCCTAGAAAATGTTTTTTGATGAATTGTCAAGGAGAGAACATTTTACAAGTATCTACCTAGTTAATCTGCCAAGCCCTTTGTTACCCTGAGTCAGAGTCATGTGTTAAATTCTATGATGATTCTCTGGTAGCGTGTTATGATAACCTTGCAGTTCAAGACTTCAATCAGCTTATTCATTTCCTAAAGCCTAACACACAACTATTCAGCCTGACAACAAGGATTTTCCTATGGAGATTTTTGATACTGAGGTTCAGCTGGTTCTAAGGAGCATTGCAAAGATTCTAGGTAAAGATGATGATAGAATGGTGGACAAATCAATGTTGGGGATGTTTTCCATGATGATGAAGCCAGGAATGGTGCTAGATATTCCATCCTATTGGCGGTAAGTAGTAAATTCACAGCTAATGAGCCTATCATTAACTGGTTCTTTCAGATTTCCTTCATTAATCATTTACTTGTTCTTATATCAAAATGTGGAGGAATTTATGCATTTAGGTCTGAATATTATGGATATAAATAAGAAGAGGAAATCTGTAGTTTTCTAGACAGATATAGTGAGGAGGGAACAAAATGAAACTAGACTATTTGATTTTTCCAGTTATTTCATGATAAGTGCATATAAAGTTTTGAATGGAGTTCCTCCCCCCTATTTTTTACCCAAAGCTCAAGAATTCATGCATTTAGGGGCAAACTGTAAATTTGGAGATTGGTTTGTTTTTTAGGATTATTTAGAAATTAGGTTGTATGGAGCAAGTTTTGAGCCTTATAGACTTCCAGTATTTGTTCCCATGAGGCTATTTGCTTTGGAGTTTATTCGACAAAGTCTGAATGTTGATCAAGTTCACTTTGTACCCATGAAGAAGGGACATATGTTCAAACTGCCCATGACTGTAGGTCTGTTCATAGTTAATATGAGATAGGCATTTGAGGAGGTTACTAAAATGTTAGATGAAATTCATTTGTTGTTAGGGGAATGCTCGGCTTATTACCCTCGTAGTGTAATTTCCAATATAAGAGTGGAGAATGGATATTCTGCTTTCATTCATGAAAGCAAACCAGATTAGAAAATATAACAAGCAAAGGAGTAATGAGTTCAACAGGTTCAAATATTCAGACTCCCATCATATCATAAAATTCTAATAAAAGAAGTAAAGAAACAGTGGTTGATTTAGAAGATGAGGAGCAGGGAGCTAAGAAAAGGACAAAGTTTAATGAAGAGCATGCATATAATCAGCTTGGTTTTTCTTTACAATTAGGAGAGGAACAAAATTTTCCTGCTTCACCCAGGAGACATGAGACCTCTCATGAACAAGGACCACTGATCAAATAGATGTTTTCCCAAATTGCAGAGAGGAACTAGAAGATGAAAGCCAGTAAGGAGGCCCAAGCCAAATATCAGATTTCTCCATATCAAACAAGGCTTTTGACTGCCATGGATCTTGAGAGATATCAATTCATAATTTCCCTGTCACACCCTACTGACATGTCAATTGGTTCTTCTAGTAATTTCAATACTATAAATGTGACCGTGGATGTGAAAAAGATCCCATTGTTGGATAAGGTGAACCTACATATGCAAACAGGACAGTTGATTATAAATGACCTGATGAAGACTAATGCAATGGCGATAAAAGTAGATAATATGCTTGGAAAATTAATTAAGCAGTTGAAGTTAGAAAAAGCCAACTCTAGGGCTTTAACAGTTCAGAATGAGGAGTTGAAGAAAATTATAGTAAATATTGGAGTGGACCCTAATGATAGGACTGTTGTGCAGAAGCTTCTGCAAAGTGCTGAAGCAAAGATATCTACATTGAAGAAAAATCTAAAATTACCTACAAGAGATCATTCAATGGCTGCAGAGGTTGCAAAGGTGGAGAATGAGAAGGAAAACCTTCTACAGCAGCTTATGCAAAAGGAGGAGGAAATCTCCAAAATAAAACAAACTACAATATCTCTGCAAAATCATATTGATAGTCATACTTGTACATTTGTTTTTCCTTCAGGAAATGAAGATGCACAAGCACAAATTGCTCAATTGAATACTGAATTGCAGATGGCAGAAAGGGACTGCATCGAATATTATTCAAGCTGCAGAAAATGAAGCCAGTAAATACAAAATGGATATTCAGAATTCTAATGCTGAGATCAAAAGCCTAAACGAAAAATTGAAAGGGAACATATATTTAATACAGGAAAAATATATCATTTTGAATGATATCATTTCTAAAATGAAGTCAATTTGGGACTTTTTGATGGTGGTTGCAGAAGATAAAAGTCTTATCAGAGAATTTGAAGAATAAATAATGGCAGATAGACAGTGTTAGTGTCGGTATCTTCATCCCTCCGTCAGTGATCAAATTTCTCTTGTTGCATTTCATATTAGGTGTCTCACTCAGTCAGCTGCATTCCATTAGGAGCATGGATCATCTGACAGTAGTGGCTTGTTGCTCATGTCCCTCATTTCCTTTACCTGTTGGGCTATTTCTGTTCATTAAAATCATTTACAGTCATTTTTTGTCTCATAGTTTGCAAAAAGTCAATTTTAGGGTTTTGGTGTCATTAGGTCTAGGGTTTCATTCATAAGGTCTTCAGAATGCCCAATAATGGTCAGCA
Organism: Pinus albicaulis; assembly: GCA_034641835.2. NCBI lineage: Eukaryota > Viridiplantae > Streptophyta > Pinopsida > Pinales > Pinaceae > Pinus > Pinus albicaulis. The sequence continues at coordinate 1,447,152,097 of CM076572.1, read as the reverse complement.
GGCACATGAGGAGTTTCAAATAAGGTTTCAGTGCTAAAAATCTCATCATCATATACTTAATAATGTATTTTTCTTCAAAACTTTGTTTTGAAGAAAAACAGAGTTTTTCATCTTTATGTATAAATGTAATGTGATTTCAAGTTTTTCAGTTGTAATAATACTTTCACTGGAAACCCTGGTCACCTTTGTCAAAGCTCCGGCCATCCATTCCCTGCAGGACAAACAAAAATCTCATCATTCAGTTAAAAATCCAAATGAAGCAAAATAGAGTTTTTTTTTTTTTAAATGTCAAAGTCTAAAACATTGCAAAGTGGGTTTTTTGAAATCAAGAATCAAAATCCTTGGTATATAAATCACTTTTCTGTTACAAGAGTTCATTTGTATGCCAAGAGGAACCAAGGATAAACCGTCAAGAGCGAAGAAGCAATTTGAAGGAGAATTTGTGCAAGGTTCAATTGTGCGACGCATTGACTGGGTGTCGCGACGCATTGGGCGAGCGTGACGCATTGGGTCAGCTCCCATTGTGTAAAATTTCTCCTGCGCGACGCATTGAAGCTGCGCGACGCACTGGGTTTTTTGCGTGACGCATAGGGCCTGAAAGAAAATTTATTTCCATTCCTTTTAAACTCCAAATCTGCTCGGTGCCTCTCTGTTCAAGTAAGTCAAGCAACCTATCCATTGCCAATGAAAATGTGTTTGGTGATATTTATGAGAATTTAAATACAAAAAATCAAGCCCTATTTGTTTGTGCAAGGATTATTTCCTTAGGGTTTCAAAATTGGTTTTGTGTCTATCATTCCCACTTCCCCACCTTGTTATTCCCTCATCATTGTTAGTCTTGCTACATCAACCCCATTTCCCTATTCCCTCATATCCCTAAAGAACTTATTCCCTATCCCATTCCCATTACCCCACATCCCAATTATAAATTTCCCAAACCCCAATGTTATTCCAAAAAACCTAGTGACTGTCCCTAAACTCTTCAATTGATAGATTTCACTTGGAAATATTCCATCATCACCCCTACCCTATTCCTCCATAGTCCCTCACTTGTTATCACATATTTGGCAACAAAACCAAAGACATCAAACTTCTCATATACATCCAAGACAACATAGACTTTGGAAATCATGGAGACCGATACATCTTATGACTGAGATAGTGACTCCACAACTGAATTGCATGCACCTAGAAGACCTCATAAGAGTGGCAGACATGTGAGGGAGGAGCCTACTTCATTGGCTGAATTGCAGGCTTGTCCTCTTGCTATGGCATGTTTTCAATAGCAGTCTTGTTATCAATTTTGTGAAATGGTTGCTAGGGTCCATCATCATCAAGAGCTGGCCCGTTTTTTTGTGTTGCATTTACATGATGGTCAAGTCACCCTTGCAGGTGTGACATTCACTTTAACACCTAGAACTATCTCTCAAGCAACTGGAATACCTAATGTTGGAGAACAATGGAACAAAAGGCAACAGGTTGACAGGGTACACTATGAGCCATATATCAAGCCTAGTTTTGTGAGACAACTCAGCAGATTTTTTCCCTTCCGGTTCCTAAAGGATTCATATGCTCCTCTGATGAAACTTATTATCAAATATTTCAGTTGTGAAGGTCGGTTTTCACGTCTTTATGCCTATCATATCAGGTTGCTGATGCATTTCTCCAGGGTGAGGATGATGAACCTCCCTTATTTCATGTGTCGTAATGTTGAGAAAATGACCACTCTCATGCAAAGGAAAACTCCTGAGCAGCAGTACAAAAGTATCTATCACTTTGCACTCAACAAAATTGTGGTTATGCATCAGCTTGGCTTGCAGGGTATTTCATGGGAGGATTTCATTTCTAATGATTTCTTCATAGCTTCTCAGGTACCTTCGGAGGTTTTTCATGAGGCAGGTGAACCTTCTTATTAGCATGAAGGTCATGAGACACAGACCACTAGTGTGCCAGTGTTTTTCACTTATCAGAGAGGCACTAGAGGATTATTTGCAGCAGCCAGGCAAGTATTATCTCCACTTGGGGTGGAAGGGGTCTCGCTTCCATCATCAGCAGCACAGGTATAGGTACAGGACAAGGGTAAGAAGCCCATGCACGATGAGGGGCCTTCTGGAGGCTAGGATACAGATTTCATACTCATTGATGATGAGTTGGGCTCTCCTAGCTCAAAGCTGAGAGAGGTTGTTCAGGAGCAGAAGGCGGAAATAAACACTTTGTCCATCAAGTTGCAAAGTGCTCAATGGATAATCAACTACCTTGAGCAGAGAAACATGTAGAAATTTGCTGAATAATGAAGATTTATCCACTGAGATTATCCTAGTCACACACTAATTCGAATTCATGCATAACACATAACCTCTTCTACAATTAATCATCAATTTTCGGAAATAGAAACAGTCGCATGCGCACATAAACACAATATGTAATGGGGAAATCTTATAGCTGAAAACCCCCAGCTATTTTGTATATTATAATAGAAGAGAACATGTAACAATCTCAGTACAATACTCCTCACAAGTACTCAGTACTGTCTCCAAAAGTTACACACAAACTAGCTTAGTTTTGAACAAGTCACAGGTTCAAAACTCATCCACTATTTGCCTGCCTCTACTGTGTAATCCAAGTTGGTTCAATGAGAGATCCAAGTTCGAATATCCTTGGCTTCAACTGTGCAATCCTCATGGGAAATCTCCTCCAATGCTTGTGCAAATCTCATGCACAACTGATGTCGCAACTAATAGCAAACTCACCCTTTCATCTACCTCTTCCACTGGTCTTCACTGAACTGTCCATGCACTGTAGTAAACTGATGTTTTCTTGAGTTTAATAATGAGTTAATAATTAGTGAATTAAATAATATTTAATTCACTCCACTCATCTCTAGCGTATTAGCCAGTTAAACTGAATACAACTAGTTCAACTAAATTAAACAGAACACAACTCCACCAACTGTCTCATCAACTCCACCAAACTCCGCCACTTGAGTTCTAACTGAAGTCAACCATGCATGAGCTCACCAAACCCCTAGGAATAGCGTAATTCCTTCTGTTAGGTGCATGGGCCACATCCGTAGCTCCAACTGAAGTGCTGCAAGAGGATAAACTGAAGTTTATAGTCCAAATATCATTAAGGGCTAATAATATTTGACTGACCTATTTTTAGACAGGCAGTCTAAAAATAGACTTCGACTTGTATGTCTAAAAATAGAGGTCCATCTATTTTTACCGACTCGACCAATCATCCAAGAATAGCATACTGCGACTCCCAAACCATGCTCCATATGTCTAAAAATAGACATAGTCTAAAAATAGACTTTGCGCCAAAAATAGCCTGCGGGCCCACTTAGTGAAGGTGACTTCATTTCACTAAGATCCATCATCTTGTTGCATTTTCAACACTCCCTCTCAACAAGATATGGATTATCTGCAACCCCTATCCTGCCTCTGTGGAATTCGAATTTTCTCCTGGTGAGCGCCTTCATCAAGATGTCAGCATCCTGATCCTCCGTGGGAACATATGAAAGTAACATGATTCTCCGCTGCACACAATCTCTGATATGATGGTACCTAATGTCAATGTGTTTGGATCTATCATGAAATACTGGATTAGCTGAGAGTTTAATGCAACTCTGGTTATCACAATAAATCACAGTAGGCTCCAAGTGCGACCCGAACAATCCGACGAGGATCTTCCTCATCCAAATAGCCTCGCATGCAGCCAAGCTTGCTACCATGTACTCGGCCTCTGCTGAACTGAGTGCCACGGATCTCTGCTTCCTGCTGTACCAGGAAACTGCTGTCGACCCAATACTGAAAACTCCTCTAGATGTGCTCTTTCGGTCCGTTGGGCTCCCTGCCCAATCTGCATCAGTGAAGTCGCTAAGCTTCGCTCCAACCTCCTGTCTGTACCACAGACCATATCCCAATGTGCCACTAACATAATGCAATACATGCTTGCCTGCCTTCCAGAAGAGCTTAGTAGGCTTAACCATAGCTTGCGAAAGCTGGTTAACAGCATAGCATATATCGGGTCGTGTATTGACCAAATACATAAGCGACCCCACCAACTGTCGATAGACAGTGGCATCCACTACCTCTGCTGAAGTAGCATCCTCCTTCCTCCAACCACCAGGAAGAGGAGTATCAACAAGCTTGCAGCCATGCATGTTGAACCTCTCCAGTATCTCCCGGGCATACTTACCCTGAGAAACAAACAGTCCACCACTGCGCTGCCAAATCTCCAATCCCAGGAAATAATGAAGGAGGCCCAAGTCCTTCATCTCAAACTCTCTAACAAGATCCTCCTTGCATGAAAGTATCAACAGCTCATCACCCGTCAAAATCAGATCATCTACATACAGTACAATGATCAGCAACTTCCCCTCCACCACAATCTGGTACAGGTTAGGATCCGCCTCACTCTTGGAGAATCCAAGTCCGGTAAAGTAACTTTCTATCCGTGTGTACCAAGCACGAGGTGCTTGCTTCAACCCGTACAGTGCTCTCTTGAGTCTGCACACATGCGACTCACTGCTGAAGATCTCGAAACCTTCGGGCTGCTCTATGTACACCTCCTCCTCAATGACTCCGTTGAGGAACGCAGTCTTCACATCCATCTAATGGATGTGCCACCCCATCTGCGCTGAGAGAGCTAGGATCGTCCGTATGGAAGAGTACCTTGCGACAGGTGCAAAAGTCTCCTCATAATCGATCCCCTCGATCTGTGAGAAGCCACGGGCAAAAAATCTTTCCTTGTACTTCTCCACACTCCCGTCAGCTGCCTGCTTCACTTTGTAGATCCATCGCGAACCCACCACTGATTTCTCCTCCGGTCGCGAGACAATCTCCCATGCATTGTTTCTGACAATCGAATCATACTCTTCCACCATGGCATCTACCCATGCGGGTTCCTCCACAGCTTCCTCGAAAGAGGATGGCTCTGTCACGACACATTTTCTCACAAGAGCCATGTATCCAGTGTATCGGTCCAGTGACTGTCTCTGTCTGCGCTGTGCTGTAGGTGGTCCTACAACCCTCTCTGCATCTTGAGCCAGTCGCTCAGCTTCTGTAGTGCGCTTGCGCCCTCTGATGGTTGGTGTTGCATGAGTGGTTTCTTCCACTCCATGAACTTCCTCTTGTGGCTGATCCACATCTGGAAGCTCCTCCTTAGGAACTAATAGCTCCTCATCTGCATGCAAGTGTGGCTCCCTCTCAAGCGAACACTGCATGGCTTTCTCCTCCTGAAACTTGATATCCCGTCGCATAACAGTCTTGCGACTGTCTGGAAAATACACCCGATATTTGTGAGGTATATCAGTGTACCCCACAAATATTCCAACCTCTGCGGTCGGATCCAGCTTCTTTATGGCGTCCTTCGTCACATGCATGTAGACAGGTCAGCCAAAAATCCTCATATGAGAAATGTCAGGCCTCTTGCCAGAAAACGCCTCCTCCGGTGTACTCATGCCAAGTATCTTGTGAGGACAACGGTTCTGCACATACACTGCAGTATTTCATGCCTCAGCCCACAAGTGAAGGGGTAGGCCCTGATCATGCAACATCGCTCGTGCAGCACCCACGATCGTTCTGTTCTTCTGCTCAGCAACCCCGTTCTGTTGTGGGTTATGGGGTGCGATGAGCTCTCTCCGAATCCCTTTTGCACTGCAAAAGTCCTTGAATTCAATAGAGATGAATTCACCACCATTGTTTCTCCTAAGAGCCCTCACATGCTTTCCCGATTCCTTCTCAACCAACGCCTTGAATTCATAGAACTTTGAATATGTCTCGCTCTTCTTCTGCATGAAGAAGATCTAGCACTTCTGAGAGAAATCATCAACAAAGATCACATAGTACTTGTGCTTTGCTATCAAAGCTACTGACAAAGGACCACACACGTCTGTGTGAACTCTCTCAAGGATCGTCGTGGCATGACTATCCTTCTCGTGAAAGGTGGCTTACATACTTTCCCAAGGTACACCCTTGCACTCATCCGACTGCGCAAGAGTGCCCTTAGGAAGCCCGCAGAAATCGGGGCAAAGATTCTAAAGCGCCATGGTGAAAGTGGCCCAATCTCCCGTGCCAGCGCCCGCCATCATCATCCCAGCTCACCACTCCTTCCACCTTGCATGCCATTGCTGCGCAGCCATCTACTTGCAACTAATAAAGGTTCTTGACTCGAACCCATATCTTATGGGTTTCTCCAGTTGTCTTACTGCGCAGGAAAGCTTTTCCCTCGCTGAAGACCACATCATACCCTTGTCTTCCAACATCGCCACAAAGATCAGATTCTTCATCAATCCTGGAACATGCAATACTTCCTTCAATACGAAGGGTTTACCAGACTCCCTCTCAAAGGAAATGGTACCAATAATTACCGCACCGTATCTGCTTCATCATCGCCATCTCATGTGCACTCCAAGATCTTTTCCTCTAGATCCGAAAATGATCCCGATCTCTCGTCATGTGAAAAGACGCACCATCGTCCAAGAACCATACTGATCCCATCACACTTGAAACCAAGCATGCGATCGCTGAAAAATACCAGCTTCGAACCGGAGGCCAATGCCTCTCTCGTCAGAGATCGGAAAGCGAAATTTTTTCTTATTTTTCTTCTTCTCCAGACAATTTGTGGCATAGTGTCCGTGCTGGTGACAGTGAAAACACTTCACCTTGGACATGTCTTGCTTCTTGCCTTTCGCACCAGACTGAGAAGCTTTCTTGCTCTTCCCCTTCTTTGCTTTGGCAGCCAAAGTGCAATTTTCTTCATCAGATACCTTTGATGAAGATATGTCCCTGGTAGTTCACATTATCTCCTCTTGCATGAGATCCGCCCAAAGTCACTCCCATCCCGGCAACTTCTCCCGACCATTGACAGAGTCCTGATAGGAATGCTAACTCTTCAAAAGACCAAGGAGAGCCAGGCCCACCAAGTCCTCTTCATCGACAGTCACCCCCACACTTCCCAGCTCATCTCTGCATTGAGTGAACTTCGTGAGGTACTTGGCGATACTGTCGCCTTTCTCCATCTTAATGTTTCTGAGTTTATCCTTGAGCGCCAGCTTCCTTTGGTCGCTCTTACTCTGGAATAGATCTGTCAACGCTTTCCACATCAAATATGGAGAATATTTTCCATGCAGGTTGGATACAATGTGATCCTTCACGCCCTCCAACAAAATCCTTCGACATTTCGCCATCTTCTTTTGCCAAGCCTCAACTTCAGCAGGATCAGTAGGCTTTTGGACATCCATATCTACGAACTCCTTCAGCCCATTATCTTCTAATACTGCCTCCATCCGATCTTTCCATGCAACATAATTTGAACTGCCTTCAAGAGCATATTCGAGTCGCAAACCGTTGAAAGACATTTTCAACTCCGGCACCAAGAACACAAACTGCTGCAAAATTCGAATTCCAAACTCAAAAACTCAACTGCTTCTGGATCTGTGAGAACAAATTATTTCTAGCACAGAGATCGACTGTAAGGGCATTTACTGGATATATCACCTTTCAGAGAAAGGATGGATCCAGAGGCTACCTGGCCCATTACAGACTCTGTCTATCGAAATAAAATTGTAATCACTGTAATAGATCCCGATGATCAATTCCCTCTGATACCATGTAGAAATTTTTTGAATAATGAAGATTTATCCACTGAGATTATCCTGGTCACACACTAATTCGAATTCATACATAACACATAACCTCTTCTACAATTAATCATCAATTTGCGGAAATAGAAACAGTCGCATGCGCACATAAACACAATATGTAATGGGGAAAGATTATAGCTGAAAACCCCCAGCTATTTTGTATATTATAATAGAAGAGAACATGTAACAATACATAGCACAATACTCCTCACAAGTACTCAATACTATCTCCAAAAGTTACACACAAACTAGCTCAGTTTTGAACAAGTCACGGGTTCAAAACTCATCCACTATTTGCTTGCCTCTACTGCGCAATCCAAGTTGGTGTAATGAGAGATCCAAGTTTGAATCTCCTTGGCTTCAACTGCGCAATCCTCATGGGCAATCTCCTCCAATGCTTGTGCAAATCTCATGCACAACTGATGTCGCAACTAATAGCAAACTCACCCTTTCATCTACCTCTTCCACTGGTCTTCACTGAACTGTCCATGCACTGTAGTAAACTGATGTGTTCTTGAGTTGAATAATGAGTTAATAATTAGTGAATTAAATAATATTTAATTCACTCCACTCATCTCTAGCGTATTATCCAGTTAAACTAAATACAACTAGTTCAACTAAGTTAAACAGAACACAACTCCACCAACTGTCTCATCAACTCCACCAAACTCCGCCACTTGAGTTCTAACTGAAGTCAACCATGCATGAGCTCACCAAAACCCTAGGAATAGCATAATTCCTTCTGTCAGGTGCATGGGCCACATCCGTAGCTCCAACTGAAGTGCTGCAAGAGGATAAACTGAAGTTTATAGTCCAAATATTATTAAGGGATAATAATATTTGATTGACCTATTTTTAGACAGGCAGTCTAAAAATAGACTTCGACCTGTATGTCTAAAAATAGTGGTCCATCTATTTTTACCAACTCGACCAATCATCCAAGAATAGCATACTGCAACTCCCAGACCATGCTCCATATGTCTAAAAATAGACATAGTCTAAAAATAGACTTTGCGCCAAAAATAGCCTGCGGGCCCACTTAGTGAAGGCGACTTCATTTCACTAAGCTCCATCATCTTGTTGCATTTTCAAACAAACAAACAGTTGGAAGATCAGCAAACTATCACGAAGTTGCAAAATATACGTGAGAACCGGCAAGCTGCCCAAAGGAGCCAAACTGAGATGACATCCATTGAGCAAGAGATTGAGGCTGATCGAGAAAATTGGCTTGAAAGGGTCAATATTCATTTGGTGAAGTTGTTGGAGAAGGCCAACAATGAAAAGAACACGTTGAGGCACATGAAGAATCATTATTGGGCAAGAAATCATTTTTGCAAGGCACGAATCAAGATCCTGAAGGCTAAGTTGAAGAGGGCATTAAAGCATCGGAAAAGGCAAGATAGACTTAAAATTTTGGCTAAAGATTCCTTGTCCCATCATAGTGCATGATGGAGGACACTCAGCCAAAATTTCAAGAAATTTGGGACACATTTTGCAAATTTTGATTTTTTTGGCCTAAACACAGATTTTTCAGCTCTACGCATCGCACCACTTGGCGCGCGCTTATGATTGGGAGCTCCTCTTGGGTAAAAATTTGTATTTTTGGATTTTTTATAAAACTTTATGCATGCATACATATGGAAAAGATATTTTGACAGGTTTTTGGCTTCTAGAAGGGTCAAAAACACCCTAAAAATGACCTTTCTGCCCCTTTTTGGACACACAGGAAGCAGTGTTGGGAAAATTCATTTTTGGAGGGGAAAGTGGCAACAAAATTTAGAAATTCCACTTGTGTTGGAAAGTAGACAGGTAGAGCTTTCCAACGAGCTATCCTGTGCTCAATTTGGACACCTGGAATCCTTCAAAATCGGCTCCAAACTGGCGCGACGCATAGAGAATTCAGGTGCGGCACATTGGGGATTTTGGCTCATTTTTCACTCAGTAACTCTGTTTTTCGCCTAGTTTTGGCCAATTTGACTTTATTACTTCCAAATGTAAAACTCTTGATGTAATTTTATGTAATTTTATGGGTCTAGATGTAATTTTGTCAAAATTTTACTCATGGAGTTAAATTCATCCATCAAAAGGTGAATTGCAACTGAATGAATCAGTTTCCTATCTTATAGAGGCAAGTTGTTCCACTGCATATTTTCCAGTTTTTTGTTTATATCTTGTTGAAACAGCTCCTAAACTAGTGATATCGACCCCTATAGGCATGGGGATGAGGTAGTGTTGTCTATATCTTGTAGTTTTTTAGTCATTTGCCCGGTGGGACACTTGGGATTGCCTTGAGCATCATTGCACATCATCTTTGCATTTTGGCAAAGGAATAGACCAGGGTTTGCAACACTCCTTGGGATTCATGTGGCTCTTTGTTTTGATGATGTGTTTCTCTTTTTTTATGTAAGTTTACTGGTGCTTTGTGTGTATCATATTTCCTCTTATTTCTTCTTAAGTTAAACAAACAAGGATAAAGGTGGAATTCATTAGATTTGCAGTGCTCTACCTTGAGTTTTGTTTAATTTTCTATGTTTTCAACTGTATGAAGAGGATTCTTGAAAGTCTCTTGCCCTCTTCAACTCCTCACCTGTCTGAGCTATCCATTTCATTCAAAATTGAAGCATCAAAATAGTTTCCTACCTTGCCCCATTCAGATCCCTGCAAAACTGCTCATTTCCCAGACCCAAAATATACCCTTCCCTTTGATCCAACAAACACCCTTAAAATCAAATCAAACTCCTTTACATATATACCTAGCCTAAAATCAGCCTTTATTCAAGTCATCTCAAGCCTCACTGATCATTTTTTGTTGAGATTGACCAGGAGAGAGCCCTCTCCCGATCTGGTAGGGCTAGCTACCAGATTAAGTGTGGTTTTATGTTACCCTAGACTCTGCCTTCCTCAGCCTGAGGTATATTTAGGCCATAACATAGTGGCGACCATACTGGGGAAGCACAAAATGGTTTTCTTGTTAGTGTTATTTGTTTTATAAGCTACAGACGGAGCCTGAAGTTATGCCAGGTAGCCTTCGAAACGTTCTTGCTTTGCATTAGCGAAAGTAGATAAGCGCTGCTTCAGTCAATCTTCGGTCTAGTCTTATAAATGTAACATCTAACGTGTAAATTGCCCCAGTACATTAGACAATTCTGGAATTTTGGGTGATGAGTCTAGAATTTGATAGGCTGAACAAGTTGATTTTGTCCATTTGATTTTTGGGAATAATTCAACACACTGGCTTCCAGACGACATACCAGAGCAAATCCGAATCCCGATCCACCTCCTGTGTATGAAAATCCAAATCTTATTTCAAGAATCCTTCGTCGACAAAGTCATGTGATTCCTGTGTTCAAATCTCATTCATGTCCTGTTGTTTTTTAGTATCTTGAAGATCTTGAGTTTGACAAACAATTTGAGTTGTCATTGTTTGATACTAAGTCTGAAAGTGCTACTGATTCTATTGTCCTAAATCCATAGTTTGTCAAAGATATTGAAATTGAAAAAGCTAGTAGATCCATTGACAGTTACATCCTGAATATTCACAATTCCATTGTGGCAACGAACATTCCCAAATTCATAGAGTCTGCATCTGCAACTCTTAGGTCATCTTCAATTACATCTAGTTCACGAATTCCTACCGAGCCTCCTTTCATTCCCACCATTCCCGTGCAACCTTATATCCCTGATCAAGAATATCCAGTAGTATCACCTCCCTCCACACCACATACACCTCATATATCAACTGCTCTGACTCCTCCTATATCCCCAAACCTGGTTGTAAATCCACCCAAAGCAATGGCTGCCCGATTTGCACCCCTCGCATTGCCTCAAAACCTGGATGACATGCCCGCTGATTATCAAAGAAAAATTCCATTGTTTGATGGCACTCCTCAAAGTGTTACTGCTCAGCAACATGTGGATAGGATGGAAAATTTCTTTGACCTTCATGAGATTGATGCGGAAAATGTGACAATGAGACTGTTTGTACAAACCTTCGAAGGTGAAGTAAGAAAGTGGTTCAGAGCTTTGCCGGCTATAAGTATTACTACATTTCCTAATCTTCAGAGACAAGTCTTGGATCGATGGGAAGTGAAGAAATACCCTCTTTCAATCCTTTCCGAATATGACAATATTAAGTGGAATGTTAGTGAGTCTGTTAAAGATTATTGTATTAGATTCAATTCTGTTTACAATGCAATTCCTATTGATATAATGCCACCTAGTGGGTCAGCTTTGATTAAGTTTCTGGATGGTTTCGATCCTGACATGGCCTATCAATTAAGAGAAAGAGATCTGGGCACTTTAGAAGATATGCAGAAAATTGCAGTCAGCGTTGAAGCTAATTTGAATGCCAGGAGAGCTAGAATGAAAGCTGAAAAGAAAGTAGCAATAAAGGAAGAGGTTTCCACTTTAGATCAAGTGCTCCGTAAGATGGAAAAGATGTTTGAAAGATTAACAATTGATAATTCTAAACCGCAGATCAGAAATCCTAACTTTCGTGGCCAGCAGCAACCACAATTTAGAATCAAGCAAAGAGAGTAGCAAGCACAAGAACCAGCAATACAACAGCAAGTGAAGACACCCTTACAGAAGAATTTTGTTCATGGTCCGGAATCAGATGATGAGGAGGATGTAGTCGGAGAAGAGAATCATTTCTTTACACCTGATGATATGCCAATTTTTATTACTGAAGATGAAGAGTATTTGGAAAACTCAGCTGCACAAAAGGACGATAATTTCATCTTGGAAAATGAGACAACTCTTGAAGAAGAGTCTGATGAATATCAGAGGGGATACATGAATGCCTTGACCGCCCAGCAGCGACAATATTCACTCAGAAGTAGAGATGTGCCCATTAATCCAATTCAAAAGAGAAATGAAGCTACAGCACCAAAGAATGATTCACCCGTTGTGCAGAAGAAGGGGAAAGAGACAGCTGATCCTACTACTAGTAAATCACCAGCAGCAAATGAAAGATCCAATCAGCCAAGTATATCAAGGGAGAAAACTGAAAAGAAGGATGTTCCAGCTAAAGAGGTAGAGAAAACTTCAGTTTTTAACTTAGAAAATATAATTTCTAAGTTAAAAGTATCCATTCCTTTGATTGAATTGATGAAGAATAGCAGCTATAAGGGTCAGGTGTCTAAGATTTTGAGTTTAGATCCATTGTCTGATATGGTAAACGTGGAAGATGATCAACCTGAGTTGATTTTTGGTCCAGCATTGGATGGTGAGTCTCCAGATAGTGATGTACCTCCTTTTTACATCAGCCTTAGATTGCGTGACTATGTGTTACACAATGCTATGTTTGATTCCGGTGCCTCTCATAATCTCATGCCTAGGGCAATCATGGAGAAATTGGGATTGGATATCACTAGAAAGTATCATGACCTTTATTCTTTCGATTCTAGTAAAGTAAGATGCATTGGGCTTATCAAAGATTTGGTGGTCAGTTTAGATCATATTCTGACTAAAAATGTTTTGATGGACGTGGTTGTGGCGGATATTCCTCCTAGATTTGGCATGCTTCTTTCCAGATCTTGGGGAGCGAAACTTAAAGGGACATTGCAGCTTGATTTCTCCTATGCTACCATTCCCGTGTTCGATCAGATGAGGAAATTATACCGGGAGAAAAAGATGAAGTATATGATCACTAGCAAGGAGAAACCGGTAAATCATCCAATCAATTATGTACATACTGATTTAGAATCATTTGTTTTGTATTCAGATAGCTTTAATGATGTAAATAGTCAATTAGTGGAAATAGAAGACATTCTGGAAATCACTGAGAATTTTAGAGAGGTCTTAAAGAAAGAGAGACAAATACTTAATAGTATTGATGAGCAATTAGCCTTCCGACAGCAGCAAAAGGTTGATGGACAGCAAAGCGAAGCAAAAAAGTAGATAGAATTTCTGCATTTGGAAGAAGATGAAGATGGTTTGTGGACCATGGATTTTGATGGTGCAGTAGGAAATGACGGTGCTGAAATTGGCATTTGGGTACGCAGCCCTTTTTCCTCCCCAAACAAAGTGCCAAGTAATGTAATGGTATGTTCTTATAAATTGGCTTTTGATTGTTCAAATAATGAGGCTGAATACGAAGCTTTAATTGCTAGTCTGAAAATTCTTAGAAAGTTAAATGCCAAAAGGATTGCAGTGTATGGCGACTCCGAGCTAGTTATCAAGCAAGTGAAAGGTGAATATCAAGCTAATCATCCTCGAATACGGGCCTACCGCAATGTGGTACTAGATATCTTGAGATTGTTTTCATATTATACTTTGACATGTGTCCCTCGTATTCAGAATGGCATTGCAGATGCACTTGCAAAAGCAGCAAGTAATTTAAAAATTCCGATGAACTCAAGCAACAAATTTGAAATTCATGTGAAGCATCGTACGACTGTCTCTGACAATCAAAGGTATTGGCAAGTGTTTCAAGATGACGAAGAAATTGATGATTTTCTGCAAAATGAAGGTAAGTTCAAAGACACTTCTATTGATGGGGAGCATGATGATGGTGAGGCAGATGTGCAAGTCAATCAGATGGAAGTTTTGCAGCTGAAGGATAATGTTATTCCTAAAGGTCTCATACCTTTAGAGGAGCTTTTCGACCAAGATGATGTAGCTCGAAAACCAACCTTGTGACCAATCGAGAAAGGAGTTGAGGATGTGAACATTGGATCAGCAGAAAATCCATAAATGGTGAAATTGTCCCAAGCATTTCCCCCACAGGTAAAAGAAAAGTATATCAGTTTATTATCTTCCTTTACTGATGTATTTGCTTGGGATTATTCATATTTGAAGACATATGACACAAACATAATTCAGCACACCATTCTGATCAAGCCAAATCAAAAGCCCTTTCGGCAAAAATTGAGAAGAATAAATCCAAAGTTGCTGCCCTCAATAGAGAAGGAAGTGAATCGGTTTTACAAAGCTGGTATCATTGTCCCCATAAGATTTTTAGATTGGATTTCTAATTTGGTGCCCGTGCGCAAGAAAACAGGTGAGATTCACTTATGCATTGATTTTCGAAATCTAAATAAATTTTCTTTGAAAGACAACTATCCATTGCCCAAAATGGATCACATACTTCAGCGAGTAGTTGGAGCATCCCGTATGTCGCTACTCAATGGTTATTCCGGTTATAACCAAATTCTGGTCCATGAGGATGATAGAGACAAAACAGCGTTCACCACTCCTTGGGGAACTTTCCATTATGCTAAAATTCCTTTCGGTTTGAAGAATGTTGGTGCGACCTTTCAACGAGCAATGGATATGGCATTTGAAAATGAAAAGGATGTTTTTCTAGTTGTGTATCTTGATGCTTTGACAGTTTTTTCTAATTCAGATGAAGATCACCTTTATCATTTGAAGATTGTATTTCAACGGTGTAGAAAATATGGTGTGTCTCTTAATCCAAAGAAGAGTTTGTTTGCCATGGATGAGGGCAAGCTTCTTGGTCATATTATATCAAAGGATGGCATCCGCATTGATCCAGCTCGAGTAGAAGCTATTCAGCAAATTGATCTTCCCCGGAACAAAAAGGAGGTCCAATCATTCAACGGTAAGATGAATTTCTTACGTCGCTTTGTGCCCAATCTTGCAGAACATTTAAGGAAAATCACAAACATGCTCAAGAAAGATAATGTAGTGAAGTGGACTGAGGAGGCAGTAATGTCTTTCAATTTAGTGAAATTTTCTCTTTCTTCAGCTCCGGTTTTGATCAGCCCGGACTATACTCAGGATTTTATTTTGTTTTCATTTGCCTCGGATCATACTATGGCAGCAGTCTTGATGCAGAAAAGAGATCAGCATGAAAAACCAATTGCTTTTTTCAGCCGAACCATAAGAGATACAGCCTTAAAGTATAATATTGTTGAAAAGAAAGCTCTTGCCTTAGTAAAAGCATTGAAAGATTTCCGAGTATATATTCTGCATTCTCACATTCTTTCTTATGTTCCTAATACTGCTATTAAGGATGTCTTAATGCAAACAGATCCAGAAGGGAGACGAGGCAAATGGATTGCTGCCTTGTTGGAATATGTGTGGAGATAAAGCCTACAAAGCTTATCAAAGGACAGGGGTTGGCTAAGCTAATGGCTGAATCAAATTTGCATGCCTTGGACATTAATATTATTGCTGCTATGTCTGAGGAAAATGAAGGAAGTTCGCTAATTCAGGTATCATAAATCTTTGTTCTTTCTCCTTGGTACTCAGACATTGTATATGTGCTCCAAAATTTGTCACCACCACCAGGAATGGCTAAAAACAAAAGTAGGACGCTGAAATTGAAGGCTGCTAAGTTTTGTATCATGAATAATGCACTTTATTGGAGAGATCTCGATGGTGTTTTGCTCAATTGTTTGGTTGAAGAAGAAGCAAAGCAGGTTATGGAGGACTTTCATAAAGGAGATTGCGGAGGTCACCTTTTCTGGAAAACAACGGCCAACAAAATTTTAAGAGCAGGATATTATTGGCCGACTCTCTTTGCTGATGTGTACAAAATTCTTAAAAGCTGCCATGAATGTCAGATTTTTGAAGGGAGGAAAAAATTGCAGCCTTTGCCGCTCAAGCCCATTGAAGTAAGTGCTCCTTTTCAGCAGTGGGGTTTGGATTTCATTGGCGAAATCCATCCTGATTCTTCAGTGCACCATAAGTGGATCCTAACAGCGAAGGACTATTTTACTAAATGGATTGAGACGATTCCCACCAGGCAGGCCATATATTTGGTAATCATTTCATTTCTTGAAAACAATATTTTGTCTCGTTTTGGTTGTCCAAATAAGCTGATCACTGATAATGCAGCAGCCTTTAAATCTAAAATAATGATTTACTTTTGTGATAAGTATCAAATTACTTTGGGGCACTCAACCGCATATCATCCACAAGGCAACGGATTGGCCGAATCTTCAAATAAATCCTTGGTTAATATTATCAAAAAGCTGCTGGAAATAAACAAGAAAAGTTGGCATAAAAAATTGGTTAATTCACTTTGGGCAGACAGAGTGAGTCAAAAGAAATCTATTGGCATGTCTCCTTTTGAGCTCGTGTATGGTGTTGATACCGTATTCCTGACCTCTCTCGCAGTTCCAGTGGTTAAAATTCTGCAGGAAGCTGGTAGCGAAGATGATCATATGCAACGGAGAATAAATCAAATGATCCATTTACAGCAGACTAGAGACGAGGTTTTTCAAAACACTTTCAAGCTACAAGAGAGAATCAAGAAGATATATGATCGAAAGGCAAAGGCGGACAAGTTTCAATTAGAAGAAGTGGTGCTGAAATGGGATGCAAGAAACGAAGATAAAGGTAAGCATGGAAAGTTCGAGAATATTTGGAAAGGACCTTTCATAATTGCTGCATATCGAGGCCAAAATGCTTTCCTTTTGAAAGAAATGAATGGAGAAGATTGTCCAGGAGGGCCGGTCAATGGTCGGCTACTCAAACGGTACTATTTTTGAAATGTTTTCTGTTGTCATACATATCACTGTATATACTAGTTTGTTTAAGTTTCATTGCAAGCATGTGCTGTCATCATTCTTTCAGTTTAGGGCCCGAGGAGAAGGCTATAAAACTGAAGGTTGCTCTCAGTTTTGGTTTGGTTTGTTTGATTCAGGTCTTTCAGTAATTTTTCATTTCGAAATTGAGTCAGTTTTGAGTCAGTTTTCAGTTTTCAAAATGAGTCGAGAGTCTTGTTTTAGTTTGTCGAAGTTATTGACTCCATAGCCCAATGGAAAAAGGCACTGCCTTCTTTCCCAGAGATCTGTAGTTCTTAGCAACTCCAAGGAGCTACCATCCCCATTGGAGCCAATGTTAGTGTCGGTATCTTCATCCCTCCGTCAGTGATAAAATTTCTCTTGTTGCATTGCATATTAGGTGTCTCACTCAGTCAGCTGCATTCCATTAGGAGCATGGATCATCTGACGGTAGTGGCTTGTTGCTCATGTCCCTCATGTCCTTTACCTGCTGGCCTATTTCTGTTCATTAAAATCATTTACAGTCATTTTTTGTCTCATAGTTTGAAAAAAGTCAATTTTAGGGTTTTAGTGTCATCAGGTCTAGGGTTTCATTCATAAGGTCTTCAGAATGCCCAATAATGGTCAGCAGGCACATGAGGAGTTTCAAATAAGGTTTTAGTGCTAAAAATCTCATCATCATATACTTAATAATGTATTTTTCTTCAAAACTCTGTTTTGAAGAAAAATAGAGTTTTTCATCTTTATGTATAAATGTTATGTGATTTCAAGTTTCTCAGTTGTAATAATACTTTCACTGGAAACCCTAGTCACCTTTATCAAAGCTCCAGCCATCCATTCCCTGCAGGACAAACAGAAAGCTCATCATTCAGTTAAAAAGCCAAATGAAGTAAAACAGAGTTTTTTTTTTTTTTTAATTTCAAAGTCTGAAACTTTGCAAAGTGGGTTTTTTGAAATCAAGAATCAAAATCCTTGGTATATAAATCATTTTTCTGTTACAAGATTTCATTTGTATGCCAAGAGGAACCAAGGATAAACCGTGAAGAGCGAAGAAGCAATTTGAAGGAGAATTTGTGCAAGGTTCAGTTGTGCGACGCATTGACTGGGTGTCGCGACGCATTGGGCGAGCGCGACGCATTGGGTCGGCTCCCACTGTGTAAAATTGCTCCTGCGCGATGCATTGAAGTTGTGCGACGCACTGGGTTTGTTGCACGACGCATAGGGCCGGAAAGAAAATTTATTTCCATTCCTTTCAAACTCCAAATCTGCTCGGTCCCTCTTTTTTCAAGTAAGTCAAGCAACCTCTCCATTGCCAATGAAAATGTGTTTGGTGATATTTATGAGGATTTAAATACAAAAAATAAAACCCTATTTTTTTGTGCAAGGATTGTTTCCTTAGGGTTTCAAAATTGGTTTTGTGTCTATCATTCCCACTTCCCCACCTTGTTATTCCCTCATCATTGTTAATCTTGCTACATCAACCCCATTTCCCTATTCCCTCATATCCCTAAAGCACTTATTCCCTATCCCATTCCCATTACCCCACATCCCAATTATAAATTTCCCAAACCCCAATGTTATTCCAAAAAACCTAGTGATTGTCCCTAAAGTCTTCAATTGACAGATTTCACTTGGAAATGTTCCATCATCTCCCCTACCCTATTCCTCCATAGTCCCTCACTTGTTATCACATATTTGGCAACAAAACCAAAGACATCAAACTTCTCATATACATCCAAGACAACATAGACTTTGGAAATCATGGAGACCGATACATCTTATGACCGAGACAGTGACTCCACAACTAAATTACATGCACCTAGAAGACCTCATAAGAGTGGCAGACATGTGAAGGAGGAGCCTACTTCATTGGCTGAATTGCAGGCTTGTCCTCTTGCTATGGCATGTTTTCAACAGCAGTCTTATTATCAATTTTGTGAAATGGTCGCTAGGTTCCATCATCATCAAGAGCTGGCTCGTTTTTTTGTGTTTCATTTACATGATGGTCAAGTCACCCTTGTAGGTGTGACATTCACTTTAACACCTGGAACTATCTCTCAAGCAACCGGAATACCTAATGTTGGAGAACAATGGAACAAAAGGCAACAGGTTGACAGGGTACACTATGAGCCATATATCAAGCCTAGTTTTGTGAGACAACTCAGCAGATTTTTTCCCTTCCAGTTCCTAAAGGATTCATATGCTCCTCTGATGAAACTTATTATCAAATATTTCAGTTGTGAAGGTCGTTTTTCATGTCTTTATCCGTATCATATCAGGTTGCTGATGCATTTCACCAGGGTGAGGATGATGAACCTCCCTTATTTCATGTGTCTGAATGTTGAGAAAATGACCACTCTCATGCAAAGGAAAACTCCTGAGCAGCAGTACAGCAGTATCTATCACTTTTCACTCATCAAACTTGTGGTTACGCATCAGCTTGGCTTGCAAGGTATTTCATGGGAGGATTTCATTTCTAATGATTTCTTCACATCTTCTCAGGTACCTTCGGAGGTTGTTCATGAGGCAGGTGAACCTTCTTATCAGCATGAATGTCATGAGACACAAACCACTAGTGTGCCGGTGTTTTTCAATTATCAAAGAGGCACTAGAGGATTATTTGCAGCAGCCAGGCAAGTATTATCTCCACTTGGGGTGGAAGGGGTCTCGCTTCCGTCATCAGCAGCACAGGCACAGGTACATGACAAGGGTAAGAAGCCCATGCACGATGAGGGGCCTTCTGGAGGCCAGGATACAGATTTCATACTCATTGATGATGAGTTGGGCTCTCCTAGCTCAAAGCTGAGAGAGGTTGTTCAGGAGAAGAAGGTGGAAATAAACACTTTGTCCATCAAGTTGCAAAGATCTCAATGGATAATCAAATACCTTGAGCAGAGAAAAAAATAGTTGTAAGATCATCAAACTATCACGGAGTTGCAAAATATACGTGAGAACTGGCAAGCTACCCAAAGGAGCCAAACCGAGATGACATCCATTGAGCAAGAGATTGAGGCTAATCGATAAAATTGGCTTGAAAGGGTCAATATTCATTTGGAGAAGCTGTTGGAGAAGGCCAACAAGGAAAATAACATGTTGAGGCACATGAAGAATCATTATTGGGCAAGAAATCATGTTTGCAAGGCACGAATCAAGATCCTGAAGGCTAAGTTGAAGAGGGCATTAAAGCGTCGGAAAAGGCAAGATAGACTTCAAATTTTGGCCGAAGATTCCTTGGCCCAGCATAGTGCATGATGGAGGACACTTAGCCCAAATTTCAAGAAATTTGGGACACATTTTGCAAATTTTGATTTTTTTGGCCTAAACACAGATTTTTCAGCTCTACGTGTCGTGCCACTTGGCGCGCGCTTATGATTGGGAGCTCCTCTTGGGTAAAACTTTGTATTTTTGGATTTTTAATGAAAATTTATGCATTCGTACATATGGACAAGAGATTTTGACAGGTTTTGGGCTTCCAGAAGGGTCAAAAACACCCTAAAAATGACCTTTCTGCCCCTTTTTTGACACACAGGAAGCAGTGTTGGAAAAACTCATTTTTGGAGGGGGAAATGGCAACCAAATTCAGAAATTACACTTGTTTTGGAAATTAGACAGGCATATATTTCCAACGAGCTATCTTGCGCTCAATTTGGACACCGGGAAGGCCTTCAAAATCGGCTCCAAATTGGCGCGACGCATAGAGAATTCAGGCGTGGCGCATTGGGGATTTTGGCTCGTTTTTTACTCAGTAACTCTGTTTTTTGCCTAGTTTTGGCCAGTTTGACTTTCTTACTTCAAAATGTAAAAATATTGATGTAATTTGATGTAATTTTATGGGTCTAGATGTAATTTTTTCAAATTTTTACTCATGGAGGTAAATTCATCCATCAAAAGGTGAATTGCAACTGAATGAATCAGTTTCCTATCTTATAGAGGCAAGCTATTCCACTGTCTATTTTCCAGTTCTTAGTTTAGATCTTGTTGAAACAGCTCCTAAAATAGTGATCTCGACCCCTATAGGCATGGGGATGAGGTAGTGTTGTCTATATCTTGTAGTTTTTCAGTCATTTGCCCGGTGGGACACTTGGGATTGCCTTGAGCATCATTGTACATCATCTCTGCATTTTGGCAAAGGAATAGACCAGGGTTTGCAGAACTCCTTGGGATTCATGTGGCTCTTTGTTTTGATGATGTGTTTCTCTTTGTTAATGTAAGTTTACTGGTGCTTTATGTGTATCATCTTTCCTCTTATTTCTTATTAAGTTAAACAAACAAGGATAAAGGTGGAATTCATTAGATTTGCAGTGCTCTACCTTGAGTTTTGTTTAATTTTCTATGTTTTCAACTGTCTGAAGAGGATTCTTTAAATTCTCTTGCCCTCTTCAACTCCTCATCGGTCTGAGCTATCCATTTCATTCAAAATTGAAGCATCAAAACAGTTGCCTACCTTGCCCCATTCAAATCCCTGCAAAACTTCTCATTTCCCAGACCCAAAATCTGCCCTTCCCTTTGATCCAAAAAACACCCTAAAAATAAAATCAAACTCCTTTACATATATACCTAGCCTAAAATCAGCCTTTATTCAAGTCATCTCAAGCCTCACTGATCATTTTTTGCTGAGATTGACCAGGAGAGAGCCCTCTCCCGATCTGGTAGGGCTAGCTACTAGATTAAGCGTGGTTTGATGTTACCCTAGACTCTACCTTCCTCCGCCTGAGGTAGATTTAGGCCATAACAGACAGAAGAAAATCAATAGGGATATTTGGGTAAAACGATTCATGGACTTCATCAATTCAAAAATAGGTCAAGAATTAGAGGAAAATGAGGTTAAAGATATAATCTTATATGCAGTAGAGATTAATAAGATGATTGTCAAGAATGATTACAGAAAAGCCACAGAAAAGAAGTTGATATAAATCAAAGAATCAGTAAGTCAGTTTGATAAATCATTGGACAAATTAACAAGAGCAGGTTTACCTTCATGCTAGGCACTAGGAGGAGATCTATTGTCATGGGATTCTTATGAAAACTTACTGGTATTGACAAAAAGTAAAGTTGATAATACACATGAAAAGACTCAGGTTCTCAAGGGGGAAACGATGATAAAATTTCTTCAGAGACATTTTCAGCTGCTATGGCTGGTAAAAACTCTATTTACAGAAAGACCATCTTACAACCAAATTACTGCTTTTAGGTTAGAGTATCACAATCTAATACATTCACCCAGGACAAGAGTAGAGATATGGAAGAAGTGCTGAGCTTGGACGATAGACTTTCCAAAAGATCCTTCAACTTCAAAGAAAGACAAATCAGAAGTTGATCTAGGAAATGTAGCAGCATCGTCAAATATTCACATTCAGCATATAGATTAGGGTGTCAATTTTTATGTTATTATAATCTTTCAAATATGATGTAAATTTAATAAGAAATTTTGAGAGTATGTAATATATAGTTTTCAAAGTCCTTAGGAGTTGAGGTAGTTAGGATCAGTTATAGCAGTTTCGAACTGCTTTTTATTGTATTTAATGTAATAATTCAGGGGAAGGAAGGTTCCGAGTTTTGGACCTTCAGACTATAATTTTGTACTCAGAAATTTCAAAGATTAATGAATGAGAAACAAGTTTCTGGAATATGTTTATGTTGATATGTGTTCAAGTTTTTGTTCTATTTTTTCTATCCTTGAATAAAACAAAGTTATGAGCAACAAGTCTCTTTTTAATTATGTAAGCAAGAGTTAAAACCCTTAATTGGCGCCCATTTGTTTTAACTACTTCTTTCATATAATTGCTTTTGGATTTTGAGATGATATATTTTGTATAACAGCATATCAGATTGGGCTTATTTCTTTCATTTTCTTCTGGTTATTTAATTCAACATCAATAGACAACAGCATTGTGAGGCATTCATTATATTTGATATTTGAGGGTTTAATGATAAATTCTTGAGGGTGATTAAACAGAGAAAAAAAAAATTGTGACATAATCATATAAATTTCTTAAGCACTGATTCCTTATCACAGCTGAGGGATTGTCTCTTAAGGTACAATAGGCTCATTGTATTTTGTTGTAGAAGGTCATGCTTCTTCTTCTTTGTAACCGAGGCTAGTTCTGTCATTGTAAGATCGTTGATTTTTATGAGTTTTTCCAATGCCCTTGAGTTGTTGGCATAGTTTTGGATAGTTTTTCCCTTTTTCACGTCCTTACGCAACGAGAATACTTCAGTTTCTAATGCTTCCCTTTCTTGGTTGCTTTCTTCCAACTTCTTTTGAAGTGACTCTTCAATAAATTTGTGTTCTTCAACTTCAATTTTGAGACCTTGAACTTATTCTTCAAGAGTATTGGAACGGATCTTCTCAGCCTTGACCTCTTTTATAAGCCAAATTGCCTCCTTAGAAAATTATTCTATGGTCAACACTTCTTCTTCGTTATTTGATACCTCATGTTTATTGTGCTTGGACATAAACAATACTCTCTCATTGGCTTCTTCTTTGTTGTCATTGTCTTCATTGGATGATGAGCTATATTCTTTAGAGAGAAAGTTCCTTTTGGATCCTTTCTTTTTTCTTTCTTCTAGAATTTCTTAAATCCTTTCTTTCCTTTTGAGTTGCCATCACTTTCGTTCGGAAATTTTGCTGTGAAATTCCCAACCTCACCACAGCCAAAACATATCAATCGAAGTTTACCTTTGAATTTTCCCTTACCAATTTTTAGTTTTCTCGTAAAGTAAGCATATTCTTAATCTGAAAGACCTTCTTCATCATCTCCCTTTTCTTCACACTTACAGGTGCATGTCTTTTCAATTGAAGGTTGTTTGTCCTTATTGGTTTTCTTAGATGCAATGAATGCAGTTTCTAATTGCGAAGTACCCCCTTCTTCATCAAGTCTCATTTCATATGCTATGAGAACTCCATGTAATTCCTCTTTGCTGAGTTTGTCCATATTTGCACTGTATTCTAAGACTGATATCTTTGGGTTGAATCTCCCTGGTAACGTTCTAAGAATCTTTCGTATAATAGTCTTCTCGTCAACTGGCTCTCCCAATCCTTCCAGATTATTGGTTATTTCATCAACGTATTGGAAGTATGCAGCAATGTTGGCATCTTCTTTCATTTCAAGTTGCTCAAATTTTTCTCTATATATTTGAAGCTTTTCTTCTTTGACATTTGAGTCACCTGCATATATATTCTAAAGCTTGTCCCATACATTTTTGGCAGTTTTACAACCCAACACCTTATGATAAGCAAATTCAATAAGTCCATTGATAATAATATTCTTTTCTTTTGCATCATTTACCAAATTCTTCTTACCTTGTTCATCTGTGGTTGATTTAAATCCATTTTGAACAGTGTCCCATACTTTGTAACCTTGCGCCAAGAGATAGACCTCCATTCTTCCTTTCCAAAGTGCATAATTATTTTCATTGAACAGAGGTACACCATTCTTGGTATGCTCCATGACCTCCTTCCAATTGTTAAACTGCTATTAAAGGAACCAAGCTCTGATACCAATTGTTGGAAATACTGAGAGGAGGGTGAATCAATATTCCTTTCAATTATAGCATTAGTTAATCTTCAATTATTATCAGTGTTTGTACAATGATAACAATAAAAAAAGGAACACAAATGCACACAGTTTTTAAGGTGGAAACCCTCTCCAGGACAAAAACCACCTGAATTCTTTTCTAATAATTCTTTAATATTCAAATCCAATTGAAAATAAATCTCCAACTTCCTAGAATCTAGAAAAACATTCTTCTCCAGCTCCTACTGGATGGACGCTCCAACGCTCGAGATTCTTCAGTAATCAACTAAACGGATGCCCCAACACCCAATGAGCTACAACTCACCCTAGCGTCACCCTACCACCCTGAAGTATTCACAGTCTCGATCATGTTGGTGACTTCATGCACCAGCCTAGCACCACCCTACCACCCTATAGAATAACAAAACAAGAATGGACTCCCGTACCAGGGAAAATGGTCCACTTTACAATGATATATAATGATGTACAAGAAGAAGACACACTAGACCATAACCAAAACTATGACACAACCACCTAATTATGATCCTAGACCTCCGGAGACTGCCTCTTCAACTCTTGGCAGATAGACACTTGTACAATTTTTACAATGATGCATTTACAATGACTTAGTACAATGATACCTTTACAATGATTGTATGCAATGCTGCCCACTTGAAGACTTCATGTGGTGAACTAATTGTTGTTATTATGCTCCTTGATTGATGCTCTTGTCATGCTACCCTCTCCTGCACCTTGCCTTGCTTTTCTGCCCTAGAAATTTTGGTCCTTTACAGCCCTTGACAACACATGATCTAGCTTTTTCTTGCCTTCTAGGATCTTGATATTGAATCTAGTGTATCTCTGTTATTTCATCTCCCCAATATGTGATTTTTGGTTTTATAGTAGTACTCTGAGTCTTCTTTCCAATTCCATAGGTCTGATCCAAATTGGATTCTTCAAGAGATATTTATGCCCAATCTCTCACAATGACCTAATTATGGACTGTTTCAGTAGAGCGAACTTGTACGGCATTCCATTTGTCATTGTTTCTTCATTTGGCTCTAAAATTGATACATAAAAAACTATAGTCTGTGCACTATCTTCAACTTGTTTACGAAATTCCAATCCGATACTCAGAGAGAGAGTTATGACGATTTTCCCAATGTCACTTCTTTGAGATGAAGTTCAGGAGCCTGCGAAAACATTGACTTCCACATATCATATCTCCGAAAATGTTGTGCACCCTGACCTAAAATTTTTACAGGAGCTTCCTTAGGATTTCGGCTTTGCCTCATAAAAATTTCAGCTTCTGAACATTTGTAGAAAAAAAAATAGAATGCAAATTCCACGATGACCTATTTCAGGTAGCAAAATCCCTACATAAGGAGGATATGAGGATCACAATTTATATAAATGCTTAGGTTGAGAGGGAATTCAACAAGTGAAAGTGGGAGGGATTTTAGGAGCTTAAAATTTATTAATCATTTAATTTTAAATGACCCACGCCACAACCCCATGGGGTTTTAGCCCTCTAACTGGGGTTACAAACTTCAAACATGAATATCTCTCAAACCGTGAAGAATTACGTGGTGTGCCATATATCAACGGAAACATCTCGACAAGTAGAAACCATCAAAATCATTCTTGACCCAGAATATAGTAATTTGGTAGGTCAAAATTCCCATGCAATATTGGGGTATCCCTTGGTGCTGCTTGGGTTGACATCAATGGCAACCGCTGTTCAACAAAAAATTGTTCCAAAGAAGGCCACGATGAACACCATTGTTAGAAACTTCATCCTGATATGAGACCCAAAAATTTTAACAACAAGGAGAAAGAAAGGGTTGTTGCAACTATACAACAATATTTTGGATCAGATTCCGGGGATGAAACAAAGATCACAAGAGTTATTTCAAAACATGTTGAAATGGCACCCCAAAGCGTGGCTTCTAATTTAATTTCCCCTTAGTTAAATTAGAAGAGAAATTGTAATTTCATCGCATAACAACTTGTATTAGTTAACTAAGTCGGAATGACTGGCCTAGCTTAGGAAATTCAAGTTGAGAATTAGAGAGGATGCATGTAGAGTGATTCCATGATTTAAGGGGGTCCAGTTGCAGTTATATATGAGTTGTAATTAGTTAACTCGATTAATTGAGTTAAAATCAGTTTAACTATTTCTAACTAGGTGATGAGCTAGAGATAGGTCGAGTGAATTAAATATGATTTAAATCAAAATGAGTGATCAATCATTTAATTGATAATTCACTATAAATGGATGTTGCATGTCAGTTCTAAGGAAGACCTAGTTGAGACAGAGGTTAAAGGGAAGATAATTATCAGTTGTATAGTTAGAAAATTGTACAGGATAGTTATAGAGTCAGTTAGAGACCTTGGATGGATTGCGTAGTTAAGGCAAGGGATTTTCCTATTTGATAGGGATTTAATTCCTCAGGGAATTCATGAGCAAGGTAGGTTGAGCAGAGGCAGGTGATTGCCTAAGTATTTTCCTGATTGTACCTAGATAAATGTGAGACAATTTGCAGAGTGTAGAAGTTCTCTTGTCAGAGAAAGCATCGTATTGTTTCATGATCCTTGACTTTATACAATATACATATAGTGGGGTGTTAGGTAGCGTTCTTTCCCCATATACATATTTTTTTGTGCGATTGATTGTTTCTTTCCCTTACTGTAGGAATTGACAAGGTAAGTTCCTTTGATCAAACACCAGAGGTCGGCTCACAAACATTTCACAAATCAGTACACCAGTATTTGACGTGGTTAAAACCCTCAAATAGGGAAATAGTCCACAGCCTGAGCTAACACAGATACTTCATCAAAAATATCGTTCATGATCGCATTCTTGAAGTGTAATGTTTTTCAACCAATGATCAATTTTTTGATATATTTACAAAGGCTCTCACAGAACAAAAGTTTACTAAACTTCGATCAATGCTTGGAGTTCAGAAAAGTTATCATTAAGGGGGGGTAGGCTCTAATGCCTCCTTCCTTCTCCTATTGTGTCACCTTTATAAATCCTTCAATCCTATACCAATTTGTTCTTAAGTGGGGATTTTAGTATATTCCAACACATAGGAAATAGTTAAGTATAACTTGGTCTAGCATAGAGTTAGGTAAAGTGTGTTTCTTTACTATGTACTTTTGTAACTTATAATCTGACGGTCATGATATGTAGTGATTTGATGCTTCATTCTCTCCTTGGTATTACTGACACTTTATCCATGGTTTAACACCCGATTGGTCCATGATCTCTATTTAAAGAGCATGGAGGGTCATTTGTCCGGTGACTATTTATTAGAGAAGCTTATGTAAATTTTCTTTCTTTATATTAATAAATTACCTGAAGTGGTCACATTGGCTCAGGTCGTGGATTTTTTCCCTCTTTGAGTGTTTCAACCATGTCAAATATTGGTGTACTGATCAGTGATCTATTTGTGAGTGGTGACCTTTGGCATTTAATCTAAGGAACTTACCCTGTAAATTCTTACACTTACTTGTTTATGTGATTGTGCAATCGTGTTTGTTTCCGCAAATTGTAGAAGGGTTCAATATATTGTTTTAGTACAAAATAAGATTATATTGAATCACATTGATATAATTTATACATCGTATCAGAGCACCAAGAATCACAATAAGAAGAACGAATGGACTTTGTTTTGATCAAGTTCGAATTTACATATATATTCTTTGGTATTCAACAGCAGATCAATATGTCTTCCAATGGCTTGAGACTAGAATATGCACTCGAGGACAATTCGAAATATATTTCATGGAAGGACAAGATGGAGTCAGTGGTTTAGGACAAAAAACTAAAGGCTTTCATAGATGTTGAAGTCCCGCAGTAGAAAATTCTTAACTTCTTGATGCATGGAAGAAGAATGTTGCGAAAGCGAGAAGGACCTTGTTAGAGGGAGTTCAGGACCATATTGTCCCAATCCTCCATGGGAAGGCAACTCCATATGCAATGTTTTAGGCCTTGAAATATCTATATCATAATAGAAGTGACTATAGGAAGCTAGCATTGAAAGACAAGATGAGGAAGATCAAAATGGAGAAGGGTGACACGATCCAGAAATACTGGACCAAGTTCACTTAATGTCGAGATGAGCTTGGAAGTGTTGGGGTCACTATTGCCATGGATGATTTGGTGAGCCTAGATCTTTTATGCCTTCCCAAGAGATGACATAGCTACAAGCAGAAATCAGGTAAAGCACCAGAGATGGATCCTCGTCAAAGACTGATGATGAGAAAAATTGTGCCTTATCTCACAAGGTGAATAAATGAAAATGGAATTCGTCTCATTCCAAATCTGAGACCAAAAAAGCAGGCAATAAGCATGGACATTATGCCACAAAATTTCCACAAAATAAGAACAAAAAGAAGGCCTCAAGAGGACTAGCAAGTGAAGCATTGGCTTCACAATTCGAGTTGGACTTCACCTTCATCGCATGCATGGTGTCATCGGTGTTGGGATATGTGTGGTACTTGTATAGTGGTGCCTCATTCCACATGATCGACAACAAATAATTCTTCAACAACTTGGAGGATAAGGATCTCCACGTGCACATCGAGATGGGTGATTACGGGAATAATGAACATCCAGGATTGGTACAGTTACTTTCTAGAGAGAGTTAGGTAAACCCATCATACTAAAAGATCTCATGTATGTACATGGTTTAAAGAATAATTTGGTTAATGTTTCTATGTTGGAAGAGCGTGGATGTGATGTGATTTTTAGTGAAGGAAAGGCATTCCTTCGTCACAAAGCCATGGGATAGGTGAAAAAGATTGGGGTTCGGGTGAAGAAACTTTAAAAACTTGACGTGTATGATTGCACAACATTGAGCAGTAAATAAAATAAGGTGGTGAGTTGAGACATTGATGAGTTATGGCACAGGAGGTTGGGTCATCTACACCATAGCGCTTTGAGGATCATGCAATAGATTTCTACAGGGTTTCCAAAGGGTACACTTGTGCAGACAGGCACATGCAAAGGGTATATTATGGGGAAGTATACAAAGGCCACATTTCACGATAGGGAAAGTCGAGCAGTGGTAATCCTTAAGAGATTTCACTCAGACGTGTGTGGACCATTCTCAACAGCTTCCACAACAAGCATAGGTATTATGTGAATTTTGTTCATGATTTTTCAAGAAAGTGGTGGATTTTCTTCATGCAAAAGAAAGTTCAGACGTTCTCCAAGTTTTGTCAGTTCAAGGAACTTGTCATGAAAAATACAGGGAAGAAGGCAAAGGCTCTAAGGAGCAACAATGGTGGGGAAGACATCTCTAACGAATTCAAGAAATTTTGTGCCTCAGAAGGAATTCGAAGAGAATTTTTTGCAACTCATAACCCACAACAGAATGGGGTTGCAGAGATAAAGAACATAACTATTGTGGGAGCAGCACAAGCTATGTTGCATGATCAGGGCCTACCATTGCATCTATGGGTGGAATCATGCAATACAACAGTATTTTTGCAGAATAGAAATCCTCATTGGATACTTGGGATGAGTACACCAGAGGAAGATTTTTCAGGTAAGAAAGTGAATGTTTTATATTTTAAACTTTTTGGTTCATATTTATACTGCCATGTGACCAAATATTTTAGGAAGAAGCTTGAGCCAACATCAAATTTGGGGATATTTTTGGGGTACACTAATACACCTCACAACTATTGGGTATACTTGCTAGCACATCGGATGATAGTGGTCAGAAGAGATGTGAAGTTTGATGAAGAAAAAGCCATGTGATTGTGCCTTGAGAGATAGCTTGAGTTGCATGCAATTGAGGAGCTCTTAGATCCAAAGGATGAACGTCAAGATGTGGAGCAGCCACAAGCAGAGTAATAGAGAATGGCATAAACTTCTCATGCAGAGCCATCCACTAGAGATGGAAGGAAGAGCACCAGAGAGGCTAATAGATTATTGTTGGATGGGAGAGAGAATGTGGGAGCACCCACATCACAACATAGTCAGAGAATATCCCCAGAGAAGTACACTGGATACATGGCTCTTATGAGCATAGGTATTGATATAGAACCATCCTCTTTTGAGGAAGCGTGCAGCAACTGATATGGGTTGATTCCATGGTTGAGGAGTATGAATCCATTATCAGGAACCATGCATGGGAAGTTGTCCCATTACTAGTGGGGAAGTCAGTGGTAGGATCCAAATTGGTCTACAAGGTGAAGCAGGCAGCATATGGGAGTGTGGAGAAACACAAGACTAGATTTTTGGCCAGAGGGTTCTCTCAGGTGGAGGGGATTGACTATGATGAGAATTTTTCACCAGTCTCAAGGTACTCATCAATAGATCCATCCTTACACTCTCGGCACATATGGGATGGTATATACAACATATGGATGTAAAAACAACCTTTCTCAATGGATTTATTGAGGAAGAAGTGTACATTGAGCAACCATAAGGTTTTGAGACCTTAGACAGGGACTAGCATTTGTGTAGACTCAAGAGAGCATTGTATGGGTTGAAGCAAGCACCCCATGCTTGGTACATAAATATTGATGGCTATTTCATCAAATTGGGCTTCACCAAGAGTGAAGAAGATGTGAACCTATATCATATTATGGTTTATGTTAATATTTTGATTATTGTACTTTATGTTGATGATATAATAATGACAAGTGATGAGCGACTCATAAATCTTGGAAAGATGATCTTGCAAGTGAATTTGAGATGAAGGACAAGGGGCTCTTACACTACTTTCTTATATTGGAAATATGGCAAAGAGATGGGGAGATATTTGAATCTTAGGGAAAGTATGCCAAGGATATTCTAAGGAAGTTCCACATGGAGGGAAGCAAACCCATGGAGACTCCTCTTGTAGGAAACTGGAGGAAGGAGAATGCTAATTCAAGTGAAGTAGTGGATGCTACTGTTTACAGGCAGCTGGTGGATTCACTCATGTATTTGGTGAAAACATGACTAGACATCTTCTAGGAGTTAACCAGCTAATCCAAGCTATGGTTAAGCCGACCATGCTCTTTTGGAAGGCAGGGAATCATGTGTTGAGATATATCAGGGGCACTTCAGAGTATGGACTATGGTAGAAATGGATAGAAGGATTGAAGTTTCAAGGCTTCACCGATGTAGATTGGGCTGGGAATCCATCTGACCGGAAGAGCACACCAGGAGGCATCTTCAACATAGGATCAACAAAATTTTCATTGTACTGCAGAAAATATAGATCAGTTACACTCAATTCAACAAAGGCGTAGTACATGGCGGCCAGTCATGCTGCATGTGAGGCCATTTGGATGAGGAATATACTTGTTGGTTTTTTTGGTCAACGAATGGAATTGACAGTGATACATTGTGATAACCAGAGTTGCATCAAACTCTTGGTTAATCCAAAATTCCATGAAAGGTCCAAGTATATTGATATCTGGTATCACCATCTCAGAGATTTTGTTCAGAGGAGGATCACGTAATTATAGTACATTCCCACAGAGGAGTAGGATGCGTACATTTCACGAAGGAGCGGTGATGAAGGGAGGTATAGCGCTACCAGGATTGCTACAATTACTTTCCAGAGAGAATCAGGAAAACCCCCCATACTCAAATATATTATGCATGTACCCAGTTTAAAGAATATTTTGGTTTTTGTTACTATGTTGGAAGATCGTTGATATGATCATGTGATTTTTCAGTGAAGGAAAGGCGTTCCTTTGTCAAAAATCCACTCTACATTAGAAAAAAACTGGGGTTCGAGTGAAGAACCTCTACAAACTTGATGTGGGTGATTGCATAGAATTGGGTAGTAAAGCAGAGAAGGTGGTGAGTTGAGACATCAGTGAGTTATGGAACAGGAGATTGCATCATCTACACCACAGCTCCTTGAGGATCATGCATCAGATTTCTATAGGGCTTCCGAAGGGTACACTTGTGCAGAGAGACACAAGCACAAGGTGTGTTATGGGGAAGTACACAAAGGCCAACTTTCACGATAAGAAAAGATGAACAACGGTAATCCTTGAAAGACTTCACTCAGATGTATGTGGATCGCTCTCAATAGCTTCCCCAAAAAAGCACAGGTATTATGTGATTTTTTTATGATTTTTCAAAATAAAGTATTGGATTTTCTTCATGCATAAGAAAGATCAGACGTTCTCCAAGTTTTTTAAGTTCAAGGCAATTGTTGAGAAAGATACAGGGAAGAAGTTGAAGTCTTTGAGGAGCGAAAATGGTGGGGAATACATCTCTAAAAAATTCAAGAGCTTTTGTGCCTCAGAAGGAATTCATAGTTAACCAGCTGAGCCAAACTATGGTTAAGACGACCAAGCTCTTTTGGAAGGCAGGTAAGCATGGGTAGTGATATGTCAGGGGCACTTCAGAGTATGGACTATGGCACAAAGGGACAAGTAGAGTGAAGCTTCAAGGCTTCAGCAATGTATATTTAGCTGGGATTCCATTCGACCAAAAGAGCACATCAGGAGGCATATTGAGCATAGTATCAATAGAAGTTTCTTGGTACAGCGGGAAACAGATATCAGTTACACTCAGCTCAGCAGAGGCGGAGTACATGGCGACCAGTCAATTTGCATGCAAGGCCATATGGATGAGGAAGATACTTGTTGGTTTATTTGGTTAGAAAATGGATTTGGCAGTGATACATTTTGATAACCAAAGCTGCATCAAACTCTCGGTTAATCCAGTATTTATTGACAAGTCCAAGAATATTGATATCTGGTATCACCATCTCAAATATTGCGTTCAGAGGAGGATCACGTCATTAGCGTACGTTCCCACAGAAGAGGAGGATGCAAACATCTTGGTGAAGATGCTAGCAAGAAGAAAATTCTAATTCCACAGAGACAAGATCGGGGTAGCAGATAATCCCTTTCTTTTTGAGAGGGAGTGTTGAAATGGCACCAAGAAAAGACAACCCAAAGTGGGGCTTCTAGTTTAATTTTTCCTTAATTAAATTGGAAGATAAATTGTAATTTCATCTCATAACAACATTTATTAGTTAACCAAGTTAGAATGACTGAGTTATCTTAGGAAATTCGATTTGAGGGTCAGAGAGAATGCATGTAGAGTGATTCCATGATTTAAGGGGGTCCAATTTCAGTGATGCATGAGTTGTAATTTGTTAACTAAATTAATTGAGTTAAAATAAATTTAACTAGTTATAACTGAGTGATGAGCTAGAGATAGGTCCAGTGAATTAAATCTTATTTAATTAAAAATGAGTGATCAATAAGTTAATGGATAATTCACTATAAATAACTATCGAATGTGAGTTCTGACGAAGACCCAGTTGAGACAGAGGTTAAAGGTAAGCTAGCTATCATTTATATAATTAGAAAATTGTACATTTCAGATATAGAGTTAGATTGAGACTTTTGATGGATTGCACAGTCAAGGCAAGTTATTTTCCTATTTAATAGGAATTTAATTCCTCAAGGGATGCGTGAGTAAGGTAGGCTGAGCAGAGGCAGAGAATTGGCTAAGTATTTGTCCGATTTTTCCTAGATCAGTGTGAGACAGATGGCAGAGTGCAGAAGTTCTCTTGTGAGAAAAGCATTTTGTTGTTTTATGATCCTTGACTTTATACAATATACGGATAGTGGGGTTTTAGGCAATGTGATTTCTCCATATACATCTTTTGTTGTGCGATTGATTGTTTCTTTCCCTTACTTGTTTATGTGATTGTGCGATCGTGTTTTTTTCCACAAATTGTAGAAGGATTCATTATCTTGTTTTAGCACATCATAAGATCAGATTGAATCTCATTGGTATAATTTTTACATGGTATCAGAGTGCTAGGAATCAAAATATGAAGAGAAGAATAGAGTTTGTTTTTATCAAGTTCGAATTTGTAGGTAAATTCTTCGATATCCAACAGCAGATCAAGATGTCTTTCAATGGATTGAGACTGGAATATGCACTTGAGGGAAATTCGAATTATATTTCATGGAAGGTGTTGACTTGTGATGTTCATAATAAATAATACCACACATAGAGCTAACTAAATGAAGAAATGGTAATGGGAAAGCAGTGAGGTGCCACAAATACTTTGTCTCTTCCTCATGCAAACAAACCACCGCGACCGCACCTCCCCCAAGTATGCGACACAACCCGCGGTAGTAGCGGCGCCACCCACCAAAGAGGCAGTCTACAGTCGTTCCGATGGCGCTCAGTAGAGCGGAGGGTGGCAAGACCGACCCATCGGCGGGTATGATGTCAGCTCCCCCTTGGGCCAATCAGAGAAGCTTGGGGGGGCAAGACTGGGGTCGGCTCTCAACTTTCAACCTGACGAAAACTAGCGGGCCCCACTCGTGCTAGTGGTTACAGGTACGTTTAAGGTAAAGTAATTTTGCCCAATGTATGAATTTCGGTACCTCCGTGTCAGGCGTGTGGCCCCTCACCTACCCGACCGCTTTCGGCCAACCACTATGTGCCACGTGCCCCTTTACTGGTGTCCTCATGACATCAGACCTACAGTTGTCACCCCAGTCCACTACCCAGTAAAAACATGTTTCCGCCCCGATTTTTACTCCTGACCATTTGAATTGGTTATCATTTACTGATGTTTTACTTAGTTGGGCACCCTGGTAAAACTCACAGTACTGGCTACTTTCCACCCTCGTGTCGTTTTCATTGTTTCCTCAGGTATTTTTTCAAGTCCTTTTCATAATTTCCCTTTACTGTTTGTTCAAATTGATATGGAATAATGAAACACTCCGCCCCTGAAACCCCTCAATCCCACGAAGTTAGGACCGCTCCCGGCCCCGAACCACTCATGGATGCCCACTCCCAGCTCTGCGACCTGGTCTATCCTTTCAATGTGGGTTGTGCTAAGGTCGAGCTCCTATATTTCCAGCAACAGGGGGAATATGTGTTCAAATTCGTTGACTCAGGTCTCTATTACCAAATTTCCCCAACAATCCATCCTTTCCCTGATTTCATCGCCTAGCTCGCTGACACCTACATTGAGCGGAAGGATAGTTCCTCTCCACTCAGGGGGTCAAGATTCTCTATATTACTCCTCGGCTCATCATAAATTCCCTATGCTACCCCTCCACCCAAGACTGTGTTGAATTCATCGATGTCACTCTCTCCTGCCACTTTTCTAACTTACCCTTGGAGAAGAAAAGTGGTTTCCTATTGATTCTCACCTATCTGCTCTCCTGCCTACAAAATTTGTTCCATTGTCCCTATTTCATGACACCATACAGCCTATCCTAGTGGTCATCTCGAGAATTTTGGGGTTAGATAATTTCGATAGGGTAACAAAAGTGGGTCTAGGGTTTCTATGGCTCATGATGCAACCCAGGATTCTACTGGATATCCCCACCATCCTAGCCTCAGCTATCAAATCCAAATTCCAATATATTTCATCCTTTTGTTCCTTCATATATTTCTCCTTGGTGTTCTACCTATTCTTTTTTACGCATGCAAACAAGTTCGAAGTTTTAGGCTTGGACAGGTTCTCTATGAGAAACGTTGAACCCAAATCTGTCTTCAAATGGACTCAGGTAGTTTTACAGCACCCATAGGGGAAGGGTTATGCGAAATTAATCATGTATTTCATGTCCAGGGCTTACGCAATCATACATGACATCCCCCCACCCAGAATTTTTCATGAGAAAAAGGAGTGGCTCCAATTCAGTGAAACAAATTGTACCAGGGATTGGTACTTGTTTGAAATAATACCAAGATCAAGGTTTATGGTGCTGAAGTGCCTCCTTACGACCTTTCGGTGTTCCTTTCCATGAGGATTTTCACCCTTGATTTCATCCACCAAGTCCTAAGTGTTGACCAAGCCCACTTCGTGCCCGCGAAGAAGGGATATATCTTCAGGCTCCCATTTGTTGTAGGCCCTTTCTATTGGGTGTGGAGCCTGATTATCTTGTTTATTTTGTATCACAGCATTGGACCCCTGTACCTTAAATGGGGCGGCAACTCCACCCGTAAATTAATCGCTGCAGTGGGGGGTCCAGGGGGGTGGCAGCAACTTTATGGAGCCCCCCCCCTGGCGGGGGGTTTCGGGGGCAACGCCCCCGAAGCTAAAAACAAATGTAAAATTTCCTTGAGAAAGTATAGTAGTTTCTAGTTAATCTAGGCCATTCATTAGGAAAATGATCTGACGGTAGAATTTATGTTTAGTTTAGGTTTTTTTGCCCTAGAAGGAAACCCTCGCTTTTATGAGGGTATTGTATTGCGGCTATGTATTGCATGTGTATTCTCGAGCGAGAAACAGAGAGGGAGACTGTGAGAGAGAACAAAGGATATTACAGCGGATTTGTTGTAGGTTGTGTCTCTTCATTTTTTCTCGATAATAGAAAGGAAGGACTGGCTATTCAGGGTGGACGTAGCCCAAACTGGGTGAACCACATATATCTGTGTCTCTCTGGTTTTATGTGTTTAGTGTGCTTGTATTTTCCGCATATTTTATGTGTTGCATTGCTCTGTAATATATAATTTTCTAATAACTGGTATCAGAGCCGAAGGTATATTTGGCTAATAAACTCGCAGGAAAGAAGGGTTCCTGGTTCGAGTGGGAGCAATGGCGGAAGATGGTAAGTTTAGGGTCGAGAAATTTAACGGCCAAAACTTCCCGCTATGGAAGATGCAAATGGAAGATTATCTGTATCAGAAAGATATTTACCTACCATTGAGTGGACAAACAAAGAAGCTGGTGGCCATGACAGACGCGGAATGGAACATTCTTAATAGAAAGGCACTATGAACAGTACGATTGTGCCTTGCGGCGTCAGTCGCCTTCAATATTTCGAAGGAAACAACAACAAAGGGTTTGATGCAGACATTGGCGAAACTATATGAAAAACCCTCGGCCTCAAACAAGGTATTTCTTATGAAATGACCATTTAATATGAAGATGTCGAAAGGTGGATCTGTTGCAGACCATTTAAATGATTTTAATACAGTTACCAGTCAGTTAAGTTCTGTA
Organism: Pinus albicaulis; assembly: GCA_034641835.2. Taxonomy (NCBI): domain Eukaryota; kingdom Viridiplantae; phylum Streptophyta; class Pinopsida; order Pinales; family Pinaceae; genus Pinus; species Pinus albicaulis. Next base: position 1,447,114,500 of record CM076572.1, on the reverse strand, counting down.
GGAGTAAACTTTGATGATGAAGTTAGAGCTCTGTTATTCTTGTGCTCATTGCCAGAGAGTTGGAATGGTTTAGTAATGGCCATTAGTAACTCAGTCTCTGGATCTAGTACTTTAAAGTTTGATGATGTTGTCGGTGCTATCCTTAGCGAGGAAATGTGACGGAAAAGCTCTGGTGAGACATCAGGTAATGCTTTGAGTGCAGAGTCTAGGGGAAGGAGAATGGAAAGAGGAAAGAGCTCAGGATATCACAGTAAATCAAGAAAAGGAAAATCCAAGTCCAGATCGGGGATAGTGTGCTGGAAATGCGGAAAGAAAGGACACCTAAAGAAAGACTGTAGATCTCAGAAGGGAAAAGAAGGAGACGCGCAACAAGAAAACAATCATGAAGCAAATGTGACAGGTGATGTGTTACAAGATGCTTTGATTCTTTCTTTCGAAAATGTTACTGATTCCTAGGTAGTAGATTCAGGGGACTCATTCCATGCCACACCTGATAAGAAATATTTTCATGACTATGTTCAAGGAGATTTTGGACAAGTCCGTTTGGGTGATGATAAACCCTGTAAAATTGTTGGAATGGGTAGGGTTCTTATAAAACATCAGAATGGAAACCAATGGCTATTAAAGAAGGTAAGGCATGTTCCAGATCAAAAGAAAAAACTGATTTCAACAGGGCAGTTAGGAGGTGAAGGTTGTGTTACAACTTTCACAGATAAAGCTTGGAAGGTCACCAAAGGAGCCCTGGTAATAGCAAAAGGTGAAAAGGTTGGTACATTGTATTTATGCAATGGTATTTCTAACTCTGTTAATGCTTTAAATTCCAAAGGAGCAGATGCATCATTATGGCATCATAGGCTCGGACACATAAGTGAGAAGAGGATGAAGATTCTTCACTCAAGAAATTCGTTGCTAGGTTTGAATAATGTTGATTTGGATTTCTGTGAAAATTGCATTTATGGAAAACAAAAGAGAGTCAGATTTCTCAGAGTTGGGAAAGAAAAGAAGAGCGAAAAATTGGAGCTTGTGCATACATATGTGTGGGGACCTGCTCAGGTATCATCTCTCGGTGGCTCTCACTATTATGTTACGTTTATTGATGATGCAACTAGAAAAACTTTGATTTATTGTATTCAAAATAAATCTGATGTATTTGATACTTTCAAGAAATGGAAAGCTTTGGTTGAGATTGAGACAGGAAAGAATTTGAAGTGTCTCAGATAAGACAATGGAGGTGAATATTGCAGCAAAGAGTTTGATAGGTATTGTTCAGAGCATGGAATTCGTAGAGAGAAGACAGTTCCAAGAACACCACAAGAAAATGGTGTGTCAAAAATAATGAAAAGAACAATCATGGAGCGTGCAAGGTGCATGAGATTGCATGCAGGATTGCCTTTACAATTTTGGGCAGATGCTGTAGATATTGTTGTTTATCTAATAAATAGAGGGCCTTCAAGTTCTTTGGATGGTGGTATTCCAGAGGAAGCATGGACAGGTAAAAAGGTAAACTACTCCTTTTTAAAGCCTTTTGGTTGTGAGGCCTTTGTCCATATTAGTAAAGAAAATAGAACAAAGCTTGAGGAAAAATCAAAGAAATGTACCTTTATTGGATATGGTGTTAATGATTTTGGTTATCACTTATATGATTACGGAAATCACAAAATCATTAGGAGTAGAGATGTAATATTCAATGAAAAGGTCTTGTATAAGAATCAGTTGCAGGAAAAGAAACAAGAAAAACAAAGCAAGGAATACATGGTTCTTGATGAGATAACTGAAAAAGTAAAGGTGCCTGAAAATAATAATAATCAACAAACACAGCAGCAACAACCACCACAACAACAATAGGCACCTCAAACACCTGAAAGTGGTGTTAGAAGATCTACCAGGATAAGTAGACCCCCTGAACGATACTCTCTTTCATAATATTATTTATTGCTGATTGATTCTGGTGAACCCGAATGTTATGAAGAAGCAATGCAGGTTGAAAGTAGGAAGAAGTGGGAGCTAGCCATGGAAGAAGAGATGGACTCCTTAATGCATAACTAGACTTGGGACTTAGTCAGGTTGCTTGCAGGTAAAACTACATTGCAGAATAAATGGGTTTACAGGCTGAAGGAAGAAGATGGAGGAAAACAAAGGTACAAAGCTAGACTTGTGGTGAAGGGTTTTTCACAGAAGAAAGGTATTGATTTTGATGAAATATTTTCTCCTGTTGTTAAGATGACTTCAATCAGAACAATTTTAAGTCTTGTAGCAGTGGAAGATTTACATCTTGAACAGTTAGATGTAAAGACAACATTTCTCCATGGAGATTTGGAGGAAGAGGTATACATGCAGCAACCAGAAGGATATGAGATAAAAGGGAAAGAAAAATTGGTGTGCAGGTTAAAGAAGAGCTTGTATGGCTTAAAACAGGCTCCAAGGTAGTGGTATCTAAAATTTGACATGTTCATGTCTGAACAAGGTTATACTAGATGTCACTCTGATCATTGTGTTTATCTAAAAAGGAAAAATGATGGCAGCTATATTATATTGTTATTGTGTGTAGATGACATGCTCGTTGCAGGATCTAACATGCAAGAAATAAATGTGCTCAAAGGAAAATTGGCAAATTCATTTGCAATGAAGGATTTGGGAGCTGCAAAACAAATCCTTGGTATGAGGATAACTAGAGACAGGAAAAATCACAAATTAACACTGTCTTAGAATGAGTACATAGAAAAGGTGTTGAAAAGATTTAATATGAAGAATGAAAAACTAGTTAGTACACCTTTTGCTAGCCATTTCAAACTTAGTAAGGAGATGTGCCCCAAGACCCATGAAGAAATGGAATATATGTCTAAAGTTCCATATGCATCAGCAGTTGGAAGCTTAATGTATGCAATGGTCTGCACAAGGCCTGATATTGCACATGCAATGGGATTTGTAAGCAAGTATATAAACAATCCGGGAAAAGAACATTGGATGGCAGTAAAATGGATTCTCAGATATTTGAGAGGTACCACAAATCAAGCATTATGCTTTGGTGGTTCAAACATTTCTCTACATGGATATGTTGATGCAGATATGGCAGGTGACAGAGATAACAGGAGGAGCACTACAGGATATGTATTTACTGTAGGTGGAACAACTGTCAGTTGGGTTTCAAAAATCCAAAGTGTTGTTTCACTTTCAACAACAGAAGCAGAGTATGTTGCTGCTATAGAGGCTAGTAAAGAAATGATTTGGTTACAAAGGTTTATGGATGAATTGGGTAAGAAGCATGATATGGGCACGCTATACAGTGATAGCCAAAGTGCCATTCATCTTGCAAATAACTCAGCATTTCATTCTAGGACTAAACACATACATCTCAAGTACCATTTCATACGGTCAGTATTGGAAGATGGAGAGTTGAAGCTGAAAAAGATACACACTAGCCAGAATCCTGCAGATATGCTAACAAAAGTTGTAACCAGGGAGAAACTGACAATGTGCTCAGTTTCAATTGGTCTTCAAGGATGATGATGAAGATGAGAAACAGCTAGGTCCAAAGAGGAGTCATTGTCGAGCAAATGAAGCAGCGGTGGAGTTGTTACAATCAGTCTCCAAGTGGGAGATTGTTGGGTGTGGAGCCTGATTATCTTGTTTATTTTGTATCACAGCATTAGACCCCTGTACCTTAAATAAGGGCGGAAACGCCGCCTGTAAATTAATCGCTTCCGTGGGGGGTCCAAGGGGGGCGGCAGCGACTTTATGGAGCTCCCCCCCTGGCGGGGGGTTTCGGGGGCAGCGCCCCCAAAGCTAAAAAAAGATGTAAATTTGCCTTGTAAAAGTATAGTAATTTCTAGTCAATCTGGGCCGTTCATTAGGTAAATGATTTGACGATAGAAGTTATGTTTATTTTAGGGTTTTTTTCCCTAAAAGGAAACCCCTCGCTTTTATGAGGGTATTGTATTGCGGCTGTGTATTGCATGTGTATTCTCGGAGTGAGAAACAGAGAGGGAGACTGTGAGAGAGAACAAAGGATATTACAGTGGATTTGCTATAGGTTGTGTCTCTTCATTTTTGCTGGATAATAGAAAGGAAGGACTGGTTGGTCGGTGTGGACGTAGCCCAAACTGGGTGAACCACGTATATCTGTGTCTCTCTTGTTTTATGTGTTTAGTGTGCTTGTATTTTCCGCATATTTTATGTGTTGCATTGCTCTGTAATATATAATTTTCTAACACTTTCAATGTCAATTCAAGGCACACACTCCCCTCTCTGGAAGGGATGTCACGAAAGATGAATTTCCCATGGGGAGATGCATGGCACTATGATCCTAAAGGGTTTATCACATGCCGAAAGAAGAATATTAAGTCCTCAGTGTATGAGCATGAACTTAGGCCTCTAATTTAATGGAAAGATAACTATGATTCATGGCCTTTGGATACAAAGATGTAGGCTGAATCCCCAGCTACTGAAGGAAAAGGAGATAGTGCACAGAGTGACATGGAGGTTCTGGAACAGGAAAACTTCCAGACCAACCAGGGACTCATGGACGAGGAGGAGGAAGACCGTCCTAGCAAGAGACAGAGAACTGAAGGTCCGGGGGAACAGAATACCAAGATTCATGATGATGAAGCCTCACTGCTCACAGGTCACGATAAGGACAGACCAGGCTTTCAGCTCTCATATGATTTCGCTTCGTCTTTGGCACCTTAAAAAATTTCACAAGATGTCATGTTGGGTAAAGATGATCAGAAGTGGATTATGAACCAGAATGATAGCTTAAAATTAAAATTTCTCAAAAGAGTTTTGAACCTAAACGACCAGAAATGTCTCGTCACTGCAATTCTGGCACCATGAACGGTTCTCAAAACCGAGGTCGTATGTGAAAGTTATGAAGGTTTGAAGTCTCCAGTAAACTCCATTTTTCAGTTGACCAAGTTTGACTTTTGCAAATTGGGAAAAATTTAAAAAGAATATTCCTCAGAATATTCCTAGAATATTCCTCAAAATATTCCTAGAATATTCCTCAAAATATTCCCTGGAATATTCCTCAAAATATTCCATTCGGGCTTATCAGAAGCGAACAAATGGCAGCTTGTTATTTGTGGTTTGGTTGACTTAGAGATTGGTGGCCAATCAGTGGGTGCCACGTGGCTAGCCTGGAGGCTACCACGTGGCCCCAGGCTAGAGGATAAACGGCATTTTAAAATTTGGTAAGTTGTCAAGTTTTGAACCACAGACCTTCCCGCAAATAGCACAGTGCCCTAACCAACTCATCTACACATTACATCTTACAAACTATGGTATGGCGCATCTAATTAAAGAATAGTTGTTCAATGGTTTGGGGTTAAGGGAGCCAGCCCCGAAGGGCCAACCCCCCCTCCATGCATCCAGGTGCTTTGAACCATGGGCTAGTTCAGCTGACGTGCTAACCATTCGTGGCTACACCATACAAGTCACATGTAGCAGTTTTATGAAACCGTCATATGAAACAGTTTGTGGAACCATGACTTTCGGTTTCGTCCACCTTTTTATGTGGACAGTTGAACGGTTAACAGTCAGCAGAATATCTACATATGAACGTGCCTATGTAACGTTTAATTTAAATGTTAGTCGTTCCACCAAACTTGGGGCGCGTTCCACATTTTCTGGAGTTATGCCATTTTTGGCACTCCTAAATGGAGTTCCTCCAGTTTTGGAGGAGGTTTTTTAGTGACACTGGGAAAAACTTTTTCTTTGTCATAACTCTCTCAATTTTCGACAAAAAAAGATGAAATTTTAGTCAAATTTGGGTATCTTCAACCTTATGAAGACTTTGGGATAGGTTTTAGGTTGAATTGAGGTAATCTTCAGCAGCTTTTGCTTCATGGAAGATGAAGGAGCCATCAAAGCCACCATGAGACAAATTCAGTTTGAGGCCTAACCAGGGGCGTTAGACTCCTTTTCCAGAGTTCCAATAGTATAAATTGAATAATTAAGATGTTTTGAATCTTATGAAATGGTTTTAGATCATATAGATAACGTTTTAAGGCTGAAAAGCTTCAGCAAAGTTCCAGGGGCCATTAGTGCTAGCTTTTGCCAGCAGCATTACAGGGCTTAGAAATAGCTGTTTGAGACCATATGCAATGAACCAGTGATCATTATTGACTAAAAACATCATTATGAATCTATTTGCAGAGGTTTCAGCAAGTTTTAAATACTTTTAGAGGTCGAAAACTCAGTAGATACATTTTCATTAACCCTAGTGCCAGGGGATGCTGATAGGTGACTGAGGCGAAACCGGAGCAGCCGGAGGCTATTTTTGATGAATCAAAACTCTATCTCGACTATTTAAGTCAATTTAGAACTAATGGAAGTGGTGTCAGAAAATTTTGAGAACTTTTAGAGCTCAAAAAGCTAATGTGAAGTTTTGCGCAGCCCTGAGCAAACCGTGGAGGATAGCTTATTTGGGGAATGCAGTGCTCAATTTGAGAAATTTATCAGTTGATAGTTGAGGTTTGATGTGTATTGGATATATCAGGAGTGGTTTCAATGACAGAATCATAATTCTGAGGGATTTTGTGCCATTTAAAAGCTCAAAGTAGCTTAGTGCACTGACAAAAGGAATCGTGTCAACAAGAGCCTAAAGTTGTTTACAAAATTAAGACAGCCAATTGAGGGATATTTATGGTATTTTCAGTCCTTTGGATCATTTTTTTATTCATTGGAATTAATTATTTACTTGTAAAAAAACTTACCATAATCCCAAAGAGCTGAGTCATGATGACAAAGCTCAAAGGAGACGTAGCCCATGAGATTTCGGGTGAACTCCTAGATTAAAATTGTTGTTGTGTTTGAATGATTATTTGATGGATTATTTTTTTGTCATACGTGTTAAATTACAACAAGAAAAAATGAAGTTAAGACACATAAACAGTAAAAATTCATACACCACTTTCAAGTAAATAATTCCGCAAAATTGTCAAGTACAAGCTAGATCATTTTAATTTAAACTGAGTGGTAGGTTCTTGAAATACATACAATTTATCCAGACCATTTTAAGATCTATTTGGTATCAAATCACTTGGTTTCTTGATTGGCATAGCAGTTTCTTTCTTGTATTGCTTGAAAGGTGTATAAACAGTGTAAAAGATTGATTGTTTTACTGTTTGCAAACTGATTGTTGTTTGAGTTTTCTTGAGATTTGGGGATAGCTACTGAATAGCTAAGTCCTAGAAAGGAAAAAAAAGGAATAAAAGGCATTAAGGCATATTCCTTACCCCAAGGGACCTCAAGGTCACTTTTGGAACAAACCCTCTTGACTATTGTTTGTTAAGAAGTTCTTGGAGTTTGTTTGTTGTTTGGTTGCTTGAATAAGAGTTTGTCTTTACAGCCATTTGGTTTTAAAAAGATTGTCATTTGTTTTTAAAAGCTTTGAGAACTTTTTTGAAGTTAATTTTTTCATTGAAATCATAATGACAACTTCTAAAATTGAAGTTTCCTCCTTCACAAGATTCTTTGATGATGATATGAAGCGTGACTTTATTATATTGAAGGACGTGGTGCAGATTTTGTTTGAGGATAAACGAGAAAGCACTGAACTTCGTGAACAGTTGTTTGCCATGAAGGAAGAGAAGGAATAAATTCTTCAAATATTTCATGTTATGGAGAGGCAACTCCATCAAGCCCAAGAGGCTTTGACCAAGAAAATGTGTGAGGAAGAGGTAATCCATTATAACTTGTCTTCAGTTTCCTCATTAGAAAGATGTGTTGGTTTTTTCAAAAAACATACGAGAGGTATAGGTTCCAAATTAATGATTAAAATGGGCTATGAAGGCAAATGGTTAGGCAAGCATGCACAAGGCATGGTTGACCCTGTTTTTGTTGAGGAACGACCCAAGAATCTTAGTCTTGGTTATGTGAAATTTAATAGCGAAGACTCCAAAGCCATGAAGGCATGTGAGGCTATTTCAAAGAGAACTTTTGTTCCAAGTTCTAAGATGAAAATATGTCAAAAAAATTTCAAAGATGATTGCCATTTCTTTAAGCCTTTTTTGCAACAAGAAGATGGTATACATGCAACATACGACGAGCATGTAAGTTCATACAGTTTTCAAGACAAAAATGCTGATGTTAGTCTGCAAATGAAAGATGTAGCCTCTTCTATTTCATATTCTCGTGAAGACAAAAAGGATGAACATTCAAAGCATCACAAGAGGTATAAATCTTCTCATGATCAATTTGATTGTGTTTCTGCAAAGCATGATAATTTTTCATGCTTAAATGGAAGAAATATTTGTTGTACATATTGTTGTAGATTTAACCATGATGTTCCAAGATGCTGGATGAGGAAGAAAGCATACAGGAAGCAGATGAGGCAAAGACAAATTTCAAAGAAGGTGCATAAGATTTGCACATTTTTCCAAAAGAGGGAACATGTTCTCTCCCATTGTTGGAATTTGCATCCAACTAGTTGTCCCAAGCACATGCAGCAAGAGGACAGAAATATTGGTGAAGGTGGAACCAAGGATTCCATTATTGATGTGAAAACGGAATTTTCACAAGAGGAAGAGTTGTAGCAGCAAAAGTCGCCATGGAAGTAGCTTGGTAAGAAGTGGATGGACTTCTTAGTATAGTAGGACGTACTCATTTTATACATATGCAAATTTCTATTGTATTTTATGTTGTAATATCTCGTTTTTTTGAGCCACCTTGGATCATTGATCAAGGCAGCGATGTTCAGTTTCCTTCTACAAATTTTTTGCCAGAAATTTTCTAAGTGAGTGTGTAATATCCCAAAATGGGAATGTAGCAATACATGAACATAATTCTGAAAAAACAATGATAAATCACCTTATAATATGTGAGAGATGTTAGTCATCCATAATTTTGGCTTTATCCAAAGATGACTAAATGTAACAAACCCAGATTTCTAGAACAAAACTGCAAGAACATGATGAGTTCTAGAAATCTCACTGCCTTCATCATTTCAAATCCATTAGTCCACTGAAATATTCATCTATTTTTCCGAAAAATATTATCTTGTTGTTCCTTAGCAATGTTGTTCCTTAAATAGTGTTGTTCCCTAAAGTGTTGTTCCTTAAGCTACTGTTCCTTAGCAGTTGTTGTTCCCTAAGCTGCTACAGTTGTTCCTTATTCAAAATCCTCAAGAAACACTACTGAACAAAAAGAGACTGTATGTAGGCCATTTTTTCCATCATTTGCTAAGCCTAGTTCATTCTTTTCCTTTCTCATTTATCCTCCATTTTCCCTAAAAAACCCCTCCAGACCATCATAACCCCTTTATATGGTTTAAAAAACCTCTTTAAACCAATACAATCACTATTGTTTTCGTTTAAAACACCCCTTTCACCTATCGGAACTTCCAATTTGGCCTAAAAACCCATTTTCGACCCTAAAAAACAGTTTTTTATATAAATAAAGGTATAAGCCCCCGAGGGCTTAAAACCTTTGGCCCTTTTTTTCCATATGTCCGAGCGGTATGACCAAGCGCCTTAAAACCCATTGCATCGGCCTTCCTCTATAAATCCACTTTTTCTTCGGAAATTTCTCCCCCGCCGATGCGATTAGCACCCTTGGTCACATATTCCCCCATGGGAACGTGCCCTAGTGCTTAGTTATTAGCCCCTCCATTGCATCGAAATCCCCCTTTTTCTCCCTCCCCTTTGTCTTTCTTCTTTACTGATTGCCTAACGCGATAAGCCTCTTCACACCTCGCTCCTGGTCCTCTGCTCCATCCACAGGACCACTCCTCGGAGCCCTTGCCTTAAGCCCCCCTCCCCTTTTTTCTTTCACCCCGTCTTGCTTTCTCTCAGTCCATTCTTGACCATGGATCAAAGGCCTTAGGCCTAGATCCAACGGCTACCATGCAACCTGATCATTTACACCCCGCTACCAAACAAAAACTTCTTATGTCACCACGTGGCCCACCTTCCACCCACAAAGCCGCCCGTCCAATCTCTGGCTGCCACCTGCTTTCCACTAATTCCCCGCTCGCGCACCTTTCCCATCGCGTTTCTCTCCCGACCGTTAGATCCACACCTTCTCATCTAACGGTCAATATTGCATATCGCGTGATTTCTGCGTCCGAGGTGTAACAACCAAAAGTCGTGCGAGACCGTTGTTATTGCAGAGGACGTGTGGTGTGATATAACTGGATCATGTTCCCTCCAGGCTAAACCACTTACCACCCGTTTGTCGCACGAAAACCGCCAATGGTTTTCCAAAACCACTTATGCCCGTTTTCGCACCAAAGTCCATTTAAAACCATTTTTTCGCCCTCTACCATTAAAATCCTTCCTCCATGCATTCCGCCTCTCTGCAACCTCCTCCACCAACCTCCGAACCAATATTTCTGAACCCGCATGGTTTTATTAACGTTTTATTTGTCTTGTGCAGGTTGGATAGCGATTTTAAAAGGTTGAAACCCTCCCACAGTCCATAAAGGGACGGAACAGGAGGTTACAACCTTTATGGTCCAAATAGGGCGGAATCACGAAGAAAGGCAATTGCCAGGGTTAGTTTCATAGTTCGATCAGTGTTCTATGAGCATTTTTTTACATCATCAAACCCTCAGCTTCTTGCAGGCACTTGTCCACAACAGCAAAAGGAAAAAACACATTGTAAATGAATTATAAAGGCTGAAGGCGAAATCATAGCCTTAGAACAGAAGATTAAAACCTAATCAAGGTTTTAAAAGGCATAAGGGATTAATGAATAAAATAGTTGTTAAAAAGAAAAAGGGATAAAGGCAGAAAAACAAAGCATCAAGATATAAAGAGGTAGATAGAAGATTTAAAAGATTAATTAGCAAATCAAGGCTAAAAGGCCTTAAAAACACAGTTTTGATGATAAAATACAGGAAACTTAGGCTTAAAGATAGCCTCGGATACATCAAAGGAGCAGTTATTCACTTAATAAATCAAAAGTGACACCTTTCACTTACTTTATACCTCAAAGGACAAATTGGAAGTTATTACACAAAAGATATTTTAACACTGTCAGACAGTTATTGTAAAAGATAGAAAAGAGCCTCAAAGTCAATCTTTTCAGCTATTTTATCCTCAGGAAGTAAAGACAGATTTAATACTTAGAGAATTAGTTGAGAGACATTCCTACCTTATGCCTTGCATGGTTTTTAAGGATAGGAGTGCATTTACTATGTCATTAATGACATTTTGAACCATAGATGTTTCCACCTTCTCATTTGCAGCGTAAATACTGCATTCGAACTCATTGTATAGTGGGAATTTTGATAACTCTTTGAAGTAATACATAGTTCTGTTGAGATTGAAGAGAAATTGATGTACTGGAACCTGTGGATGTTTTGACCTGTTTGTGGATGGAGAAAGCTCTGTCATTGGATCCCTAAGCTTAGCTGTTGGTGAAGTATTCTAAATTGTTTAATGTTTTTCTTGTTTTCATTCTATTTTCATCATCTCTTGCATACAGTAGAGTAAATTTTTTAGGCTAAGAAATGTCTCCTGGAAGCACCTTAGACCTATTTACTCTTCACTGTCTTTATGTTTTCATCTGTTGAATGTTTGATTGAGTATTTTAACTGTTTTTCAACCCTTAAGCTTGTTTATTTCAAGAATAGTTCAATACAGTGGCCTCAAGAATGATTTATGGTTCCCCCTGCTTGCTTGCTACCTCTTAAAAACTATTTTTGAAGTCTCCCTTCAAAGTACCATTTTCCAAAGTCTGCCAAAGAGGTTTGTTTTGATCATACCCTTTGTACTTGCTCAAATAATTGTTTTGAAGGTCTTTATAGCTGTAATCACAGATTTTTAGGAGTTCCCTCTTCTATGAATGCAGTTATTTGTGAATCTTGAATGTTTTCTTATCATTGAGAGTGAAATCTTTGATGAAATAGAGCGTTCCTTGACTCTTAGATTTCATTTTAAAATTTTGTCTTGAGATTGTTATTTGATGAAGTGTAAATTGTAGAATTCATGGTTAGCCCTGTCTATAAAATACTTCTCCATGTTCAAATGATTCTTTAAGTCCCTTTGTTGAAGAGTACATATAATTAAGGATTCTTGACTGCCCTTAGTTCTACTTTTCATTCTAAATCCTTAATGTTCATTTCATTTCACCTGAAACTTTGTAGATCCAACAGCCAAGTTATATTTTCCCTTTGATATCCCTGATTCATCTACAAACTTGTTACAAACTTCTACTTGACTCCATTGCCCAATGACTTAGATATTTCCCTTTTCTATCTATGCTTCCTAGATCATCATGACCCATCAAACAATCAAACAAACTCAAGCTTAATAACTAGCATAAAATCAACCCTTTACAAGCAAACAAGACATATCTTTGCAAACATATTGAGAGATCCCTCTCTGAGACCAGGAGGGCTAGATCCTAGAGCTATAAAGACTGGTTTACATGTTGCCTTGTCATTTGGTTTACCAATCGGCCAAATCACAGGACCCCAACATTCTGGCAATCATGGTGGGACGTCTGAGTATATAGTCACATAAATACCTTTGAAAACTCATTAGACCCTCAGTAACTCAAAGAATATCCAGTGAATCTGCCACCTCATCGCCATACCAACATTCTAGCGATCACGATGGGACTTATGAGTATATATTTTCCTGAATACGTCTTAAGACTCTTTAGACCCTTAGTTTGACCTAGAAAATCTAGTGAAACTCCCACCTAATTGCCACCAACATTATGGCGATCACGGTGGGACCTTTGAGTTCATAGTTGCCTAGCAAGCTCTTATAGACTCATTAGTCCTTCAATAAACCATAGAAACTTAGAAAACCCCAAAAAAAATTCAGATTTGTTTCATAATAAACATTGGTGGTGGACCATAAAACATTTTACCTCCAAGAGAGCTAAAAAATTCCACCAGGTGACTCCATTGGCCCCCAGTAGGCCTATTACTTCACTAGTCCTTGTAGACTCCCTTGGGAATTCATTGAGCCAACCCAATCATGTTGTTGGTGGATAGAAAAGTCCAAATATTCCACCTGGCGACACCACAACCTCCAAAATACCTAATGACTCCACTGGAAGAAGACTCTGAACTGGTTGAAAAGATACAGTGACCTCTTTTTTACAAAAATGGATCCAAGTATGGACAGAGAAGCAAAACTAGTTACATTATTAGACATAATGGAAAAAATGATGTACATACTTAATAAGAAGCTGGAAAGGCATGAGGTTGATAGAGATGTTGATTATCCAGAGCAACCTATGCCTTTCCCTGATCAAACACAAAATCAACCACTACAAGACATGAACAACAAAGAAAATATGTATGATGAGCAAGATTACAAAGAGAACGATGAGGAATATTGTCGAGAAGGTATTGATTGCCTACCTATACCTTGTGCTTTACTGTTAAAATAACTTTATGAACAAGCTGCAAGCATAAACAAGGAACAGTACCCTGAGGAAACAGTCAGCCATCTTGAACTCACAAAATCTGAAATAGGAGAAGAGACAACACAACTAGAATCTATGCCTTTATGTTATAACTCATTTTAGATCATTAAAGAAGAATGGCATCCTGACAATCTATTAGAAACAACTCATGAATCCCATGTTCAAAATGACTATAACAAATATCAAGAGGAGTTGTTTAAGAGTGAAAAAGATCAAGAGATAAAAGAAAATCCTCAAGATCCAACTGAAAACACAAGTATTTTTTCACCTTTCTTTCTAGGTGAGGCTCAATAAGACATCCAGCCTCAAAATAAGCCTTCACAAGACAAAGAGGACTGTTTTTTTTCTGTCCAAATCCAAACAAAAATTCCTCCTCTTTTGACAGAAGAAGAAATTGATCAAATATTAAATAAACAGCCAGCCCTCAAAACTTCTTTTGAACAAAACACTTCTGCTCATCCACCTACTGAATCTTATTGTCTTGAACCAGTAAATAAACATGTAGATCATCTTAAAGAAAAACAAACTGATAACCCAATATGCTTGATTGGTGAAATTGTTTATACTAATGATTCTCCAATTTTTTATCACTCTGATGATGATGATGAGCTCCAAATACAAAGTAATCTGTTGAATTTTGCAACAAGAAACAGTGAAGGAGGAATCCTGAAACATCATCCTTGATCCTAGTTGGAAAATAATCACCTAAACTAGGTGGGGCCCACACAGGCTATTTTTAGGTGTATGTATATTTTTAGACATGGTGAACATATTCTATATGTAGCAGGAGGCTATTTGTAGATGGTTGGTCAAATATGAAAAATAGATGAGATTCTATTTTTAGAATATTGGGTGAAGTCTATTTATAGATCGCTGATCTAAAAATAGATGCATGTCAATTATTATTAGCTCTTAATAATAATCAGACTCTAAACAACAACTTATTCTCTTGGAGCACTTTAGTTCAGTGCACAGATGTGGCACATCAGCTAACAGAAGGAATTATGCTATTCCTAAGGGTTTACTAGAGCTTTTGCATGGAGGACTTAGTTAGAACTCAAGTGGCAGAGTTATGACACAATTGGAAGAGTAGTTTATGGAGTTGTATTCAGTTTAACTCAGTTAGACTCAGTTGAGCTAGTTGTATCTAGTCTAACTGAATGATACACTAGTGAGAGTGGAGTGAATTAATTAGTTAATTAATTCACAAATAATAACTCATTAATCAACTGAACAATACAGTCGTTAACTACAGTGCATGTCAGATTCAGTGGAGACCCAATGAAGAGATAGGTGAAAGGGCAAGATGGATTATCCGTTGTGACTACTAGTGATGCATGAATTGCATCTACATATACATTGGAGTTTCCAATGATAATAACGCAGTCAAGGAGAGTGGGATTGCATCGAATTGGTCTTTGTAATCAGCTTGGATTGCGCAGTGGAGGCAGGCTACCAGGAGGCAAAGATCGGTGCATGGATTTGCAAGATTTGTCCTGATTAGTGTATGATGATTGTACTATACTGAGAGCTTGTGATAAGCTTTGTATGCTTGTATGAGATTTTCATATGATATCCATGATACATAATATGATAGTTGGGGTTTTCAGCTTCAATATTTCCCGTTAAACAACTGTGTTATGTGTGTTTTTATTGCTTCATGTGTTTTGCAATTGTTGATTAAATTTCCGCAAGAATTATAGTGGAAGGATTACGTATTTAGCAAGAAGATAAATATTGTTAGATCAGTAGAGTCCGGATATATACATGCATATTTTATATAATTTCTACATAATCATGTAGGGAAACTAGCAGTGGTTTGGTGCCATGAATTTCATTATCATCAACATGAAAGTAATAATCAAACAATGTTGTCCATCAGAAATAACTTTCACATAATTGGGAATCAACAATCTATCAGTTATAATGTTGAGGTTGAGAAGAAGGAGGAATTTCTTGAGCAGAATGAATATAAGGAGCCTTCTCCTGAAAGAGTGGAGGTAATAAAAGATACCCCTGCTCAAGAAGATGATGATCTCTTCACAGAGTACAGTCCACTGAATCAGAGCATACCAGGACTACAAGAGGACAACACTACAATATATGATGAGTCCTCCAGTTCAAATGATAATGAAGATGAGGAAGAGGTTCTTTCTCAAAAGAATTTTAAGCTTGATCCAGTGGAGGAAAAAGTAAGCTTGGTTGAAGCCTATCTTCCAAATATTCACAACCAGGTATTATTTCAAGACCCCTTTGCTCATTCCCTGAAGATATTTGGAGAAGGGATAAAGGTTGTTAGAAGCAGTGTATTGCCAAAAGCAAGAATATTTTTTAACATTGCTGCTAAAGAACAAGTGAGATGGGAGTGGCCCTGTCTGTTCAGCATGCTCAAGGAGATGGGTAAAGACCAGTCATGGAACCATCTGAGTGACTGGATGTATTGGAAAAGATAATTTACCAGCTAAATATGTAAATATTCCATGTTAGATTAGGTTAGATAGAAAATCAAATAAGCTCAACCTGTGAGCCTTTAGTTAGTTTTTGTTTTTTCTTTAAAAAAGAAAATTGAAAAAATACAAAAACAATAGAAAAGAGAAAAGAGGGCAGATGAAAAGAAGAAAGGTATAGCCCCATACCCAAAAAAGAGAATTTTCTGAAAGTGAGCAAATATAAGTGCCACTGCTGATTAACAAATGATATATTGTTCAATCATCTAGCCTAATCATGGTTGAACATTCTTTAAATTTATGTTGATAAGTTAGTAGAAGCATAGATTGATAAGATTTTTTTCAGACTTGGCTTATCAGTAGAATAGACTAGGATAGAAAGGAAATGGTTCTAACAAGCTCAAAATCTAAACCAAGGAAGAATATGAAAAGAATAAGCTCTAAATAGATCAAAACTAGAGCTGGAAAAAGACTAGAAGGATGTTTATAATTTTCAGATCTTAAGCTTTCACCATTTTGTTTCATTTTCTGCAAATAAAATCTATGTGCAGCTTGTACATATAGCCATAGACACCATAGCAAATCATATAGTCTAATCCTGATTTGACTATTTTTAAATTTCTATTTTAGAAGATAGAGAATAAAATCTGCCAGACAGTTTAATCCTGACATATAGTAGCTTAGGTAGAGAATTAATGGGTTCAACAGTTTAATCTAAACTCATGGAAGAAATAAGGATAGGATTAGATAGTTTATTTATGTTTTCAAAAATAAAATATCAAATAGTTTACTAGTTCAAATGCACTCAAAAGGGAAGAAAAAATGCTAGGAAAAAGTAATATTGGGTAGGTAGAGATGATGTTTGAAGAAATTTCATATTGCAGATTGATAAAGGTTGTCCTTTTCAGAGAAAGATCAGCAAGAAAAGAAGAAATCTGCCCAATGGATAAGGCACTGGTCTACTAAAATCCAGAGATCTATAAACTGAGGTTCTAGACACCTAAAGGATAGTTGTCCTCCCCAAATGGAGCCACTATTAGTCATCCATAATTTTGACTTTATCCAAAGATGACTAAATGTAACAAACCCAGATTTCTAGAACAAAATTGCAAGAACATGATCAGTTCTAGAAATCTCACTTCCTTCATCATTTCAAATCCATTAGTCCACTGAAATCTTCATCTATTTTTCCTAAAAATATTATCTTGTTGTTCCTTAGCAGTGATGTTCCTTAAACAGTGTTGTTCCCTAAAGTGTTGTTCCTTGAGTTTTTGTTCCTTCGTAGCTGTTGTTCCCTAAGCTGCTGCAGTTGTTCCTTATTCAGAATCCTTAAGAAACACTACTAAACA
Organism: Pinus albicaulis; assembly: GCA_034641835.2. Classification (NCBI taxonomy): domain Eukaryota; kingdom Viridiplantae; phylum Streptophyta; class Pinopsida; order Pinales; family Pinaceae; genus Pinus; species Pinus albicaulis. The sequence continues at coordinate 1,447,097,321 of CM076572.1, read as the reverse complement.
AAAAGAGACTGTATGTAGGCCATTTTTTCCATCATTTGCTAAGCCCAGTTCATTCTTTTCCTTTCTCATTTATCCTCCATTTTCCCTAAAAGAACCCCTCCAAACCATCATAACCCCTTTATATGGTTCGAAAAACCTTTTTAAACCAATACACTCACTATTGTTTTCGTTTAAAACACCCCTTTCACCTATCGAAACTTCCAATTTGGCCTAAAAACCCATTTTCGGGCCTAAAAAGCAGTCTTTTTTATAAATAAAGGTATAAGCCCCTGAGGGCTTAAAACCTTTGGCCCTTTTCCTCCATATGTACGAGCGCTATGACCAAGCACCCTAAAACCCATCGCATCGGCCTTCCTCTATAAATCCACTTTCTCTTCAGAAATTTCTCCCCTGCCAATGCGATTAACACCCTACCCTTAGCCCCTGGTCATAGATTCCCCCGCGGGACCATGCCCCAGTGCCTATTTATTAGCCCCTCCATCGCATCGGAATCCCACTTTTTCTTCCTCCCCCTTGTCTTTCTTCTTTATTGATTGCCCAACGCGATAATCCCCTTCACACTTTGCTCTCGATCCTCTGCTCCATCCACATGACCACTCCCCAGAGCCCTTGCCTTAAGCCCCCCTCCCCTTTTTTCTTTCACCCCGTCTTGCTTTCTCTCAGTCCATTCTTGACCATAGATCAAATGCCTTAGGCCTAGATCCGACGCCCCGCCGATCAACCATCTCGCTACCAAACAAAAATTGCTTACGTCACCACATGGCCCACCTTCCACCCATAGAGTCGCCCGTCCAATCTCTAGCTGCCACCTGGTTCCACTAATTCCCCGCCTGCACACCTTTCCCATCGCGTTTCTCTCCCGACGGTTGGATCTACCCCTTCTCATCCAACGGTCGATATTGCATATCGCGCGATTTTTGCTTCTGAGGTTTAACAACCAAAAGCTGCACGAGACCAGTGGTATCGCAGAGGACACATGGCGCGATATAACTGGATCATGTTCCCTCTAGGCTAAACCACTTACCACCCGTTTGTCACGCGAAAACCGCCAATGGTTTTCCAAAAACACTTATGCCCGTTTTTGTGCCAAAGTCCATTTAAAACCATTTTTTTGCCCTCCGCCATTAAAATCCTTCCTTCATGCATTCTGCCTCTCTGTAACCTCCTCCACCAGCCTTCGAAGCAATATTTCTGACCCCGCATGGTTTTATTAACGTTTTGTTTGTCTTGTGTAGGTTGGATAGCAGTTTTAAAAGGTTAAAACCCTCCCACAGTCCATAAAGGGACGGACCAGGAGATTACGACCTTTGTGGTCCGAACAGGGAGCGAATCACGAAGAAAGGGAATTGCCAAGGTTAGTTTCATAGTTCGATCAGTGTTCTATGAGAAATGTTTTACATCATCAAACCCTCAGTATCTCGCAGGCACCTATCCACAACAGAAAAAGGAAAAAAACATTGTAAATGCATTATAAAGGCTTAAGGTGAAATCAAAGCCTTAGAACATAAGATTAAAACTTAATCAAGGTTTTAAAAGGCATAAGGGATTAATGAATAAAACAGTTGTTAAAAAGAAAAAGAGATAAAGGCAGAAAAATAGAGCATCAAGATATAAAGAGGCAGACAGAAGATTTAAAGGATTAATTAGCAGATCAAGGCTAAAAGGCCTTAAAAACACAGTTTTGATGATAAAATAAAGGAAACTTAGGCTTAAAGATAGCCTCGGATACATCAAAGGGGTAGTTATTCACTTAATAAATCAAAAGTGACACCTTTCACTTACTTTATACCTCAAAGGACAAATTGGCAGTTATTACACAAAAGATATTTTTAAACTATCAGACAGTTATTGTAAAAGACAGAAAAGAGCCTCAAAGTCAATATTTTCAGCTATTTTATCCTCAGGAAGTAAAGACAGATTTAATACTTAGAGAAGTAGTTGAGAGACATTCCTACCTTATGCCTTGCATGGTTTTTAAGGATAGGAGTGCATTTACAATGTCATTAATGACATTTTGAACCCTAGATGTTTCCATCTCCTCATTCGTAGCATAAATACTGCGTTCGAACTCATTGTATAGTGAGCATTTTGATAACTCTTTGAAGTAATACATAGTTCTGCTGAGATTTAAGAGAAATTGATGTACTGGAACCTGTGGATGTTTTGACTTGTTTGTGGATGGAGAAAGCTCTGTCATTGGATCCCTGAGCTTGGCTATTGGTGAAGTATTCTACACTGTTTAATGTTTTTCCTATTTTCATTTTGTTTTCATCATCTCTTGCTTACAGTAAAGTAAAAGTTTTAGGCTAAGAAATGTCTCCTGGAAGCACCTTAGACCTGTTTACTCTTCATTGTCTTTATGTTTTCATCTGTTGAATGTTTGATTGAGTAGTTTAACTACTTTTCAACCCTTGAGCTTGTTTATTTCAAGAATAGTTCAATACAGTGGCCTCAAGAATGATTTATGGTTCTCCCTGCTTGCTTATTGCCTCTTAAAAATTGTTTTTGAAGTCTCCCTTCAAAGTACCATTGTCCAAAGTCTACCAAAGAGGTTTGTTTTGATCATACCCTTTGTACTTGCTCAAATAATTGTTTTGAAGGTCTTTATAACTGTAATCACAGATGTTTAGGAGTTCCCTCTTCTATGAATGCAGTTATTTGTGAATCTTGAGTGTTTTCTTATCCTTGAGAGTGAAATATTTGATGAAATAGAGCGTTCCTCGACTCTTAGATTTTATTTTAAAAGTTTGTCTTGAGATTGTTATTTTATGAAGTGTAAATTGTAGAATTCATGGTTAGCCCTGTCTATAAAATACTTCTTCATGTTCAAATGATGCTTTAAGTCCCTTTGTTGAAGAGTACATATAATTAAGGATTCTTGACTGCCCTTAGTTCTACTTTTCATTCTAAATCCTTAATGTTCATTTCATTTCACCTGAAACTTTGTAGATCCAACAACCAAGCTATATTTTCCCTTTGATATCCCTGATTCATCTACAAACTTGTTACAAACTTCTACTTGACTCCATTTCCCAATGACTTAGAGATTTCCCTTTTCTATCTATGCTGCCTAGATCATCATGTCCCATCAAAAAATCAATCAAAATCAAGCTTAATAACTAGCCTAAAATCAACACTTTACAAGCAAACAAGACATATCTTTGCAAACATATTGAGAGATCCCTCTCTGAGACTAGGAGGGCTAGATCCTAGAGCTCTAAAGACTAGTTTACATGTTTCCTTGTCATTTGGTTTACCAATCATCCAAATCACAAGACCCCAAAAAGAGAAACATACAACCATCAAATGTATGCACAATAGAAAAATTATGTCCCACTATATGCTCCCAATGTGGGGAAAAGCAGCAATTTTGACCTTAAAAACGTGATATTCAAAAAATTGTGTTATAATGTTGGGATCCCTTATCTTATGTAATTTTGGACTCACATCCAGAAGGGGATCAGAAACAAATCCCTTTTTCTAAGTTAAACAGATCTCCCGGTCCCGATATGGCTTAGAAATGCCCAAACCCCATGACTTATGAAATGCAGAATTAATGAAGAAAGTGACAACGTGATTTCAAGAGGGTTTATGTTGCAATATGATAGAAATAACATATTTTTATTTTTATTTCTCAATGCATGAATAAAAATAGAGATCTAGCCTCTTTTACACATTAAGGAGATAACTCGGCAAGGGTTTCATGAAAGCACAAGAGTAGATCTGAAAATTAAGCCCTAAAATAACGCAGTCTTACTGCAACATGATATACACGTGGATGAACAATATAATAGAGGTATGAGAATCCCTTCTTCTAGCTTTCCGAGAGAAGGGTTGGCCCTTCCCCTAAGAAACTAGCTCAAGATCAAGGGTTTAAACCCTGCTGCTACAACACTGTGAAAAATGACGCAGTTCCTGCAAGGGACTGCGATGTAGAAGATGAGGAATACTTTGGCCAAGTGCAAAGATCTGAAATGGGCCCAGAAATACTCCTAGATGATCTCCCAAGAGAAGGAAAGCTCCCTCTACTGAGAAACAAGCTCTGGAAGTGAAGTTGTGAAACCTCCACTGCAACACCCTGCAACACAGCACTATCCTCTACAAGAATAATGTTGTAGCTAAAGACTGGTGCTTGGCCTCAAGCCTAGATGTGGAGAAATGTAGTATAGGATCCCTCAAGATGCCTCTCTTCAAAGGAGAAGGAATTCCTAAAAAGGAATGCCTTTTGCTAAGCAGCACTGCAACTCTGCTAAATAGCAAGAGAATGCAAATTAGTCTTGCAACCCAAAATAATCAATCATAAGATCCCTTCTATGGCTGCATTGCCCTCCTTTTAAAAAAATGTGAGCCTTCTTTCCTTAGGCCCCACACATTAGGGTTTTCTCCACCAAGGACTCTTTATCCCATTCATACTATGTTGTCTTTCAAAGTGATCCACTCCCTCCAAGGTAGCATTGTTGACTTGGTCAAACTTGACCTTTTCCACATGCATTTGCCCCTTTTCACACATGAGAGTGCAAAATCCAACTATTCTAATGATCCCTTTCACACTATGAGGGATTTTATTCTTATGCATGGGCCTCCTTACCCATTTATTCACCTCCTAGATTTCATAAGCAAAATCAATATTCCAATTAGCTGCATTCTAATTTTGGAATATTACAGAGTGCAAGAAAGACAGTTCTTGACAGGAGGACAAGCATCGAGGAAGGGAAGTGTGAATTGCTTTCTAGTTTTGGTTCAAATTCACTAGCCATGCAGGGCATGTGTTTGGAGGCTGAAGAGAAGAGGGTGCAATATTCTTATTCATTGTACAGATCAGTTTCAGTATTCTAGAGAGCTTTTGGGGTCCAAAATCTTCTCATTTGGGAGGTGTGATCAGAACTAGATCATGGACAAGAATGATAGCTCAAAATTCAAAGTCCTTGGAAGAGTTTTGAACCTAAACGACCGGAAAGTTCTCGCCACTGCAATTCTCGCACCGCAAACGGTTCTCAAAACTGAGGTCGTATGTCAAAGTTATGAAGGTTTGAAGTCTCCAGTAAACTCCATTTTCAGTTGACCAACTTTGACTTTTGCAAATTGGAAAATTTGTAAAAAGAATATTCCAAGGAATATTCTTGGAATATTCCATTTGGGCTTATCAGAAGCAGACAAATGGCAGCTTGTTATTTTTGGTTTGGTTGACTTGGAGATTGGTGGCCAATCAGTGGGTGCCACGTGGCTAGCCCGGAGGCCGCCATGTGGCCCCAGACCGGAGTATAAACGACATTTTTAAATTTTGTAAGTTGGCATGTTTTGAATCATGGACCTCCCCGCGAACAACACAACGCCCTAACCAACTCATCTACGCATTACATCAAACAAATTATGGTATGCCGCATCTAATTAAAGAAGAGTTGTTCAATGGTTTGGGGTTAGGGGAGCCAGCCCCCCCTCCATGCGTCCAGGTGCTTTGAACCATGGGCTAGGTCAACCAACGTGCTAACCATTCGTGGCTACACCATACAGGTCACATGTAGCATTTTTATGAAACTGTCATATGAAACGGTTTGTGGAACCATGACTTTCGGTTCCGTCCACCTTTTTATGTGGACAGTTGAACAGTTAACGGTCAGCGGAATATCTGCATATGAATGCGCCTATGTAACATTTAATTTAAAAATTAGTCATTCCACCAAACTTGGGGCACGTTCCACCTTTTTTGGATTTATGCCATTTTTGGCGCTGCTAACTGGAGTTCATCCAGTTTTGGAGGAGGTTTTTCAGTGACGCTGGGAAAAAATTCGTTTTGGTCATAACTCTCTCAATTTTCGATCAAAAAAGATGAAATTTTAGTCAATTTTGGCTCTCTTCGACCTTATGAAGAATTTGGGACAGGTTTTAGGTCTAATGGAGGTGATATTGAGCAGATTTTTCTTCAGGCAAGATGAAGGAGCCATCAAGGCCACCATGAGACAAATTCAGTTTGAGGCCTAACTAGGGGATTTAGAGTCCTTTTCCAGAGTTCCAATAATAAATTGGATATATCAGATGTTTATAATCCGATGAAATGGTCTTCAGAGCCTGTAGAGAACTTTTGAAGGCCGAAAATCTTCAGTAAATTTCCAGGGGCCATTAGTGCCAGTTTTTTCCAGCAGCAGTGCAGGGCTTACAAAGAGTTGTTCGAGACCATATGCAATGAACCAGTGGTAATTATTGACTGAAAAAATCATTCTAAATATATTTACAGAGGTTTCAGCAAGTGTTAAAGACTTTTAGAGGTTGAAAACTCAACAGAGACATTTTCATTAACCCTAGTGCCACGGGGTGTTGATAGGTGATTGAGGCGAAACCAGAGCATCCGGAGGCTATTTTTTATGAATAAAAACTATATATTGACTATTTTAGTAATTTTTGAACCAATGGAATTGGTTTTAGAAAATATTGAGAAATTTTAGAGCTCGAAAAGTTGATGTGAAGTTTTGGGCAGCCCTAGGAAAACCGTGGAGGATAGCCTATTTGGGGAATGTAGTGCTCAATTTGAGTAATTAATCAGTTGATAGTTGATGTATGATGTGTATTGGATATAGAAGGAGTGTTTTCAGTGGCAGAAGTATAATTCTGATGTATTTTGTGCCATTTAGAAGCTCAGATTAGCTTAGTGCACCAACAGAAGGAATCGTGTCACCAAGAGCCTAAAGTTGTTTACAAAGTTCGGACAGCCAATTGAGGGGTATTTATGGTATTTTTAGTCCTTTGGATCATTGTTGTATTCATTGGAATTAAGCATTTACTTGTAAAAAAACTTACCATAATCCCAAAGAGCTGAGTCATGATGACAAAGCTCAAAGGAGACGTAGCCCACGAGATTTTGGGTGAACTCCTAGATTAAAATTACTGTTGTGTTTGAATGATTATTTTCTACATTATGTTGCTATCATACATGTTAAATTACAGCAAGAAAAAATGAAGTTAATACACATAAACAGTAAAATTCATACACCACTTTCAAGTAAATAATTCCGCAAAATTGTCAAGTAAAAGTTAGATCATTTTAATTTAAACTGAGTGGTAGGTTCTTGAAATACATAAAAGTTATCCAGACCATTTTCAGATCGAAAGAGGAGACAAGAGAGCAAATTAAAGCAAAGAACCAATACCCAAGAGAAAGAATGAGAGCATAATTGTCTCAGTTCATAGACAAGCATCATACTAGACTCACTTCAGCCTTAGATGTGGAGAAAGACCAGTTTATCTTTGTTGTCCAACATTCATCCTCCCATCCCCTACCTTTGGGATCCAAGTACAAAGCCTTGGAAATAATTATGAATTTGGATTCCATTCCATTGCTTGATATGTTAAATCTTCACAAGCCCATCGGAGACATGCTGCAAACTGAAGTGCTATGTTGGGAAAAATACTGAGAGGGGGGGGTGAATCAGTATTTACTGCATAATCAAAATTTTTTACTTTTTCATTCCTTAAAACCCATACGCTACTTTCCTTCAGTAAACTAGCGTATATACACGGATCCCCTTTATGAAACTAGCGTATACACAGAGATCTAGATCTGTCATTAAATCTTTACTTATATTATTCCATCATTCATTCATCAGATGTTCAATAAATAGTAAACAGGTGCAGTAAGAACAGAATAAACCATCACACATGAACACCGGGATTTTTAGGTGGAAACCCAAATCGGGAGAAAACCACCGCTGCAGTTGCTCACCCTTCAATATTTTATTATAGAGAAAACATCTTACAACATATGTGCTGGCGCAGACTTGACCAGCACGCGAGCACCCACTGCTGAATTTCGGCCTCTCCTGAGCTCCAACCACGTGGGCCTCGCCTCTCCACAGAAGGCTAAACTGATCATTTACCAGCCTCACACCACGAGCACCCGACCGGCTGAAGGCTACAGCCCTCGGCACCTCTATGGACACGTTTCATCAATTTCTGTGGATCCCAGCAACTTCTTTAGGACACCACTTACGGGCCACATTTCATCATATTTTCGGTGAGACCCTTTCCATGCTTTTAAGCACAAGCATACATCATAGCAACAGATACTTGTCAACACGGATCAGATAGAAAACACGGCCGAACGGATCGAGATGTTTGTACACGCGGCCCTGAGTTTGCATACGCGCTCGCTGCGGTGTCGCGCCTCCCCGCCCCGTCCACAAACCAGCGTATACCTCTGTGTATATTTCATTGCGCATACGCGCTTTCTATTCAGAGAAGCCGCATATATACGCGCTTCCTCCGCGGCAAAGTGGCGTATAGATCTTCAATCATTACAGAGCAGCATACTCCTTCATATCAGATATTCAGTTCAGATTTACCCTTGTACTTCAGACAGATGCTCGCCTAGATGTTCGCCTCATCACAGATCTAGGCCTTCCATAGGCAGATCTAGTAGATACAAGTGCATTTCAGATCTAGATCCCCTTCTTCTTCATTGGTGCATCATACATTCAGATTTATCTTCAAGTGTAACCCTTTCCATTCAGATCAACTTCAGAGAAGTATTCATTCAAGCTCAGACATCTTGCACCCACACTCATGTTTTGCACAATGAATTTCTTCTCCTTATATAGGTTTATCCTTTTTCAATACCATGAGCCCCTTTTTCAATACCATGGGCCAAAACAATACCATGAGCCCAAAACTACCTGGACGGGGTCAATTAGGTGGATCATTACCCAATACAATGGGTCAATACCATGGTGGTTACCCCTGGTTTTGTACTTTTTGAGTGCTTTTGCCCATACGCGACTTGGAACGTTTCTTTCCGCGTGCATACGCGACTTCCCCTAGGCCAATCCGCGTATACCTAGAGACATACTCTTTTTCATCATAGAATTAGCACATGATGAATTCCTTTCTTCATTGCCTTTTGTTCACACTATAGATACATCAGATTTCCTTCATCAACCCATATTCTATCAAGCATAACTTCATCAAGTAAGTTGCCATCCTCTTCATCAAGAGGGTTGTCATTCAAGGACAACACTCAGCATCATATTGTCAACAAACATCATATCATATCAGAATTACATCATTTACCAAGTCCTTCAAGTCAAGAATAACTTTATCAGGTGGATTTCCATCAAGGACAACACATGTCAATAGTCGCATGTCTTCATCTTCATTCAGTGGGTTGCCATCAAGGACAACACTCTGCATCATATTTCCAACAATCTCCCCCTTTGGACTTGATGGCAACCACAATGGTGTTTGATTATCACAACAGATAGGTACATTAAGACACCATGTCACTCTCCCAAATATTTGACACCATTCTTTCTCTTCATTCAAACACCATGTCACTCTCCCCCTTTGACATCAAGGGCAAAGGGCGCATCAAAAACCAACATAATCTTCCCCTTTTCTCCTCATGTGGAAGAAGCGTTCTGCAGATCTGATATGTACTGAAGTGGCCAAGCTCCCCCTGAGTTCATGCTGAATCTTCAAACATATTTTTCAATGAAGTAAATGACTCTATGAACTTCCTATCACCAAAGACTCATACTTACATCAATTATCCATCCAAGTGGATTTACATATAAGACTCAAGTACCCAACCAAGTGGGTTTACAAATTTGACAGGTCCTTACATGACTGAATAATACAATTTTACACCATGGGTCTCAACAAGACCTTTTCATCAAACTACAAATATAACTTTTAAGACCAACACCAGAAAGTCCTCAAGAAGGAGAACATATTTCAGAACCATCATAATACCAACACTGCATTATACTCAGCAAAGTTAATGCTCCCCCTGAATCTGTGCATCCAACCATCCTTTCCAAATGACTAAGGCTCTCCCTTAGTTTGTGCATCCTGAACACTTTCATCACCAACAAATCATCAAGGCATCTTTATCAAAACATTAGAAACAGAATTATGAGAACTGGAACACCACCAGAGATACCAAACAGTATCAAAGATACCAAACAGCACTGCAGCTGTGCTGAAGAGAGCTGACTCCAAGCAAAAATTGTCAGCAATCAGATATACGCGTTTTTCTGTGAATGAACTCGCATACATACGCGACTGTGTTTCAGGAAACCCGCGTATCCCAAGCCATCTTCTAAATTTCAACCAGATCCGATTCTCTGTGAGGCAAAGACAGTGTTCAGCTTCTTTTTGAGACATTTGAATGCTTCCCTGGACTACAGATAGATAGAACAGTGTAGTTGTTTCTTCAAGCATCATCCAATGGTTGTAGCATCAGCACAATAGTAACCAAGCCTTCAGATTCTTTGCAGCATCAATACAATCTTTCCAAGAGAGATTCTCATATTAGAACAACATCTTCTCATAGGTGTCAAGCAATCATCCATGTGGTCCAACATCACCATGATCTTCAAGATTTAACATGAAGTAACATATGTAGGCAAAAGATCTCTCAACCATAGTAACAAACTCTGCATGATTTATTTCTGAATCAACTGACATCTAACTCATCCATGTGTGAGTACAAAAGATACTTATCAGCAACCAGATCTCAAAAACTCATCATAATAAACCATGTACCAAGTCATCATCATTTGAGCATGAGTATCACAAAAATCAAATAATAAGAAGTCATATTGCCAACAATGCAATCATTAGTATTCAACCTGCTGCTCCCCCTAAACCAGTGCTTCTTCCTTAACTTGTGCAATCTGAGACACCTTCAACAGCAAGTCATCAGCAACAATCTCTGCATGATCTGTCCTCATATCTGAATTATAAGACTTTCATCTCAACAATGAATGCTCTTCATCATAAAGCAACCAGGCTTCATCCATAATCTTCAACACAAGAACCCATGTATCATTTCATTATCATGAGTATAACTAGAATGATGCTAACAGTGCAATCATCAGCAGTCAGACTGATGCTCCCCCTGGACCTCTGCTCCAGATCTTCAGCAATCAGATAAATTTTCTTATCATCAATGCATAAGCAGCTGTGTCATCTGGAACTCGCATGTATACGCGACTTTGTTTCATATAACCCGCGTATGGAAAGTGAAATATAGAAAATTTCACATCTTCATCTCCTCCTGCAAATTTACCTTCTGTTCCTGTCTTTTCTTCACACCAGATGCACTGTCAGAAATACATATAACCAGAATAATCAAATTAACCATGAGATTCATCATGCATTGCTCCCCTTGTGACGATACATTACTAGATCTTATAATGTATCTCACATCATTCCTGCAGTCAATAAGAAAGGTCAGCTTCAGAAGCGAATGACTGCAGTAGGGTCAGAATTCCCTACGTTTCTGATCGGTCCTTGAATTGAGTGTTTTCTTCAAGAAAATCATTGTCTTCTAGAGCATCCACAAAAGTATCCTTTTCTTCTCTAGATTCATTCTTATTCCATCCCTCCATCTTTTTCCAGACTTGTTTAAACTTTCTATTTGTGTGCTGGAAGTTATCCAATTTCTCATATCTATTCAGCCTGCATTCCTTTTCTACATGTCCATACTTGTTACAAGAATAACATCTTATGTGTCCAGAGTAATAAGAATTATAATGAGTATTTCTGATCTTCCTTCTTTTACAATTAGCTGCTTTATGTCCATACTTGTTACATGAGAAACAATATCCCTTGAAGCTACCAGAGTACCTGTTTATTTGTGGCTGAATTGTTCTGCTTCTGCAATTTGCAGCAACATGCCCATAGTTATGACATTTAAAACATTCAACGTTCTTGAATGAATTCCTTTGAGAATTCATTATTGTTGGTTGATCTTTTGTTTCTTTCAACACATCAGGTTTTGCATTGACATCTTCTGAATTTTTGGCACTTCCTTGTGAGCTAGATTCTCCTTTAACAGTTTCATGGAAACCAAGACCATGTTTGATAGCAGGAGACCTTTGATTACTCAGAATATTGTCCAAAATGTTAGTACTATCATGAAACCTCAAAATTTTAACCTTTTCTTCTAATTTACTTTTGAGAATATTTACCTCAACCTCCAAGGCTTGACATTGCTTTGTCATGCTTTCTTCTTTTCTTCTTCCATCTTCAACTTGATCCTTCAGATTTAGAATATCTTCTTTCAACCAATCTTCATTTCCTTCACATGTTTGTTGCAGCTCTTCATTCTTCTTATTTGATTTTTCCAGATCTTCTTTGAGAGAGATGATTTCTGCTTCAAGGCCTTCCTTTTCAAATGACAGAGGTTCTTCATTCTTCTTATTTGATGCTTCAATATCTGTTTGTAGAAAGATGATTGTAGCTTCAAGTCCTTCATTCTTCTTGCTTGATTTTTTGAGATCTGCATTTAGATCGTTGATTTCTGCTTCTAGTTCTTTAATACGATTTTGATACTTGTCCACCTGACCATTCAACATTTCTATTTGTTCTTTCATTTGAGAGATCATCTCTTTGTTGATAGAATCTTTCTTATCAATTGCTCTTTGTTGTTCTTCATCTTTGATCTTGAGAGCTTTATCTATTTCCAAAATACTACTTTCACAAACTTCATTATTGTTTGTACCACCAAGATCATGCAAAGGATGACCCCAATCACTATCTGAATCATCTTCTTCTATTTTCTGAGATATCTCCTTGCTTCGAGTAGCCTTCTTCTTTTTCTTCTTTTCCATGAGCACTTGTAGAGCTTCGTCAGAATCTGTTTCATCTTCTTCAATTTTTGCTATACATGATTTTTGAGGTATCTCCTTTCCTTGAGTAACCTTCTTCTTTTGCTTCTTAGCCATGAGCACTTTCAGATCTTGGTCAGAATCTTCTTCATCTTCACTGGACACTTCATCATCATCTTCTTTTGCATAATAACTCTTTCTCTTTTTAAATTGTTTCCCTTTACCATTCTTTTCTTTATAAGGACATTTAGCAGCATAATGACCAACTTTTCCACACTCAAAACATTTGAAGGGAAGCTTACCTTTGAATCTTCCAGTACCTAGTTGGAGCTTTCTCACGAAATTTGCTTCTTCTTCATCGGATATATAGTTGGATTCTTTGACAACTTCCTTTTCCTTTCCTTTTGTAGATGCCTTAAAAGCAGCTTCTCTTATTTGAGAAGGACCTCCTTGTCTCATTTCAAAAGCAGTCAGAGTACCATGTAATTGAACAACAGAAAGAGTTTGCAGATCTTGCCTTTCTTCAATGGCAGAAACTTTAGAGTCAAATTTTGAAGTCAAAGATCTCAAGACCTTTTCCACCAGAGTAGTATCAGCCATGGTTTCACCCAAATTTCTCATCCGATTTACAATATCATCTAGACGAAGAAAGAAACTAGCAACACTCTCATCACTATGCATCTTCAAATTTTCATATTCAATTCTAAGAGTTTGGAGTTTTGCACTTTTTACCTTTGTGTCTCCTTCATAGCTTAGAATGATTTTGTCCCATATGTCTTTTTCCGAATGTAGCTGCATCACTTTAGCAAATTCTGATTCAGACATGCTTCCCAATAAGACATTCACTGCTTTGGCATTGATTTCATACTTCTTCCTTTCTGCTGCATCAGTAGGAATACTTGCCGGATATTGATAACCTTCTTCCACGATTGCCCATACATATGCACCAAGACTTTGCAGATATGCTTTTGTTCGTACCTTCCAGAATATCAGATTGCTTCCATTGAATAGAGGTGGCTTTATAGACATCACTCCTTCTTGACTTCCCATTGCGACGGATCTCCTTCAAGCGATCGAGCTTCTGCAGAAGGACCTGCTCTGATACCAATTGTTGGGAAAAATACTGAGAGGGGTGGGGGGGGGTGAATCAGTATTTAGGGCAAACTAAAAATTTTTACTTTTTCATGCTCTAAAACCCATACGCTACTTTGCTGAAGCCAACTGGCGTATACACGCAGATATCCTTCATAAAACTCGCGTATACACAGAGATATAATTATGCCATTAGTTCTTTACTTATATCATTCCATCATTCATTCATTAGATGTTCTATAAACAGTAAACATGTGCAGTAAGAACAGAATAAACCATCACACAAAGCATCACACATGAACACCAGGATTTTTAGGTGGAAACCCAAGTCGGGAGAAAACCACCGCTGCAGTTGCTCAGCCTTCAATACTTTATTATAGAGAAAACATCTTACAACATATGTGCTGGCGCAGACTTGACCAGCACGCAGGCACCCACCTGCGCTCGTTTACCAGCCTCTCCTGGAAGGAAGCTCCAACCCCCTGACTCGTTTACTAGCCTCTCCTGGAAGGGAGCTACGACCCCCCGATCTCGTTTACCAGCCTCACCTGGAAGGGAGCTACAACCCCCTGACTGAAGGCTACAACCTTCAGCACCACCTTGGACCACGTTTCATCAATTTTCACACTGGATCCAACAAATTCAATAGAACACCACTTGCAGGCCACATTTCATCATATTTTCATACTAGACCCTTTCCATACTTTTAAGCACAAGCATACATCATCAACAGATACATATCAACCCAGATCAGATAGCAGAAACACAGCAGAACAGATCAGATATTTCATACCCCTTGCTTCAGCAAACCCTAGTTTGCATACGCGCTTTTACTTCACTGATGTCGCGTATATACGCGCTTCCGTCCACACAAACCAGCGTATACCTCAGTGTATATTTCATTGCGCATATGCGCTTTTACTTCAGAGAAGCCGCGTATATACGCGCTTCCTCCGCGGCGAAGTAGCGTATAGATCTTCAATCATTACAGAGCAGCATACTTCATCAGATCAGATGTTCAATTCAGATTTACCCTTTTACTTCAGACAGATGCTCGCCTAGATGTTCGCCTCATCACAGATCTAGGCCTTTCATAAACAGATCTAGTAGATACAAGTGCATTTCAGATCTAGATCCCCTTCTTCTTCATTGGTGCATCATATATTCAGATTTATCATTCAAGTGTAACCCTTTCCATTCAGATCTACTTCAGAGAGAAGTATTCATTCAAGCTCAGACATCTTGCACCCACACTCATGATTTGCACAATGAATTTCTTCTCCTTATATAGGTTTTCCTTTTTCAATACCATGAGCCCCTTTTTCAATACCATGGGCCAAAAAAATACCATGAGCCCAAAACTACCTGGACGGGGTCAATTAGGCGGATCATTACCCAATACAATGGGTCAATACCATGGTGATTACCCTTGGTTTTGCACTTTTTGAGCGCTTTAGCCCATACGCTACTTGGAACGTTCTTTTCCGCGTGCATACGCGACTTTCCCTAGACAAGTCCGCGTATACCAAGAAACATACTCTTTTTCATCATAGAATTAGCACATACTGAATTCCTTTCTTCATTGCCTTCTGTACACACTGTAGATACATCAGATTTGGTTCATCAACCCATATTCTATCAAGCACAACTTCATCAAATAAGTTGCCATCCTCTTCATCAAGAGGGTTGTCATTCAAGGACAACACTCAGCATCATATTGTCAACAAACATCATATCATATCAGAATTACATCATTTACCAAGTCCTTCAAGTCAAGAATAACTTTATCAGGTGGATTGCTATCAAGGACAACACATGTCAATAGTCGCATGTCTTCATCTTCATTCAGTGGGTTGCCATCAAGGACAACACTCTGCATCATATTTCCAACATGCTAAAGCATACCATTGCCTTGGAGAAAGAGGAAAGGAGATTGGCTCATATGAAGATCACTTAGAAAAAGTGTTAAAGCCCTTGATACATAGCTAGAGGCCTGAAAAAATATGATAAGAGGTAAGGGAGTCGATCCCAACTCAGCTAAACGGACTCTTCTAAGAAAAACTGAGTTGGAGGTGCAGGAGCTTCGGCGCAAACTGAACATCCCTCATTTAGAACACATCCAAATGGAGGAGCTAGCCAAATTTGAGAAGGAAAAAGAGGCCCTTTCTTAGGCTCTTGCTCAGAAAAAGGAGGTGCTTGCTCAAAAGGAGGAAGAGAACATGGGATTAAGGGAGAAACTATCTAAGCTACCATTGGCTCATGGTAATCATATGTGTTTAGTACAGGTACCAGAGGATCCTCAAAGTGCTCCAGAGAAGATAACCAAGACTTTGGTGGACTTGAAGATGTCTGAGGATGAGACATGTACCACTTGGAGACTCCTGAACGAAGCCAAGGTGGCCTACTCTGAAAACCAGAAGACATTCTCATCCCTCTAGAAAGAGGTAGAGACCCTTTGCAAGGAGGCCTAGGGACACGAGAAGTCGATCAAGGAATTGAAAGTGTAGATTAAAGGAAATATGTCATTGGTGGAAGCCAGGCAGATAGTCTGGACAGAGATCATAGCAGAAGTGAAAGAGAATTGGGAGCTCATCATGCTTTCCAATGATAAAAAGCAATCCATCCGAGACTATAAGGTGCAGCTGGAGGTAAGTCGCAGGGAAGGAGATGAAAATGCAATAGCAGCAAAAAGATACATCAAGTATATCAACGAACTCCCATCTAAAAATCTGAGCATGTGTGGAGTGGTCGATTGGTTAAAAACCATCATGGAGGTTACTAAGATGATCTAGAAAGAAGATGCACACGTAAAAGCATTGGGATATTTAGCAATCGTGACAAAGGGAGTGGAGATGTTCGACCGAGAATGGCTTAAGTTAGTGGAGGTAGGTCTTCCCCCACGATGGGATCAGTTAGGGGAATTGCTTCCCTTAACCACTTATGATCAGAAGATGACCAAAATCAAGTGTAAGGCAGATTTAGCATTGGAGAAGACCTCCCACCTGAAGAAATATACCTTGGTGGCAACATTACGCAAGGAATTCTTTCTCCTTGCCCAGGTCAAGAGATTTTTCACTGCCCACCTTGATTACTTTGAGCTTACTCATCTTCAATCTCTGTTTTGGTTCTTTAGTTCAGTACCTCTGCCCACGGACGTCATCCGACAAAGGTGCTATGAATATGCACATCCTCCAGCTCCTTCCACCTCAGTCGCCTCGCCATTCTGGCTCTTCTACTTCTTCAACTCTACCACGTAGCTTGGGGGGCTCTACCACTCCTCGTCGTAACCATTAATGATATCATGATCAGGCCCATGCAGCCTTTTTTTTTTATTTTCTGTTTCATTTTCAATTGTGTTGTAAAATCGGGTGAAATCACGATTTCACCCTAAGTATTGTTTAAATGTTATGTTTCTGTTGTATTCAATGTCGGAAAAATAGTGTGTTTGATACGATGCATTCATATCACATAATTTTTTATTTGGATAGGAAACTGTAATATCAAGAAAGAATATCCTTCCAAGAAAATATCTGGTTGATGAGCTTCAATGTAAAAAACTATAAAGAGCCAACTCAGTGAAGAAAGAAAGGCTTTGATTTATCTGGAAGTTCTGAGTTCATATTTTGTATAGCACATTTTTAATGTTTGGGATAAGCTCTTAATGCATATCTATAAGAGTGTTTTGAGAAGATAATAATAATGATTTGTTGCAAATGGATTCATATTGGGATTTTAAGCAGTATGTATGCTTCCTCTGTGTATTTTTTTAATCTTCTTATTCAGTTTTACCATATGTTTCTTCAATTATCATGTGTTCGAAATGCTGGTTGTTAATGGTTAATAAATGAATTTACCTGGAGATGGTACTCATAATTTAGTCATTTAGTTACCTTAATTAGGCTCGACACAGGATTTATGTCTCATAAATCATATCACGACTTCTTTCTTCTTAAGTCTGTGAAGGGTAGATTCTTACGTCTCAGTAAGCCTGCCTCACTCTGACTTGCCTCCTCCCATTCATCCAAGCGCTCACCCTCTTTTATCTCTAAAATACATTCACTGGTTTCATATCCGGCCCTTTTAAAACATTTGAACTTCATAACGGCCTTAGGCCCATTCTGAGTTATTTACATCATACAATTAGAGTTAACACCATTGATTTTCTCCCATTTTCATCTAGAACCACTAAGCATCTAACAAAGGTTATATCCAGGGAGGTCCCCCAGAACATAAGATAATCCGATTAGACCTCCTATTCTTAAGATGTCATAGGCACTAGTCTGTTGCAACTCAAGGCCGTCTCTAGGAACGACAACAGAAGGACAGGATGGAGGCAGTGCTTGAGGATAATAGAATGAACGCTTTCATAGATGCTGAAGTCTCGCAGCCTACAACAGCAGATGTTCAAATTCTTGATGCATGGAAGAATAATGTTGCAAAATCGAGAAGGATCTTGTTAGAGGGAGTTCGGGACCATATTGCCTCAATCCTCCATGGGGATGTGACTCCATATGCAATGCAGAAAGCCTTAACAGATCTGTATCAGAATATAAGAGACCACATGAAGCTGGCATTGAAAGACAAGCTCAGGAATATCAAAATGGAGAAGGGTCACAAGATCCATAAATACTTGACCAAGTTCACTCAATGTCGTTACGAGCTTGGAAGTGTTGGGTTCAGTATTTCCATGGATGATTTGGTTAGCATAGCTCTTTTAAGCATTCCTAAAAAATGACATAGCTGCTAGGAATCTGTTAATGGGAGGTAGAAGCTGCTAGATTGGGAGTGACTTTGGTCCGATTTGGCACAAGAAGAAATCAAGCGGAGCACCAGAGAAGGACCCTCTTCAAATACTAATGATGAGGAAAATTGTACCTTAGCTGGCAAGGTGAAGAAAGCAAAAGGGAAGACGTCCCATTCCAAATCCAAGACCAGAAAGGCAGGCAAGAAACGAGACTTGTATAAGGTTAAATGTTTCATTTGCCATGAGCATGGACAATATGCCACAAATTTTCCACAAAAGAAAAACAACAAGAAGGCCTCAAGAGGAATAATGGGTGAATAATTGGCTTCACGATTTGAGTTGGACTTCATCCTCGTCACATGTTTTATCAAGATAGATACCCTTTGCAGACAAAGGTGATCTCTCTATCCCTAGAGTGGGTCTAGCAACACGAGATTCTTTCTAACATAAGATTTCTTAACTAATGTTACATTGAAAAGAGGAAAGAGACATAACTACCTTTTTCCAATCACTATCCTTGGATCTGTTGATGGTGACCTCGTTCCACGATCCTTGTGGGCCCACTTCTTGCTACTAATATCGCGCGAATACCTGCAGATGATCAAGAGACAACAGAAAATGTGATACAATACATAATAAATGTAAACACTAGCTATCTAGCAGATCAAGGTGTACCAGAATATTTGCCTAATCCTGTAGACAAAGATAGAAAGAAAACATCAGATGTTATTATTGATAAATTACAAAAGGAGAACTTACAAACATGCCTTGATGTTGGAGGCATCCTTTGGTAAAAATCTGAGTCCTTCACCTAGGTTAGAAGAATTCCTTCTCTCGTGCACTTAGGCTTAATCACAATTCTAGCATGAAAAAGGATGAGAGTTCAGACGAGTCTGACAATGATCAACCAAACTCTAAATTTGGAGGATGAGGGATGTGAATTTATAGCGAGGGAGGGGAGGTTGGGATCCCATGAAAGGAGAAGGAAGGCCCACTTTCTATGGTATTATCCCCCATGGATGAGATCAAGGCTCTAAAATGAGAGAGATCAACCTTATCATCTTTGTTCAACAACCAACTCACCGCGCTTGAGCTTGTAAAGGTCAAAGCTTCTACTCCATTTAAGGAAGCACTGCCAAAAAGGGGATTAGCATAGTTTTCCAAGAAATTAGGGCATTGATAATGTTGGGAGAACTGTGAAAAGGACATCAGCACGGTCATGGCACCAGGAAGAGCGCTGACCCAGGAAACTAGGAATTTGACCAAGTTTTCTTCAGTAATATTTCAAGGAAGTATTCTTTGGATATTCAAGGGGATATGTTAGCATATTTCTTGATTATGGAAACATTGTACAGGATCTGTCACGTGGCATTTCAAGATGAGGGACGAGAAAATTAGCATTGTGACAAATTATTATGTAACAACATGCATGGTGTCATCAGTGTTGGGATCTATGTGGTACTTGGATAGTGTTGCCTCATTCCATATGATCGAAAACAAAGAACTATTCAACAACTTGGAGGAGAAGGATCTCCATAGGCACATCAAGATGGGTGATGACGGGAGGTGTAGCGCTACCGGGATTGCTATAGTTACTTTCCATAGAGAGCTAGGTAAACACATCATACTAAAATATGTCATGCATGTACCTTGTTTAAAGAATATTTTGTTTTATGTTGCTAAGTTGAAGATCATGGATATGATGTTATTTTCATTGAAGCAAAGGCTTTCCTTCGTCACAAAGCCATGGTACATTAGAAAAAAATTGGGGTTCGGGTGAAGAACCTCTACAAACTTGAAGTGGATGATTGTGTAGCATTGGGAAGTAAATCAGCATAGGAGATTGGGTCATATACACCACAACGCTTTGAGGATCATGCAGGAGATTTCTATAGGGTTTCCAAAGGGTACACTTGCGCAGAGAGACACATGCAAAGCATAGAAAATTTTAAGGATGGAATAATTTTGTAAATTTTAGAAACTTTGGTAAATATTGCTAGTCCTTAATGTGCAAGCTATAAAATGTTTGGCGATATATTTGTAAAAATATTCAAATTTCTAATGATTTTATACAGTCTGTAAAAAAATTTTGCGATTTATAAGGTAAAATATGTTTATACTATAAAATTTGGGCGAATAATTTTTAAAAATAATGGAAGTTAGCGAATATTTTTTTTGGAAAAAGCATGGAAAATTAGCCCACCTACGAATATTAGCCCCTAAAATATTCCCTGATGCAAAGGGTTTATTATGGGGAAGTATACAAAGGCCACCTTTCACGATAAGGAAATCCGAGCAGTGGAAATCCTTGAAATAATTCACTCAGACGTGTATGGACCGCTCTCAACAGCTTCCAAAGAAAAGCACACGTATTATGTAATTTTTGTTGATGATTTTACAAGTAGGTGTTGGATTTTCTTCAAGCAGAATAAAGATCAAACGTTCTCCAAGTATTGTCAGTTCAAGGCACTTTTCGAGAAATATATAGGGAAGAAGGTGAAGTCTCTGACGAGCGACAATGGTGGTGAATACATCTCTAACGAATTCAAGAATGTCTTGTTGTACATTGGATAAGCCAACACTCCCTGTGTGTTTCGCAATATGGACTAACCACCTCTCATGGATCCTTATCTCTGGCGATACGATTGTTGACGAATACCTACGGGTTTTGGTTTAATGATAATCGTGATTCCCAACAAGTGGTATCAGAGTGTAGGTCACGAGTTCGATCCACACCTGAATCACTTTGGGGGGAGATTTTTGGACATTGCATAAACCAATACTCCCCATGTGTTTTGCAACATGGACTAACCGCCTCTCATGGATCCTTATCTCTGGCGTTGTGATCATTGACTAATACCTTCAGGTTTTGGTTTAACGAAAATCGTGATTCCCAACACTTATGTGCCTCAGAAGGAATTCGAAGAGAATTGATTACACCTCATAACCCACAAAAAAATGGGGTTGCGGAGAGAAATAACAAAACTATTGTGGGAGCAACACTAACTATGTTGCATAATCAGGGCCTAGTGTTGCATCTATGAGAAGAAGCTTGCAATACAGTAGTATTTGTGTAGAACAGAAATCCTCATTGGATACTTGGTATGAGTACACCAAAGGAAGATTTTTCAAGTAAGAAAATAGATGTCTCATATTTTAAAATTTTTGGTTCATCTGTCTATTGCCACATGACCAAAGATCTTAGGAAGAAGCTTGAGCCAATAGTAGAGTTGGGAATATTTGTGGGGTACATTGATACACCTCACAACTATCAGGTGTACTTTCCAGCACATCGGATGTCAGTAGTCAGAAGAGATTTGAAGTTTGATGAAGAAAAATCCATGCGATTGTCCCTTAATAGGGAGCTTGAGTTGCATGCAGTTGAGGAGCTCCAAAAGATGAACATTATGATGTGGAGAAACCACAAGCAGAGGGACGCAGAGTGGTAGAAACCACTCATGTAGAGCCATCCACTAGAGATGGAAGGAAGAGCACCAGAGAGGCTAACAGATTATTGTTGGATGCAAGGGAGAATGTGGGAGCACCCAAATCATAGTGCAGGTAGAGAAGGTCCCCAAAGCAGTAAGTTGGATACATGGCTCTTATGAGTGGTACACTAGATACATGGCTCTTATGAGCGGAGGATGCTACTTCAGGTGAAGTAGTGGACGCTATTGTTTACACACAGCTGGTGGGTTCACTCATGTATTTGGTGAACACACGACCCGACATATGTTGCGCAGTTAACCAGTTGATCCAAGTTATGTTTAAGTCGAAAAATTGGAAGGCAGGGAATAATGGGTAGTGATACATTGTGATAACCATAGTTGCATCAAACTCTCGGTTAATGCAGTATTCCATGACAAGTCCAAGAATATTGATATCTGGTATCACCATCTCAGAGATTGCATTCAGATGAGGATCATGTCATTAGAGTATGTTCCCATTGAGGAGCAGGATGCAGACATATTGATGAAGGCGTTGGCAAGAAGAAAATTCGAATTCCACAGAGATACGAATGGGGTGGCAGATAATCCATTTCTTGTTGAGAGGGAGTTTTGAAATGGAACCAAGAAATAGCACCCCGAAATGGGGCTTCTAATTTAATTTTCCCTTAATTAAATTAGAAGAGAATTTTAATTTCATCTCATAACAACTTGTATTAGTTAACTAAGTCACAATGAATGAGTTAGCTTAGGAAATTCGAGTTGACAGTGAGAGAGGATGCATGTAGAGTGATTCCATGATTTAAGGGGGTCCAAATGTAGTTATGAATCAGTTGTAATTATTTAACTCAATTAATTGAGTTAAAAACAGTTTAACTAGTTCTAAATGAGTGATGAACTAGAGATAGGTCCAATGAATTAAATCTGATTTATTTCACAATGAGTGATCAATCAGTTAATGGGTAATTCACAATAAATAGATGTCGCATGTCAGTTTCGAGGAAGACCCACTTGAGACAAAGCTTAAAGGGAACATAACTATCGGTTGTATAATTAGAAAATTGTACATTTCAGTTATAGAGTTATTTGGAGACCTTGGATGGATTGCGTAGGCAAGACAAGGGATTTTCCTATCTAATAGGGATTTAATTCCTCAAGGGATTCATGAGCAAGGAAAATTGAGCAGACACAAATAATTGGCTAAGTATTTGTCTGATTTTTCCTAGATCAATGTGAGACAGTTGGTAGAGTGCAGAAGTTCTCTTGTGAGAGAAAGCATTGTATTGTTTCATGATCCTTAAATTTATTCAATATATAGATAGCAAGGTTTTAGGTAGTGTGCTTTCCCCAGATACACCTTATGTCGTGTGATTAATTGTTTCTTTCACTTACTTTTTTATGTGATTGTGCGATCCTGTTAGTTTCCATAATTTGTAGAAGGATTTAGTATCTTGTTTTAGTACATCATAAAATCAGATTGAATCCCATTGGTATAATTTCTACATGGTATAAAAGCGCCAAGAATCACAATAACAAGAGAGGAATATATATATTTTTTTTATCAAGTTCGAATTTGTAGATATATTCTTCAGTATCTGTAATATCCCCAAATTGGGACTGCTAGAAAGGCATGCCTGAAAAACTCATTTTTTAGGAATGTATGCTACAACACTAGAAATAAGCCCTTGGATCCCTTAGATCTGATAATCTAAGACCCAAATCCAAGAGGATATCAGAAACAAATCTTTCTAGGTGGGTTAAACAGATCTCCCACACCTAGTACAGCTGGAAAATTTCCCAAAGAAGGGACTGCAGCACTATGTGACACAACTACTTAGAAAATAACGCAGTTCAGCCAAATAAATGTAGGAGGCCAATATGTAGGCTCAATCATATGATTTACATCAGCATATCAAGATTATATTGAGCCCATACATCATAGAACATAAAGTAGGAAACTTTACATGAAGACATGCTTAAAATAAGAGGCTACAACCATATGATATGACTGTACAAGCTTGACAGCGTTATTTTATTAGTTGAAAAGAGCTGTATATTACACTTCGTATCTAGAGCATATTTGTGTATAAAAAGATAGATATATATCAGATCTGTACACTATAGAGTCTCCTCTTTCAAAGCCCCTTGGGGTTTTCAACAGAAAATATAGTACATGGAGTAGATCTGAGATCTAATGTAGCTCATCTACAGAATGATTCATAATTTCTAAAGAAAATACATCAGTATTCACATCATATCTGAATGGAACATGGATTAGATCTGTAATCCACGAATCACCACAGTGAAGGGTAGATTCCCAACACTAGAGATCTCTCCTCCTTGAAGTACCAAAAGACCCTGCAACTTTCTCTTTGCAAATAACACAGTTCTAGAATATGGACTGTGTTGTAGGCTATAGAGCATGATTTGGCGTCAAGCCAAGATCTAAAAATGAGCTCTCCTCATCCAATACTCTCTTGCCAGGAGAATAGAAGGCTTTCCCACTAAAAAGAGGCACTAGAATGGATTAGATCTGAACAGATCTAGCCTCCACTTGTTGCAGCTTACAAAGACAACCAAACCCTCAACAAGATATGTGTTGTAGTTGGAAGAAGAGCTTGGCCAAATTCCTGATAGTGGTCAAGAAATGCAAGACCCCTCCAAGAGGCCTCTCAAGGAAGAGGTGGGATTCCCGATCAGGAACACCCTAGTGCTAAACAACACTATTCTCAACTAAACAGTTAGAGAATGAGAAGTTTCTAAGCAAAAAAATCCTTCAAAAATAATATCTTCAAAAACCTCCTCATGTTGCCTTCCCCTTACTTTTATAATATGAGAGTTTGCAAAACCCTAAACCACCTTCAATAGACTCGTCCCTTTCACACAAGAGATCTTCAACTAGAATTACGTTGTGCCTTATTGATGAGAACTCATCCAATACAACACTGTAGATTTGCTCAAGGTTGACCCAGTCAAGATGATTAGCCCCTTTCACACCTAAGGGTGTTTATTTACACAACCAAGGTTTATCCTTTTTCATATTTTGCATTGATTTATTCTTCATTGGGAGTTTGATTAACCTACTTTGCACATTTATTCATCTAACTAGATTTTTAAAGAAAAAATAATATCCCTATTAGTTGCATGCTAATTTAGGAACACTACAGTCTTCCCCTCCCAAATGTTTCTTGTCCTCAAGCAACTACAAGGGTGCTACAAAATCTCCCCTCCTCCTCTTATGGCCTCTTCATTCATCGGTCTCCACCATTGCTTCATATTTCATGCAATAATTCTGTCTTCCAATGGTTCCTCCCAAGTGTGCAAGTTGGCCTTTGGTGGATAAACCAAATGGCTCTCATCATGAAATAAAGGAAGGTCTATATGGAAACCTCCCTGTTGATCAATGGCCTCCTCAAGATAGAAGTGATGGAAATCATGGGGAATTTCATCATCAATGAAGGACTCACACCTCCATGCTATCATATAAATGAAATGAATTACCTCTCAGCTTGGTAATTCAAAGTAAAGCTCCTCCCAATTTATCATGAGAGTCATGCCCCAAGTGCTCCAATCAATCATATGGTCCACCTCATAAAGAAACAAGTGATCTACTACAGTGGCCATATAGTTTCCCATGCTTCCCTTAGAACATGTAGTGCAAAAAATGTAGGAAATTTCTCTCCCCAAGGACACATCCAACATATGTGTCTCTCCTCCAACAATGTTCCCAACAAAGATAAGAACATATTCAGCATATGGGATCATAATTAAGGTCATGCTAGCTGCCATATGCAACAAAGGAGAAGGAAAATGGTCCCTCATGCGCAACCAGTGCAGTTTTACTCCTAACTGCCATAGAATATGATATGGAAAGTGTTTTCCCCAACACTTTTTTGCTGCCCCATCCTTCTTGCATGCTTGGAGAAGGTGTATGATGGTTGGTGTTAATGAATCACACCATGAAGAGTACATATTCTCTCCAATATCTCCCAAGGAATGGCCAACATCACTATTGTTCATGGCCCAAAGTGGCTCATGAAGCCCATAAGAAAAAGTGCCCCCTCTAGGAGCCAAGACCTGCACATGAATGTTAAGAAAATGAAAGTGTATAAAAAATATATCATGGTGTCCAGCAATACAATTTTTATCATATACTTGTTTTAAATCAACAAAGCGGCTCATGGATGAGCTCCTCCTCACACTCAATGAATAAGGAATTGGTAATGATAACTCTTCCAAACAGCTATGTTCCTCCTCAACCAGCAAATGATCCATGCACTTCCTCATATGAGAGTGCATCTCCTCTTAAAAATTTTCCCACATGAATCCATCTAAGATAGTATGATATGCTCTAATGAAACCAGTGGGTTTTGAAAGAAATATCTCATAGGTTGCATTGAGTAGTTTCTCCTTGAGCTTGGAGTTTCTATCCAAATAGATTCGATCATGGGAATAAATGAATCCCTAAACTACTTTATACCTCCCATCCATCACTTGCCCATCAATAATCTTACATGTGAAAAGGTCCTTGGATTATTCCATCAAGAGTTGGGAATCCCAATAAGGATCTAGGCTTCCCAACAATGACAGTGCTGTAGAAATCTGAAATGCAGCCCCTGTCATAGCATTGCTCTCCTTTTTGACATGCTTGATGTCAAAGTCACATGTTGGAGTACTATCAACTTCATTTTTCTGCTTCCTTTGCAGCTGATCGTGCTCAAGACAAGATTGAAGTAGATGGAATTCAACCTCCCCTTGGAAAGTCCTTGTCTTCCAAAACTTCCTCAATGTGGCCCATGCATGCAAGTGTGTTGATATCCTCTTGTCATGTTCAAAAATCTCTTTTGTGAATGAAAATATCACTGGCTGCCCCAAATATATGGAGTTTCCATATGACATCATGTCTATGCCATCATAGACTTTTGAATTCTCCTTTTTCAGCTCAAATAACTGAGTGGGAGATAGCAATATCCAATTCAGAAAATTGCTTATCTCTCTTTTGGATCCATGAAATATTCTTTGCGTTGTGCTAGTTTCTCCCAAAGCTCCTTCCTTAGCCAAGTATGTATATGCTGCCCATAGTTTATAGAACACTTTAGTTTTCCTCCCATCAGGAGGTCTTCCTGATGGAAAGCCTCCATGTAAAGAGACATCAAGGCATAGAGCAGGATGTGTATGTGTGTGGATAGATTTGTCCTTGCCTTTATTACATAAATCCTCTTGCCTTCTTTGTACATCAAACTTTTAAAATAGAGAGGGGTATATGCTCCTCATCATGTGATCATCTTTCCCTCCTCTTTTCCTTCTTCTATCTTCAAGTTCTCACCATTTGAAACAATATAGAATCTATTCCACCATTGATCATCATATGCAGAAATTAACTCAATTGCATGCACACATTAAAACCATAAAAATTCACACACATTAACACAGTGATTTACGGGAAATCTTGAAGCTAAAAACCCCAACTAT
Organism: Pinus albicaulis; assembly: GCA_034641835.2. Classification (NCBI taxonomy): domain Eukaryota; kingdom Viridiplantae; phylum Streptophyta; class Pinopsida; order Pinales; family Pinaceae; genus Pinus; species Pinus albicaulis. Next base: position 1,447,069,965 of record CM076572.1, on the reverse strand, counting down.
CTGTATATAATATATTTCATATAGATCATGTAACAATCCGCATACAAAGCTTCTCACAAGCTCTCAGTACAATCCAATCGCTACACACTAATCAGGCTAGATCTTGCAAATCCATGGACAGATCTTTGCCACCTGCTAGCCTGCCTCTACTACGCAATCCCTGCTGAAGAATGGCTCTGAATGAACTCAAATTTTTCCAGCCTTTCTCACGCAATCCTCATTGGCATCTCCACCAATGTGTGGTGCAAAATCATACAACATTGTAGTCACAACTGATAGTCTACTTGCCATTTCACCTATCTCTTCACTGGTCTCCACTAAAACTGTCCATGCACTGTAGTTAACTGATGTATTCTTCAGTTGATTAATGATTTAATATTTAGTGAATTAATTATTAATTAATTCACACCACTCTCACTAGTGTATCAATTAGTTAGACTAGATACAACTAGCTCAATTGTGTCTAACTGAGTTAAACTGAACACAACTCCACCAACTACCTCAATAACTCCACAAAACTCTGTCACATGAGTTCTAACTGAAGTCTCCATGCAATAGCTCCACTTAACCCTCAGGAATAGCGTAATTCCTTCTGTCAGCTCCTGTGCCACATCTATGCACTTAACTGAAGTGCTCCAAGAGAATAAGTTAATGTTTATAGTCCAAATATTATTAAGAGCTAATAATATTCGACATATCTATTTTTAGACTGGAAATCTAAAAATATATTCCGCCCAATATGTCTAAAAATATAAGTCCATCTATTTTTCCAACTTAACCAACCATCCACAAATAGCATCTTGCAACTCATAGAATATGATCGACATGTCTAAAAATAGACATAGTCTAAAAATAGACATAGTCTAAAAATAGACATAGTCTAAAAATAAACTTGTGCCAAAAATAGCCTGCGGGCCTACTTAGTGAAGGCGACTCTTTTCACTAAGCTCATCATCTTGTTGCAATCTTAACACTCCCTCTCAACAAGATAGGGATTATCTGCCACCCCAATCCTGCCTCTATGGTATTCGAATTTGCTCCTGGTGAGTGGCTTCGTCAAGATATCAGCATCCTAATCCTCTGTAGGAATGTAAGAAAGTAACATGATCTTCCGCTGCACACAAACTCTGATATGATGATACCAGATGTCAATGTGCTTAGATCTATCATGAAATATTGGATTAACCGAGAGTTTTATGCAAATCTGATTATCACAATATATCACAGTAGGATCTAAGTGTGAACCGAACAACCCGACCAAGATCTTCCTCATCTATATAGCCTCGCATGCAGCCAAACTTGTTGCCATGTACTCGGCCTCCACTAAACTGAGTGCCACAGATCTTTGTTTCCTGCTGTACCAAGAAAATGCTATAGAATTTATACTGAAAATCCCTCCAGATGTGCTCTTTCTGTCTGTTGGGCTCCCTGCCCAATCTGCATCCGTGAATCCATGCAGCTTCACCTCATCCAACTATCTGTGCCATAATCCATATCCCGATATGCCTCTGAGATATCTCAATACATGCTTCCCCGCATTCCAAAAGAGCTTGGTAGGCTTAACCATAGATTGTGAAAGCTGGTTAATAGCATAGCATATGTCTGGTCTTGTATTGACTAGATACATGAGCGAACCAACCAACTGTTGGTAAACAGTGGCATCCACTACCTCTGCCGATGTAGCATCCTCTTTCCTCCAACCACAAGGAAGAGGAGTGTCGATAGGCTTGCAGCCTTGCATGTTGAACTTCTCCAGTATCTCCCGGGCATACTTTCCTTGAGACACAAACAGTCCATCACTGCGCTGCCAAATTTCCAATCCCAGGAAATAATGAAGGAGGCCCAATTCCTTCATCTCAAACTCCTTTGCAAGATCAGCCTTGCATGAGAGTATCAACTATTCATCACCCGTCAAAATCAAATCGTCTACATAAAATACAATGATCAACAACTTACCCTCCACCACAATCTGGTATAGGTTCGGATCCGCCTCACTCTTGGTGAATCCAAGACCGGTGAAATAACTGTCTATCTGTGTGTACCAATCACGAGGTGCTTGTTTCAACCCATACAGCGCTCTTTTTAGCTTGCACACATGCGACTCACTTCTAAAGATATCGAAACCTTTGAGCTGCTCTATGTACACCTCCTCCTCAGTGACTCCATTGAGGAACGCAGTCTACACATCCATCTGATGAATGTGCCAACCCACCTGCGCTGAGAGAGATAGGATGCTCCGTATGGAAGAATACCTTGCGACAGTTGCAAAGGTTTCTTCATAGTCGATCCCCTCAATCTGTGAGAAGCCCCGGGCAAAAAATCTTTCCTTGTACGTCTCGACGCTCCCGTCAGCTGCTTGCTTCACTTTGTAGATCCATCTCTAACCTACCACTGATTTCCCTTCCGGCCTTCGGACAATCTCCCATGCAATGTTTCTGACAATCGAAGTATACTCTTCCACCATGGCATCTACCCATGTAGGGTCCTCCACAACTTCCTCGAAAGAGGATGGCTCTGTCATGACACACTTGCTCATCAGAGCCATGTATCCAGTATATCATTCAGGTGACTGTCTCTGTCTGTGCTGTGATGTAGGTGCTCCTACAATCTTCTCTACATCAAGATTCAGTCACTCAGCTTCTATAGTGTGCTTCTGCCCTCTGATGGTTGGCACTGCATGAGTGGTTTCTTCCACTCCATGAACCTCCTCTTGTGGCTGATCCACATCTTGAGGCTCATCCTTAGGAACTAATAGCTCCTCATCTACATGCAAGTGTGGCTCCCTCTCAAGCGAACACTTTATGGCTTTCTCCTCATGAAATTTGATATCCCGTCGCACAACAGTCTTTCGACTGTCTAGCAAATACACACAATAGTTGTGGGGTGTTTCTGTGTACCCCACAAATATCCCAAACTCTATGGTCAGCTCCAGCTTCTTCCTGGCATCCTTCATCACATGAATGTAAACAGGTGAGCCAAAAATATTCAAATGAGAAATATCAGGCTTCTTACCAGAAAACGCCTCTTCGGGTGTACTCATGCCAAGTACTCTATGAGGACAATGGTTTTGCACATAAACCGCAGTATTGTAAGCTTCGGCCCACAAGTGTATGGGAAGGCCCTGATCATGCAACATCGCCCCATGCAGCACCCACGATCGTTCTGTTATTTCGCTCCACGACCCCATTCTGCTATGGGTTATGAGGCGCTATGATCTCTCTTTGAATTCCTTCTGCGCTGCAAAATTCCTTGAATTCGCCAAAGATGAATTCACCACCATTATCACTCCTAAGAGCCTTCACCTGCTTCCCTGACACTTTCTCCACCAGTACCTTGAACTCACAGAACTTTGAGAATGTCTCGCTCTTCTTCTGCATGAAGAAGATCCAGCACTTATGAGAAAATTCATCAACAAATATCACATAATACCTTTGCTTTGCTGTCAAAGCTACTGAGAAAGGTCCACACACACCTGTGTGAATTCTCTTAAGGATCGTCATGGCGCGACTATCCTTCTCATGAAAGGTGGCTTTCACAAATTTTTCCCTTGCACTGATATGACTGCACAAGTGTACCCTTGGGAAGCCCGGTAGAAATCTGCTACAAAATTTTCAAAGCGCCATGGTGAAGATGGCCCAATCTCCTGTGCCACAATTCGCCCTAATCCCGGCTCACCAATGCTCCTCCTTTGCCTCCCATTGCTGTGCAGCCATCTACCTGCAATTTATAAAGGTTCTTAACTCGAACCCCTATCCTCCAAGTTTCACCAGTTGCCTTACTGCGCAGGAAAGCCTTTCCCTTGCTAAAGACAACATCATATCCCTTGTCTTCCAACATCGCCACAGAGATAAGATTTTTCTTCAACCCTGGAACATGCGTGACATCCTTCAAGATGAAAGGTTTGCCAGACTCCCTCTCAAAGGAAATGGTCCTGATACCAGTCGCATTGTATCTACCATCATCACCCGTCTCGATGTGCACTCCAATATCCTTCTCATCCATATCAGTAAACAAATCTTTGTCTCTGGTCATATGGAAAGACGCATCATTGTCAAGAAACCACACTGATCCCATCACACTTGAGACCAAGCATGCGATCAGTGAAAATCCCAACTCAAACTGCGAGGCTAAGGCCTCTCAAGTTACAGATCCAGCAGCCTGCTTATTTTTCTTCTTCTGTGGACAATTAGTGGCGTAATGTCCGTGTTGGTGATAGTGAAAGCACTTCACATTGGACATGTCCTGCTTCTTGCCTTTCGCACCGGATTGAGAAGTATTTTTCTTACTCTTCCCCTTCCTTGCTTTGGCAGCCAAAGCGAAATTTTCTTCATCTTCATTCTTCGATGAAGATACATCCCTAGTACTCTGCCTTATCTCCTCCAGCACAAGATCCGACCAAAGTCGCTCCCATCCTAACAGTTTCTCCCGACCATTGACAGAGTCCTCATAGGAATGCCAACTCTTCGGAAGCCCAAGGAGAGCCAAGCTCACCAAGTCCTCTTCATCTACAGTAACCCCCACACTTCCCAGCTCATCCCTGCACTGGACAAACTTCGTGAGGTACTTGGGTATACTCTCGCCCTTCTCCATTTTTATTTTCCTGAGTTTGTCCTTGAGCGCCAGCTTCCTCTGGTCGCTCTTGCTTTGGAACAAGTCTGTCAAATATTTCCACATCAAGAACAGAGAAGATTTACCATGAAGGTTGGACACTATGTGATCCTTCACATCTTCCAACAGAATCCTTCGACATTTTGTTGTCTTCTTTTGTCATGTGTCAAGTGCGGCAGCATCGCTAGAAGCAGGTTTTGGAATTTCTGCATCTATGAACTCCTTCAACCCATTATCCTCCAGCACCACCTCCATCCTGTCCTTCCCTGCAATATAATTCGAGTTGCCCTCAATGGCATACTCCAATCACAATCTGTTGAAAGACATCTCAACTTTGACACCAAGAAAACACTAGTGCAAATTCGAATTCCACCAGCACAAAACTCAACCGCTTCAATGCTTTGCAATTGCTCCAATGATCAAAGCTCTGACCATGTAGAAATTATATAACTGATATGTTATATGTCTAAGATTCTCCTGATCATACACTATTTGACTTCATGCACAATACAGAATCTATTCCACCATTGATCATCATATGCAGAAATTAACTCAATTGCATGCACACATTAAAACCATAAAAAATTCACACACATTAACACAGTGATTTACGGGAAATCCTGAAGCTAAAAACCCCAACTATCTGTATATAATATATGTCATAGAGATCATGTAACAATCCTCATACAAAGCTTCTCACAAGCTCTCGGTACAATCCACTCACTACACACTAATCAGGATAGATCTTGCAAATCCATGCACCGATCTTTGCCACCTGCTAGCCTGCCTCTACTGCATAATCCCTGCTGAAGAATGGCTCTGAATGAACTCGAATTGGTACAGCCTTGCTCATGCAATCCTCATTGGCATCTCCATCAATGTGTGGTGCAAAATCATACAACACTATAGTCACAACTGATAGTCTACTTTCCCTTGCACTGTAGTTAACTGATGTATTCTTCAGTTGATTAATGATTTAATATTTAGTGAATTAATTATTAACTAATTCACACCACTCTCACTAGTGTATCAATCAGTTAGACTAGATACAACTAGCTCAACTGTGTCTAACTGAGTTAAACTGAACACAACTCCACCAACTACCTCAATAACTCCACCAAAATCTGTCACATGAGTTCTAACTAAATTATCCATGCAATAGCTCCACTTAACCCTCAAGAATAGCGTAATTCCTTCTGTAAGCTCCTATGCCACATCTATGCACTTAACTGAAGTGCTCCAAGAGAATAAGTTAATGTTTATAGTCCAAATATTATTAAGAGCTAATAATATTCAACATATCTATTTTTAGACTGGCAATCTAAAAATAGATTCTGCCCAATATGTCTAAAAATAGAAGTCCATCTATTTTTCCAACTTAACCAACCATCCATAAATAGCATCCTGCAACTCATAGAATATGATCGACATGTCTAAAAATAGACTTGCGCCAAAAATAGCCTGCGGGCCCACTTAGTGAAGGCAACTCTTTTCACTAAGCTCATCATCTTGTTGCAATCTCAATACAACCACCAAGCATAAGCCTTACCCTCAAGATGCAGTGCTACTACTTTGATGGCTTGCTTTTTTGAAACTTGATATTGTTGCACATAGGTGTCTAGCTCCTTCACCCAAGCCCTAACTGGACATTTAGGTGATCCATCAAAAGTAGATAAGAAGAATCTACTCACACCATGTTGCTTGCTTCTTATTTCCTCCTTGATCTTGAAAAACCCTTAGAAGTTCAAGTGATCTTTGAACTCATTAGATTGAGCCTCATATTCCTGAAAATAATCACCAAGAGTCTCCCTCTTTGGCATATCTCCTTTCTTCTTCCTCTTCTTCATGAAAAAGTGGTTGATAGAGCATTGTAAATATGATGATGTGGTTGAATTCTCACACCCATAAGATGAGAAATTAGAGCTTTCCTCATATATAGATCTTGCAGATATTTTTTAGGGACTTCTATTTCTTTCCCTCTTCATTCCCCAGATTTCTTCCTTCAGCTCATTCATAGCTTGAGAAAGATTTTTAGAGAACTCTTTCCTTTGCAAACTTCCAGTTAAAGGGATCTTACCCTTTTCTTTTGTGTCTTCAATGTAACCACACTTCTTCATCATTATTTTATTTCCATTAAAATACATATTGGCTCTTAAATAAGCACAGGTTTTGCCAAGATAGTTGCTCTAATACCATTGTAATATCCCCAAATTGGGACTGCTGGCAAGGCATGCATAAAAAACTCATTTTTCAGGAATGTATTGTTGAGTCTCAAAAATGTTCTCCATATTCATACATATTTCCATTATGTCATAACCATTTAGCTCTTATTTCATAACCATTTGACCTAAAACTCTACATCAAGTAACCATTTTCATAAATATATGGGTTAGGATCCTTGTTTTCCAAAGTTATTTATTTTATGTATTTTAAGTGAATTTATGATTAGAAACTAGAAAATTAACATAGTTTCATATATCTATATATGTGTTATGAGTTTTGTGACATGTGTAGGTCAAAAGGAGACTTCTAGAAAACCCTTATGTGGCACTCTAAAGCCAAATTCGAATTTGGTTGGAGAAGATTATGGGATCAAGAGGATATGTGTCTCACTTCCTTGTTGTATTGAAACTCTAAGAGGATATGTGTCTCATTCCTCAAGTTGTGTTAAAACTCTAGAAAGACATGTGTCTTATCATTTCTTATTTTGATTGTAACTCTAGAGATGGAGGGAGAGATTCATGGACTCCCATTAATGAGATGACTCCTCATATTTTGTATAAATAGGAGAAGCTTTCTCCTATCATAGGTAATGAGAAAGTAATGAAAAAGTAGATTTGTAACTAAGTTCAAGATGGAATGGGATGTAGATTTGTGAGTTCTTTTTAATAGAGAAATTCAGTTCTTTGATGGTGTTTTGATTACAATTTTAAGGAGCTGAAGGACTTCACCAAATTGGTAGCAGAGGGCCCCTGCTATCAAGGAGGCTTTTACATGTTTTCTAGATAAGTTGCTTTCAATTCTGTTTTGTCATATTTCCTTACTTAGATTGCTTTTTAAAATCATAGCTTTTAGCATAATTTTTCATGACAGCCCGGGCATTTGCATATCTTTTGACTAATGACATGGAATCAATATTGTTCTGCTGTTAATTTATTTTTCTTAGTTTTTGTTTAATTCCGGCACTGCTTTGTTTATTTCATTCTTGCACATTTGTTTTAGTAGTCAGATTTAGATATATTAAATTGCTCATGTCATTTTCAGTTACCTCTGAAAGCCACAGCTTGACTGATGGCAAGGGATTGAAGTATGAATGTATAGTTTGATATTAGTTTCCTTTCTGCAAATTTAGATATATTAAACTGCTCATAACATCTTCAGTTGCCTCCGAAAGCCACAGCTGGACTGATGGTGAGGGATTGTATTATGAAATGTGTAGTTTGATATTAGTTTCCTTTCTGCAAGTTAGATATATTAAATTGCTCATAAAATCTTCAGTTGCCTCCGAAAGCCACAGCTGGACTGATGGTGAGGGATTGAATTATGGATGTGTAGTTTGATATTAGTTTCCTTTCTGCAAGTTAGAAATATTAAATTGTGCATGACATCTTCAGTTACCTCCGAAAGCCACAGCTGGACTGATGGTGAGGGATTGAATTATGAATGTGTGGTTTGATATTAGTTTACTTTATGCAAGTTAGATATCAGTTACTCAAATTGTTTATGGTTACTTCCGAAAATCATAGCTGGACTAATGATGAGGGATCAGAAGACAAGTTGATGTAATTTGATTTAGATTTACTTTATTGCAACTTTTGGATTTCTTTCAGCATAGTTTCTTTTGTGTTTAGATAGCAGCAAGAATAGTTTGGTTTCATGCTCACTAGTTCACTGTTTTGATTTATTAGATTAGCGGCACATTTTTCATTTCAGTAGCACATTTTCATTTCCTTTCAAGTTTTGTCATTGTATGTTTCAAATTCCTTTTTCAGTTTCAAGTTGGTAAATCATTATAAAGGACATCATTGCCTTGAATATCCATAACCATACTTGTCTTTTAGAATTTCATAAAAATCAAAAAACGACAAAAAGTAAGAGATAGGTTATCTTGCACATATAGTGCGCCACACTTCGTCAGCTTACGAATCCCTGGTTGATAATTTATGTTAGCAATTTAGGACACACTAAATTGACCAAACATTTTGGCGCCGTTGCCGGGGAAGTGTAACTAGGTAGCCTTATTTCTTACATCTAAAAAAAAAATTAATAATTCTTGAGTATGCTCTCCTCCTGCACTTTGTGTGATCTGGAGGATCAGAAAAAGGATTGTTATGTAAAAAAAAATTAATAATTCTTGAGTATGCTCTCCTCCTGCACTTTGTGTGATCTGGAGGATCAGAAAAAGAATTGTTATGTGAAAAAAAAAAAAAAAAAGGAGACACAATAAAACTTCATCATTTCAATTGATTCAACAATTAAAAAAATAAAATAAAATTGTTTTCATGAAAAACTTTGATTTCAATAAATTGTTTTGTTTAATGAATATATATGTGTATTTTTAAAATTTTGAAAATATCACATATATAATTTTATTAAACAAATCAATTAAAAAAAAAATGAAAAAAAAAAAATTTAAATTGTTTTGTTACTAAGATATATATGTATATTTTTATTTTTGAAAATATATATATAATTTTAATAACAAATCATTTAAAAAAAAAATCAATAAATTGTTTTTGTTTAGTAAATTACATATGTATATTTTTAATTTTCCAAAATTTAACATGTGTAATTTTATTAACAAAACAATTTTAAAAAAAAAAAAAAAAAAATCATTTTGTTTAGTAAAATTTATATGTGTATTTTTAATTTTTAAAAATATAACATATAGTTTTATTAACAAAAACAAAACAAAACAAAACAAAAAAAAAAAAAAAATTGAAAAACAAAAACAAAACAAATCAATAAACAAAGCCATAGGCAACTCCATGGATTTCATTTTGTACTGCATTCAGAAATTGGTCAGTCAAGTGAACCTAGTCACCCAACCCAGATTGATAAAAAATCAGCTTAAAACCTCAGTCAAAGTCCTGTTTTCAGCATGTTTTTCTGGAAGTCTTTGTTGCCTGAAATTGAAAATCATTAATCCTTTTTATAAAAATTTACAATTTCAAAGAAGAAAAAAAAATGAGAAGAAAAGAAAAACAATCTATGGCTATCTTCAATCCTAGCTTTCGATGTGGCCTCAGTAAAAAATCTGCATTCATGTTCAAGCTTTGACCTGAAACAAACTTACAACCTCCACTATCTTCGCAATAAAACCAATGAGAGTCCAGATTCATACTAACTCCATGATTCGTTTGAAAGGACGATTCCTGGTGCACAATTTGCTGGTCTCAAGAATTGAAGGAATTAATTCATGTGAACTGTAGACTTTATTCTGAAAGGCTCAATACTATTTCTAAAACTGAGGTCCTCGTCAATTTGCAGTTTCCAGCTATACATGTCTATTTGTCACACGCTTTGACATTTACCTGAAACCAAAAACATGTAAATCCAAACGATGGTTGTCTCTACAGAGTTCAAGTTGTCTGAAATGGAATAGCACAAGCTGCATTACGTAAAGAACAGGAAAAGATGAAGAGTTCAGTTATCTGCAATGCTAGGTAGCAGAAACAAACTTGTTAAGAGAAAGTAATGCACAGCTTAGAAATGAAAATAAGAGAAATTTTGAGGAGGATGCCATGATTGTATTGTTCAGTCATCTCTCTGTGCTGTGATTAAATCTTAAAAAAATTTCAAAATCAATTTCACAGCCGAATGTAACAATTCAGGAAAGCGCAAAACAGAGAAAAACGTCAAACTTTGAAAGCACGATTTGGCCAAACGGAGATGAATTTGGAAAAAATAAAACATGGGTTTTTTCGCCAACATGGTCAATTAGATAACCCAGAAACCGTTTTAAGAAATTCGTGGCGATCTGAGAGAAATTCTCGGTTCTTTGAAGGCCATTTTTACCTGCCGCGTGAGGAAAAACGATTTTTTCTGAGTGAAGAATTTGAAAACGGCACTCTGCATTGATAATTCGGTTTCCTGATTTCTAGGAAGAGGAATTCTAATCAAAATCAAACTCTTATCATGGCATTCAATGCACATTCCACTCATTTTTGAATTTAATTCAATTTCGTTTTCTGAATGTTGGATTTCACATCTCCTTTATCATTTGCCCAGCAATTTTTGGTGCTTCAATGACATTATTAAACACCAACCATTATGATGTTTATTTCAAAGGGATGCCACATCACTATGGAAAGACATTAAGAGGGCATGGGGATGAATTGAGCAAACTACAGGAGGATATTATCAAGCACATGGTCGTGCAGATGGTACAATGAACCTTAGTAGCATAAAGGTAAGCTCAATTGAGATTGAACGTGTCTGTAATGGCAACTGCTGCAATTGGAATTCCAACTGAGGGGGTGGTCCTGAATTGTTACTGATTGTGATAGTCCTCAAGGATCAAACAGATACAAAAATAAATTTTGAAGAGATGAAAGATTATATTTTGAAATAGCAATCATGCCTTTTATGTTCTTCAATGTTTACCAATATATTATTTTTCATCTTATGTGATCTTCACTTACCATTCTATGGTCATTGCAAGGTCACGATTGGTCAATGTATCTGAGTTTGCTTTATTTAGCATCATTTTTTTGAAATTTAAAAAATTGCATTTCTCTTTTGTTGTTAAAAAAAAAAAAAAATCAGTAATTTTGAATCAATGAAATGAATAAGTTATTTGCTCACTTTTTCTGAAGGTATTGATTAAATTTGAACTGATGATGAATGATGAATGGCTAACTTTTTATTCAAGATTTTTAGCTACAGAAACCGTCGACATTCTGCAGCTAAAGTCCAATTCCGCAGCTGTTCTCCAATTCCGCAGCTGAAGTCCAATTCCGCAGCTGTTCTGCAATTCCGCAGCTGAAAAACCTCATTGTTCAAATCAGCCTAACTTTCTCATACAAAATCAGATTTTGATGATCCAAATATCGTTGGAAAGGTCTCAACAAGATCTATACAATGAGAAATCCATCATTAGAGTTTGAAATGGCAAATAATGAAATAAATTGCTGAAAAGAAGCTACATTCAACTTGAGGCACTAATTCCAAAACAAGTATAAATTCTTTTGATTTTTCCTTTGAGAACTTGTTTCATTAATACAAATTCTTAGTTTTGTGTGTAAATATCATAACTAGAGAGATTGATCACCTCTCTCCCTTTGATAATCTTACATTCCATTGCAGAAGAAGTATTAGTTTTTTTGCAGGTTCCAGGAGGAAGGACAAATGACTACAAGAGAATGGTGTCTCTTTAAGAGGCCAACTTGTTTCATAAGAGGATGATCAGCAACAAAGAAGAGGAAATATGCTGATGCAAAATCAGATCCAAACACCTGAAAAACTTTCAGATACTATTGTCTCCATCACATCCATACCTCATAATAAACCATTCACCTCATTTCACATCATGTTTTCCATTTACATTCACATCCACTTTCCATTTCTTTTTGTCCATTCATAACCACAAATAAAAGCAAGAGGCTCATTCACATGCTTATTGCCCATTGCCATTTCTCATTCACATGTTTATTGCCCATTTTCCATTTCTACTCTCCATTGCCATCTTCCATTTTCATTTTCCATTTCTTGTCATTTTCATTCCGCAAATAAGCCCTGCTTCAATGCAAATTATTGAGTCCATAGTCCTTTGAGTCGAAGTTCTTTGTAAAAACACCTTGAGGCTTGCATGCCTTAATGGCAGGTTCTCATGCTGACAAACAATGAGAATACATTAATGTCTCTTGTTCGTCAGATCTTCTAGGTGACTCGACATCAACAAAATCATTCGTATCTAGCAAGATGTGTTTAGGCATCTTGACTCTCATTGTCATCAATGGTGAGAGTTCTCGTGTTGACTAGTGGCATCCATTAATGGCCACTAAGTCAACAATTTCCTACTATGTTCGACATCAGAACATCTTTTCACATAGTAGGAATTATGTTAATGAGTTTTGAAGACATGAAGACTATTATTTTCAGCATTTTGGAGCAGATTTCAGCAAGTTTTAGTAGAAGCAATAAAAAGTCATCTCATCTCTTTATCCATGACTCCTCTTGTTCAGCCACTTGAAGAAGAATATGATCAGAATTTTGCAACCACCACACATACACAACTCATCCACATTTAAGGTAAGTGAAGGTATGTTGTTTTCTAATTTTTAGTCATGTAATTCATTAGAATGCTAAAATTGTAACTTTGGAAAAATTCCTCACTCCCTTTTCCACATTGTCATATCTTTAGTTGGGGGGGGGAAGGGACATCATTTCATATCCACATGTCATACACTATCACACATTTTCATTTCATTTCCACCTACATATACTTCCCAACCAACTATTGTTGCAACATGATCCAAAAGATTATATGCCTTGCAAATGATCAATTCATTGATGAAGTAATTGATTCTAAATGTTTTCATGAACTTTGATGCAACAAAGAAAATAAAGCATTGTTACACAAGAACCAATGCTTAAAAAAAAAAAAATGGTTGTTACACAAGAACCAACCATTGAAAAAAAAATGGTTGTTACACAAGAACCAACCATTGAAAAAAAAAATGTTGCAATCAAATGTATTATACTTTGCCAAAAAGGAAAAATCAAGAAGCAAAGTTTGGAATGAATCTATATGAGTCAAAACTCATAAAAGATCAACACATGGACAAATGAATCATTGCAATGGTTGCATGAGGACATGCAACAACTTCAGTTGGGGGGTATGTTGAGTCTCAAAAATGTTCTCCATATTCATACATATTTCCATTATGTCATAACCATTTAGCTCTTATTTCATAACCATTTGACCTAAAACTCTACATCAAGTAACCATTTTCATAAATATATGGGTTAGGATCCTTGTTTTCCAAAGTTATTTATTTTATGTATTTTAAGTGAATTTATGATTAAAAACTAGAAAATTAACATAGTTTCATATATCTATATATGTGTTATGAGTTTTGTGACATGTGTAGGTCAAAAGGAGACTTCTAGAAGACTCTTATGTGGCACTCTACTAAGGACAAATTCGAATTTGGTTGGAAAAGATCATGGAATCAAGAGGATATGTGTCTCACTTCCTTGTTGTATTGAAACTCTAAGAGGATATGTGTCTCATTTCTTAGTTGTGTTGAAACTCTAGAAAGACATGTGTCTTATCATTTCCTATTTTGATTGTAACTCTAGAGATGGAGAGAGAGATTCATGGACTCCCATTAATGAGATAAATCCTCATATTTTGTATAAATAGGAAAAGCTTTCTCCTATCATAGGTAATGAGGAAGTAATGAAAAAGTAGTAGAGAAGTCTTTTGTAACAAAGTTCAAGATGGAATGGGATGTAGATTTGTGAGTTCTTTTAATATAGAAATTCAGTTCTTTGATGCTGTTTTGATTACAACTCTAAGGAGCTGAAAGACTTCACCAAATTGGTAGCAGAGGGCCCCTGCTATCCAAGGAGGCTTTTACATGTTTTCTAGATAAGTTGCTTTCAATTCTGTTTTTGTCATATTTCCTTGGGTGCTAGAAATCATAGCTTTTAGCATAATTTTCATAATGACCGGGCATTTGCATATCTTTTGACTAATGACATGGAATCAATATTCTGTTGTTAATTTGTTTTTCTTAGTTTTGTTTAATTGTGCTTTGTTGTTCATTCTTGCACATTTGTTTAGGTAGTTGAATTGAGTATATTAAATTGCTCATGTCATTTTCGGTTATAGCTTCACGGTACAGGTGATGGCAAGGGATTAGTATGAATGTGTAGTTTGATATTAGTTTTCTGCTATTTTTTCAAATTTAAATATATTCGTATATAACATCTTCGGTTGCCTAAGAAAGCCACGGTGATGGTTGAGGGATTAGTATGAATGTGTAGTTTGATATTCGTTTCTTGCATAGATTAGATATATTAAATTGCTCATAACATTTCTGATGCCATATAAAAAAAAAAATGGACCCACAGTGGTGAGGAAATTGAATTATGGATGTGTAGTTTGATATTAGTTTCCTTTCTGCAAGTTAGATATATTAAATTGCTCATAACATCTTCAGTTGCCTCCGAAAGCCACAGCTGGACTGATGGTGAGGGATTGAATTATGAATGTGTGGTTTGATATTAGTTTACTTTCTGCAAGTTAGATATCAGTTACTCAAATTGTTTATGGTTACTTCCGAAAATCATAGCTGGACTAATGATGAGGGATCAGAAGACAAGTTGATGTAATTTGATTTAGATTTACTTTATTGCAACTTTTGGATTTCTTTCAGCATAGTTTCTTTTGTGTTTAGGCAACAACAAGAATAGTTTGGTTTCATGCTCACTAGTTCACTGTTTTGATTTATTAGATTAGCAGCACCTTTTTCATTTCAGTAGCACATTTTCATTTCCTTTCAAGTTTTTTCATTGTATGTTTCAAATTCCTTTTTTCAGTTTCAAGTTGGTAAATCATTATAAAGGACATCATTGCCTTGAATATCCATAACCATACTTGTCTTTTAGAATTTCATAAAAATTCAAAAACGACAAAAAGTAAGAGATAGGTTATCTTGCACATATAGTGCGCCACACTTCGTCAGCTTACGAATCCCTGGTTGATAATTTATGTTAGCAATTTAGGACACACTAAATTGACCAAACATGTATGATACAACGTTGGAAATCAGCCCTTGGATCCCTTAGATCTGATAATCTAAGACCCAAATCCAAGAATAGATCAAAAACAAATCTTTCTAGGTGGGTTAAACAGATCTCCCACACCAAGTACAGCTAGAAAATTGCCCAAAGAAGGGACTGCAACACTATGTGACAAAACTGCTCAGAAAATAATGTAGTTCAGCCAAATATATGAATGAGGCCAATATGTAGGCTCAATCATGTCATTTACATCATCATATCAAGATTATATTGATCCCATACATCATAGAACAGAAATTAGGAAACTTTACATGAAGAAATGCTCAAAATAAGAGGCTACAACCATATGATATGATTGTACAAGCTTGACAGCATTATTTTATTAGCTAAAAAGAGTTGTAGATTACACTTTAGATCTAGAGAAGATATTTGTATAAAAATATAGATCTATATCATATCTGTACACTATAGAATCTCCTCTTTCAAATCCCCTTGGGGTTTTCAGCAGAAAATGTAGTACATGGAGTAGATCTGAGATCTAATGCAGCTAATCTACAGAATGATTCAAAATTTCTAAAGCAAATACATCAGTATTCATAACATATCTAAATGGAACATGGATTATATCTGTAATCCATGGATCACCACAATCAAGGGCAGATTCCCAACACTAGAGATCTCTCCTCCTCGAAGTGCCAAAAGACCCTGCAACTTTCTCTTTGAAAATAACGCAGTTTTGGAAGTGGGTTGTGTTGTAGGCTCTAGAGCATGATTTTTCCTCAAGACAAGATCTAAAAATGATCTCTCCTCATCCAATACTCTCTTGCTAGGAGAATAGAAGGCTTTCCCACCGAAAAGAGGCACTAGAATGACTTAGATCTGAACAGATCTAGCCTCCACTTGTTGCAGCTTAAAAATACAACTAAACCCTCAAAAGGATCTGCGTTGTAGTTGGAAGAAGAGCTTGGCCAAATGCCTGATAGTGGTCAAGAAATGCAAGACTCCTCCAAGAGGCCTCTCAAGGAAGAGGTGGGATTCCCGATCAGGAACACCCTAGTGCTTAATAGCACTATTCTCAGCTAAAAATCCAGAGAATGAGAAGTGTCTAAGCCAACAAATCCTTCAAAAATAATATCTTCAACAACCTCCTCATGCTGCCTTCCCCTTACTTTTATAAGATGATAGTGTGCAAAACCCTAAATCACCTTCAATGGACCCATCCCTTTCACACAAGAGATCTTCAACTAGAATTACGTTGTGCCTTATTGATGAGCACTCCTCCAATACAGCACGGTAGATTTGGTTAAGGTTGACCCAGTCAAGATGATCAGCCCCTTTCACACCTAAGGGTTCTTATTTACACAGCAAAGATTTATCCTTTTTCATATTTGGCATTGATTTATTATTAATTATGAGTTTGATTAACCTCCTTTACACATTTATTCATCTAACTAGATTTTTAAGGAAAAAATAATATCCCTATTAGCTGCATGCTAATTTAGGAACATTACAGTCTTCCCCTCCAAAATGTTGCTTGTCCTCAAAAAACTACAAAGGTGCTGCAAAATCTCCCCTCCTCCTCTTGTGGCCTCTTCATTCAACAGTCTCCACCATCGCTTCATATTTTCTGCAATAATTTTGTCTCCCAACGGTTCCTCCCAGGTGTGCAAATTGGCCTTTGGTGGATAAACCAAATGGCTCTCATCATGAAATAAAGGAAGGTCTATATGGAAACCTCCTTGTTGATCAATCTCCTCCTCAAGATAGAAGTGATGACAATCATGGGGAATTTCATCATCAATGAAGGACTCCCACCTCCATGCTATCATCTAAATGAAATTATTTACCTCCCAGCTTGGTAATTCATAGTAAATCTCCTCCCAATTGCTCATGAGAGGCATGCCCCAACTGCTCCAATCAATCATATGGTCCACCTCATAAAGAAACAAGTGATCTACTATAGTGGCCATATAGTTTCCCATGCTCCCCTTAGAACATGTAGTGCAAAAAGTGTAGGAAATTTCTCTCCCCAAGGACACATCCAACAAATGTGTCTCTCCTCCAACCATGTTCCCAACAAAGATAAGAACATCTTCTGCATATGGGATCATAATTAAGGTCATGTTAGCTGCCATATGCAATAAAGGAGAAGGACAATGGTCCCTCATGTGCAACCAGCGCAATTTTACTCCTAACTGCCATAGAATATGATATGACAAGTGTTTTCCCCAAAACTTGTTTGCTGCCCCATTCTTCTTGCATGCTTGGAGAAGGTGTATGATGGTTGGTGCTAATGAATCACACCATGAAGAGTACATCATCTCTCCAAGATCTCCCAAGGAATGACCAACATCACCATTGTTCATGGCCCAAAGTGGCACATGAAGCCCATAAGAAAAAGTGCCCCCACTTGGAGCCAAGACCTGCACATGAGTGCTAAGAAAATGCAATTATATAATAAATATATCATGATGTCCAGAAATACAATGTTTATCATATACTTGTTTTAAATCAGTAAAGTGGCTCATGGATGAGCTCTTCCTCACACTCAATGAATAAGGAGGTGATAATGATAACTCTTCCCAAGAGGTATGTTCCTCATCAACCAGTAAATGATCAATGCACTTCCTCATATGAGAGTTTATCTCCTCTTTAAAGTTTTCCCACATGAATCCATCTAAGATAGTATGATATGCTCTAATGAAACTAGTGGGTTTTGAAAGCAAGATCTCATAAGCTGCATTAAGTAGTTTCTCCTTGAGCTTAGAGTTTCTAGCCAAATATATCTGATCATGGGAATAAATGACTCCATCAACTACTTTGTACCTCCCATCCATCCCTTTCCCATCAAGAACCTTACATGTGAAAAGGTCCTTGGATTATTCCATCAAGAGTTGGGAATCCCAATAAGGATCTAGGCTCCCCAACAATGACAGCGCTGTAGAAATTTGAAATGCAGCCCCTGTCATAGCATGGCTCTCCTCTTTGACATGCTTAATGTCAAAGTCACATGTTGGAGTACTATCAACTTCATTTTTCTGCCTCCTTTGCAGTTGATATTTCTCAAGACAAGATTGAAGTAAATGGAAGTCAACCTCCCCTTAGAAGTCATTGTCTTCCAAAACTTCCTCAATGTGGCCCCATGCATGGAAGAGTGTTGATATCATCTTGTCATGTTCAGAAATATCTTTTGTGAATGAAAATATCACTAGCTGCCACAAAGATATGGAGTTGCCATATGAAATCATGTCCATGCCATCATAGACTTCTGAATTCTCTTTTTTCAGCTCAAATAACTGAGTGGGAGATAGAAATATCCAAATCCAAAAATTGCTTATCTCTCTTTTGAATCCATGAAAGATTCTCTGCGTTGTGCTAGATTCTCCCAAAGCTCCTTCCTTATCCAAGCATGTATATGTTGCCGATAGTTGAGAGAACACTTTGGTTTTCCTCCCATCAAGAGGTATCCCCGGTGGAATGCCTCCATGTAAAGAGACATCAAGGCATAGAGCGGGATGTGTATGTGTGTGGATAGATTTTTCCTTGCCTTTATTACATAAATCCTCTTGCCTTATTTGTACATCAAACTTCTGAAACATAGAGGGGTATATGCTCCTCATCATGTAATGCTTTCCCTCCTCTTTTCCTTCTTCTATATTCAAGATCTCACCATTTGATGATGATGGCACATGTTGCACATGGATTGTACCACAATCTCCATATATGAGATTCTTTGGAACTCCTTGCAAGAGTGCAAGAGTTTCTCTCCTTGGAGCAAGTGCTCCATATTCCTCTTCATGAGGTCCTAGATGTGCTCTTGTTATGACTGCGTTATCATCTCCACCCTTCTCTTCCATAGTTGAAAATGCCTCATCATCAATAAGAGACCTTAGATCTTGGTCTTCTTTTGAAGGAGGAATCTCCATGTCTTCATCTTGAAAAGAAATATCTTCATGCAATGGGTACTTTTCCCTTGGAAAAACATCATACAAGTTTCCATCCCCTTCAATGGTTTTCTAAAATGGGGCTGAATTTAAGGACCCTTCCAATCCATGCAAAATTTTTGTTTGATTTGGTTTGATAGACTCCATAGAAGGTGTTTCAAAATATTCTTCATCAAACCTTTCCACTACTCTTTTAATGAACCTTGCATAGGTACATGTGTTTGCATTCTTTAAGTAAAAAGACTCAAACAACCACCAAGCATAAGCCTTACCCTCAAGATGCAGCGCTGCTACTTTGATGGCTTCCTTTTCTGAAACTTGATGTTGTTGCACATAGGTGTCTAGCTCCTTCACCCAAGCCCTAATTGGACATTTAGGTGATCCATCAAAAGTAGATAAGAAGAATCTACTCACACCATGCTGCTTGCTTCTTCTTTCCTCCTTGATCTTGCAAAACCCTTGGAAGTTCAAGTGATATTTTAACTCCTTAGATTGAGCCTCATACTCCTGCAAATATTCACCAAGAGTCTCCCTCTTTGGCACATCTCCTTTCTTCTTCCTCTTCTTCATGAAAAAGTGGCTGATAGAGCATTGTAAATCTGATGATATGGTTGAATGCTCACACCCATAAGATTAGGAATTAGAGCTTTTCTCATATATAGATCTTGTAGATATTTTCGAGGGAATTCGATGTCTTTCCCTATTCATTCCCCGGATTTCTTCCTTCAGCTCATTCATAGGTTGAGAAAGAGTTTTAGAGAACTCTTTCCTTTGCAAAATTACAGTTAAAGGGATCTTACCCTTTTCTTTTGTGTCTTCAATGTAACCACACTTCTTCATCGGTCTTTTATTTCCATTAAAAGACATATTGGCTCTTCAATAAGCACAGGCTGTGCCAAGATAGTTTCTCTAATACCATTGTAATATCCCCAAATTGGAACTGCTAGCAAGGCATGCCTAAAAAACTCATTTTTCAGGAATGTATGCTACAGCATTGGAAATCAGCCTTGGATCCCTTAGATCTAATATCCTAAGACCCAAATCCAAGAGGAGATCAGAAACAAATCTTTCTAGGTGGGTTAAACAGATCTCCCACACCTAGTACAGCTGGAAAATTGCCCAAAGAAGGCACTGTAGCACTATGTGACAAAACTGCTCAGAAAATAACGCAGTTCAGCCAAATATATGTAGGAGGCCAATATTTAGGCTCAATAATTTCATTTAAATCAGCATATCAAGATTATATTGAGCCCATACATCATAGAACAGAAAGTAGGAAACTTTACATGAAGAAATGCGTAAAATAAGAGGCTGCAACCATATGATATGACTGTACAAGCTTGACAGCGTTATTTTATTAGCTAAAAAGAGTTGTAGATTACACTTTAGATCTAGAGTAGATCTGTGTACAAAAATATAGATCTATATCAGATCTGTACACTATAGAGTCTCCTCTTTCAAAGCCCCTTGGGGTTTTCAGCAGAAAATGTAGTACGTGGAGTACATTTGAGATCTAATGCAGCTGATCTGTAGAATGATTCAAAACTTCTAAAGCAAATACATCAATATTTAGATCAGATCTGAATGGAACATGGATTATAACTGTAATCCATGGATCGCCACAGTGAAGGGTAGATTCCCAACACTAGAGATCTCTCCTCCTTGAAGTGCCCAACGACCCTGCAAAATTCTCTTTGAAAATAACGCAGTTCTGGAAGATAGACTGCACTGTAGGATCTAGAGCATGATGTGGCCTCAAGCCAAGATCTGAAAATGAGCTCTCCTCATCCAATACTCTCTTGCTAGGGGAATAGAAGGCTTTCCCATTGAAAAGAGGCACTAGAATGGCTTAGATCTGAACAGATCTAGCCTCCACTTGTTGCATCTTACAAAGAAAACCAAACCCACAACATGATATGCGTTGTAGTTGGAAGAAGAGCTTGGCCAAATGCCTAATAGTGGTCAAGAAATGAAAGACTCCTCCAAGAGGCCTCTCAAGGAAGAGGTGGGATTCCCGATCAGGAACACCCTAGTGCTATATAGCCAGAGCATATGGGATCATAATTAAGGTCATGCTAGCTTCCATATGAAATAAAGGAGAAGGAAAATGGTCCCTCATGTGCAACCAACGCAGTTTTACTCCTAATTGCCATAGAATATGATATGGTAGGTGTTTTCCCCAACACTTTTTTGATGCCCCATCCTTCTTGCATGCTTGTAGAAGGTGTATGATGGTTGGTGTTAATGAATCACACCATGAAGAGTACATCATATCTCCAAGATCTCCCAAGGAATGACCAACATCACCATTGTTCATGGCCCAAAGTAGCTCATGAAGCCCATAAGAAAAAGTGCCCCCTCTTGGAACCAAGACCTACACATGAGTGTTAAGAAAATGCAAGTATATAATAAATATATCCGATGTCCAAAAATACAATGTTTATCATATACTTGTTTTAAATCAACAAAGTGACTCATGGATGAGCTCCTCCTCACACTCAATGAATAAGGAGGTGGTAATGATAACTCTTCCCAAGAGCTATGTTCCTCCTCAACCAGAAAATGATCCATGCACTTCCTCATATAAGAGTGCATCTCCTCTTTGAATTTTTCCCACATGAATCCATCTAAGATAGTATGATATGCTCTAATGAAACCACTGGGTTTTGAAAGCAAGATCTCATAGGCTGCATTAAGTAGTTTCTCCTTGAGCTGGAGTTTCTAGCCAAATAGATCTGATCATGGGAATAAATGACTCCCTCAACTACTTTATACCTCACATCCATCACTTGCCCATTAAGAACCTTACATGTGAAAAGGTCCTTGGATTATTCCATCAAGAGTTGGGAATCCCTATAAGAATCTAGGCTCCCCAACAATGACAGCGTTGTAGAAATATGAAATGTAGCCCCTGTCATAGCATGGCTCTCCTCTTTGACATGCTTGATGTCAAAGTCACATGTTGGAGTACTATCAACTTCATTTTTCTGCCTCCTTTGCAGCTAATCTTGCTCAAGACAAGATTGAAGTAGATGGAATTCAACCTCCCCTTGGAAAGTCCTTGTCTTCCAAAACTTCCTCAATTTGGCCCATGCATGCAAGTGTGTTGATATCCTCTTGTCATGTTCAGAAATCTCTTTTGTGAATGAAAATATCACTGGCTTCCCCAAAGATATGGAGTTTCCATATGACATCATGTCCATTCCATCATAGCACTACAAGGAAAAGACCCTCTAGCGGATGTTTTTGAGGAACCCCACAAAAAAATACCCCATACGTCTGTATCTAGCGGAGGATCCTAGAGGAGGTTGGCGAGTGGAGGTTTTTTTGGATGTATTTCTTCTGGTGCTCTTATCAACCTAAAATGCACCGGTGCGTTCAATATGACAAAGCACTGGTGCATTACAAATATTGGCATACGGGACACTGTGCGCTCTGTACACACAAGCCCGGTGCGTTTTATTTTTGTAGAGCACCGGTGCTTTACATGTCGACCGCACAGATACCACCCGGTGTGGAATAAATGAAACGCACTGGGGCGCCCATAAAACGCGCGCACCGGTGGATGGTTAAATAAAAAAAATTACGGCAAAAAAACCAAATAAAACATTGGCACAGTACCGGAAACAGTGTGCTCCGTACACACCCTCCCATGGCTTTTAATTCAGTAACTGCGCAGGTGCGTGTCATATCGTCAGCCTCGGTGCCTCATAAAAAGCACACGAAACATAAACAACCCGGTGTCAAATGATTGAAATGCACCGAGACCCCCGTAAATGCTGCGCACTGGAAAAGGGTTTAAAACAAACAAAATTACGGCCAAAAAACCACAGAAACCATTGGTTCACCAGGCACCATTACCGGTGCCTTAGGTTACTGTACAGCCCCAGTGTGTCACATGGCCACGCCCTAGTGCGTCATAAAATCGAGTGGAACATAAACTTCCTGGGGCGAAATGATGGAAACGCACCAGGGTCCCCATGAAGGCCGCACATCGGAATAGGGTTAAATAAAAAAAATTATAGCCAAAAAACCGCATAATTCATTAGTTCACCGGACACTGTTACCAGTGCCTCATGATACTATAGAGCACCGGTGCATTAAAACTACGCCGCCCCAGTGCCTCCTAAAAGCGCGCGAAAACAGAACGAGCCCAGTGCGGCATACAGAGAACGCACCGGTACTCCACCAAAAATCCTGCGCACCGGAATACGGTTAAATAAAAAAAAAATTATGGCCAAAAAACTGCAGAAATCATTGGTTCACCAGACACTGTTACTTGTGCGTCATATTACTATAGAGCACCGGTGCATTAAAAATACATCGCCTCGGTACCTCCTAAAAGCGCGCAAAAACAGAAAGAGCCCGGCGCAGCATACAGGAAACGCACTAGTACTCTAGTAGAAACCCCGCGCACTGGAATAGGGTTAAATAAAAAAAAATTACGGCCAAAAAACCACAGAAATCATTGGTTCACCGGAGAACATTACTGGTGCGTGATGTTACTGTAGAGCACCGGTGCGATAACATTTCTCCGCCCTAGTGCCTCCTAAAAGCGCGCGAAAACAGAAAGATCCCGGCGCGACATAAAGGAAACACATCGGTACCGCAACAAAAAGCCCGCGCACCGAAATAGGGTTAAATAAAAAAATTACAGCCAAAAAACCGCAAAAATGATTGGTTCACCGGACACCATTACCGGTGCGTCGCATTACTGTAGCGCACCGGGGTGTCATAGTTACGCCGCCCCAGTGCCTTCTAAACGTGCGTGAAAACATAAAGAGCCCAGTGCGGCATTAAGACAACGCATCGGTACTCCAGTAAAAACTCGGTGGACCGGCACAGGGTTAAATAAAAAATAAAAAAATAAAAATAAAAATTACAGCAAAAAAACCGCATTTTTCACTTTTGTCAGTGATACAAAGCTCTCAAGCACCGGTGCAAGTTATCCTTGCTTGAGCCGCACTGACATCCGTGCTCCCATTGCACTTATTGCACACACTGCTACTGTACATTGCCACCAATCTCCAGCTTGAATTTTATAAAACAGTGGACAAATTTTCTTTTTTTAATTGTACAGCCAATATGCCTCCTCAATGGGTAAATGTATAGGTATTTTTCTTGTTTTTCCATAACTAAACCTTTTAGCGGATTATAATTTGAAAAAACCTTAAAATTAACCATTAAAATAAATAAATAATTGTCACGCGCTGCGCTCGAGCCATTCAACTCGCACCGGTTTGCGGTGCTTCCTTAAAACTTACAGGCCGCACCGCACCCGGTGTTGAAGGAGTCCGCACTGGTTCCAGGGTAGTACTGCAAGACGCACGGTGTTATTTTAAAAAAAATTAAAAGTGCGGTGTGGTCATTTACCAGGCTGCACCATTGACAATATTGAATCGCGGCCACCCAGTGCATTGACGAAATTATTTGCCCAGGGGCACATAACTTTTTTCGACGCACCGAAACCGCAAATCGACATTGTCAACGATTCGGGTTGGTAAACCAGTGCTAGGTGTATCCGCATCGGTTCTGGGGTGAATTCCAAAGGCGCACCATATAATTGTAAATTTTACGACAAAGAGTGGTGCGCTCGGATACCTGGCTGCACCGTACGACTTTGTATGGTGACAGGAGGGCGGTGTGCTGACTTAGCTATAAGCCCTGGGGCGTATAGTGAAGTCAGCGCACCGGCCTCCTAACACTGCACCTAGTGAACGGTGCGCTAAAAATATTTTCTTGAGCACCGCTCCTGGTGCTTTTTATATCATTATGTGCACTGTAGCCAGTGTGTCTATAGGGAGTGACGCACCGTTACCGATGCGTGACTATGTTTTGGGCGCACTGTCTCGTTTTATTTATTTTTCAAAAAATATTTATATACATATATTTGTAAATACATGTGTCATTTAATTAAAAAAATGTGTTTAGTATGTCAATCATTCATAGACGTGAAAGGAGAGAAGAGGAGCAACAACAACAACAACAACAACAGGCGGAACAATATAACATGGTTCGCCTGTGGGAGGCAAGAGAGAGGGAGAGAGATGTGTACCCCCACCCTATTACAGCAGCGACACAGGGGCTCCTAAGGCAGGTAGGCCTCCTCAATTTCTATGAGGAGGCTACTTCCCTAAAGCCCCATAATGGTTTTTTGAGACATCTTATCCGAAGGTGGAATGCCTAGCGACAGGCTTTCCGAGTTGGTATCGACCAATGGTACACGCCCATTGAGGAGGATGTTTATTTTATTACAGGGCTTTCGAGGAGAGGGGTGTATTTTCCCTCATTCCCCGAGGTTCCAGTTGGTTGTGTGGCAGGGATTCATTTAGTTTACTCCCAGAGATACATTAGAGCAGACATATTGTCTCCTTCAGATTTTCAGGTCTCTGGAGGATAGTTACGTATTGGTGCGTTTGGTCGTGAGGAGATCCAGTGTCTCTCACTTATCATTTCGACCATTTCGCACAACACCAGTGATGGGCAACGCATTAGTTTCCAGTTTTTATATTATGTTGATTCTTTACTACAACAGCCACGACTTGTCAGGTGGTCTACCATTTTTTTACGGCAATTTTGTACAACATTAGAGAGATGTCGTGCTCGTGCACAAGGGAGGGTCAACTTCCCTTTTGCTTCAAAGCTTTTTTGTTTATTTTTTGAGAGGTTTCCAGAGACGAGACCTTCTTTTCTTTAGTTTCCTCGTAGGCCGATTACTGAGGCACGTATGCATTTGTGGGGGCAGATGATGCCCAAGAGGGAGGAGACTCTGTTTCCAGCGAGGATATCAGATGATGCACTGGTGTTGCTAGCCAGTGTTTTTGAGCATCCCTTCATTATGGTCCCCTGTCCTTATGCGGGGTTGGATTGGCGAGGGTGTGCCAACATCCTCTTCACAGATGATGAGCCACTAGATGATAGAGGTAATATTAATGTTTTATTTAAATTTATTCTAACATTTTCTTTAACTTGTTTTTATTAAATTGTATAATGAAATTGTCTAATTATTGTTGTGTACTTATATATATTTTGCAGACGTTGGCTCTTATGATGGCGAGGAGATGCCGCCACCACCACATGATCCAGTTGTGGATCTTGATGATCTTGATGCCAAGGATCAGCAGGAGGTCGTTCATGCAGATCAGAGACCTGCTCCTACTGGTGCGCCGGCCCGCGATCGACGTATGAGCGTTGCTAGATACAGGATGGAGTTGGGTGACCAACTCATTGCATTGATTGTTGAGGCGGGCATCCACCCCGTTGATTTCAGAGATATAGAGGCTGATGATAGGCTTTATAGATGTGGAGAGGCATGTCGCATGACATGTACAGCCTGATGCGACATGTCGTAGGAGTTACGACAGCTTTTACGCGACTGATGAGGACTGTCGCACGTTACGAGCGAGCCGCAGCACATGATGGACAGTCTGCGAGGTGCACCGTACCATCAACATCTCATGATCGTTCACGGCCTCGTGCCGCGCCAAATTTGCATGAGCGTCCAGTAGCATCTACCAGCATTCATCATGGAGATGAGGCTCGATCATTAGCTGATCCATGAAATTTATATTACAGTTGTATATTTTTAACATTATTCAGTTATATATATATATATATATATGGTCTATGTATTTTATGTTCATTTTGCAGTTGTAATTAATTTACATGTTGGTGATCATCATTATGTGTATGTTGTTAGCTCATGTTAGATATGAGCATTTAATGTGCAGCTTGTAGATAGATGTGTATGTGATAGCATGAGATGTATATTTGATGTTTGTGTTGTACTGATGATGTTAATACGTAATGTTAATTGTGTTTTGTTAGATGATCATGATCACGATGATGCAGTTAGCAGTTTTGAATGTGTTTTTTAGTCAAATATGATGTTTGTATGATGCTTATCATGAATGTGATGTTTATTAATTAATTTATAAACACCAAATGATCATGATATTGTAAATTTGTAATATTTGTACTTCTAATTGTATTTAAAATTCTAAAATTGTAATTGTAATGATATATATGTAAATTTCTAAATTTGTAATTGTAATTTTTTAATTTGTAAAATTGTAATTGTATATATGTAAAATTCTAAAATTGTTATTGTACTTGAAATTGTAAAATTGTAATTTGTAATTCTAATAATTCTAATTATAATTATAATTATAATTGTAATTGTAATTGTATGTAAAATATTTGTAAAATTTTAATTGTATTAATGTGAAATGAATTTATTAAAAATTTTAAATTTCTAAATTTTAAATAATTGTAAAATAATAAATATAGAATAATATGATTTATTGTAACATAAGGAAATTTAGAAAATAATGCAAATAAATTCCTGTACTTAATTAGAATTATCATTATTTTATTATGATCTTAAATTTGTAAATTTTAAATAAATGTAGAATAATTTGATTTATTATAACATAAGGAAATTTAGAAAATAATGCAAATAAATTCATGTACTTTAATTAGAATTATCATTATTTTATTATTTTATTATGTACTTAAAAGAATTAATTTATACACTACGCCATTGTTTTTGAGATCAAGTACATAATACGAAATTATCAAGTGAATTATTGATTTTAACATTAACACAATGCAAATAACCAATTAATTCAAAATACATATTACATTAATATTTCAAAAAACTCATCTTAAAAAGTATAAATATTGATGAAATAACACATATTGTACCATATCACTCTCGGTTCTCATGATCACCCTCATTATCTTCTAGCTCGCATGGCATGATAACACTATTGTTCTCAAAAATATGTTTTTATCTAGGGTCATGTGTCAATACGAACCAGCAATCCCTATCCAACACATCTGGGTAGAAAAACACCTAGTTCCAGTGTTTAGGGAAAACATAGGGCTCCTTAGCTTCATCCCACATCTTTCTAGAGTTGATACATATCAGCCTACTATCATGATCCTTTAAATTATTCCAATCAAAGGTGTCCCACCACTTGCACCTAAAAATAATACAATGGAAAGAAAAAAAATCTACTTCAATGATCTCTTGTATCTTTCCAAAGTAACCTAATGTCCCTCTTACTAGTTGTTGATCACGGTGGCTAGATCGACTAGATTGATCGAACTCGACTTCCACTCCACAGTCTTGTGTGATGTTTCTAGAATCAACATTTTCTGTGCGAAAATGGTGTCCATACTCCCACATAGATGGGAACAAATGCACCTATTATGAAAAAGTTTAAAAAATCATATAAGTGTCATGTGTCTCATAAATAATAATCCAACAGTTAAAATATGAAATGTAGATGTCTTAATATAAGTTTCAAATTTACATATAAATTATTACCAAGTTGCTGCACCCAATCCCTACATTTAGCGCATCCTCTTCAGCACGCGGGTAATGATCGGTAGCACCGTATTTCTCCCTGACTTGGTTAGCAACCCAACTGTTGGGGCATATTTTTGGCATATTTTCTTTTAAATGATCAAGATAAGGCACACTTCTACCATTCAACCATCTGAATTATTTCCTGTCACTATCCCATTTCATTCTTTTTTGTTCGTACAATGCAACCCATGGTTGTGTCGCTTCAGAATTGTAAAGAATCAATTTATTGATTGCTTCAATTTCTGCATTCGCTGATGAAATCAAACCAACATTATATAGTACTTAGAGATCAAAATATGCATTATGTCAAAGTTCAACATGAATATAATTAATTACTTTTTGTAAATTTGAAAAATTATAAGTCGCTTACTCTTTATCAAGCGCTTTTTTCCACTTGTTTGGAGCAACTCTCCTTCTCTTTTGTCTTCATCCAATTCATCGCTCCAAATCACCACACCTGGTCTGTTGTCGATATGCTTGATGTACACACTGGCATAGTAGAAAGACTCATACAATATGTACCCCTCTGCCATAGACCCCTCGGGATTTTCCCTTTGTCGAATAAAACCTTTCAATTTTTTCATGCACCTCTCTAAGAAGAACATCCAATGACAAGAAACAACCCCAACTAATTCAACCTCATCTATCAGGTAAGTCCATGAAACTCGTCGGCAGTTCCTTCTCAAACATACAAACAATCTCAACTATCTCTTGACGCCACCGTGGAATGCTAGCCACATGAATTTCCTTTGACGTGATCCAACGTACAAATGCAGATAATTTAGATATGGCACGTCCTAGGTCTTGAGGGAATTCATGTTTCACACACCCACGCATAAACAAAGGATAATGACACTGCAAAATTATAAAAACGTGCAATAATATACAAAATTAGTTATGTTTTATGATCACCGCATGGGATAAAATTTATTAATATAACAAATAATACATGTTTTTGACATTATATGTACTCTTAGAAGATTCAAATGGTCATTCGATTTCAACCCCTACAAATGGTCATCCACGATGAAGCAACGTCGTAGTGAAGACCCATATGAAGTTAGCACCCTCACATCCATTATAACTTCCTTTACCAAAGATATATCATCTTTTTTTTAAATCCATGGGACATCACCTTCTTTGAAAAACCATGAATTAGAGGGACCAGCGCTTGCCTCTGATCCCGTACTTTCTAATCGTCTTGGCCAATATTTCTTTTTAGTTTTTGAATACTCTTTCTAGCTGTAAATTATTCAATTGATAGTGAATACTATCAGCAATGAAACCAGCATAGTCAAAGATAACTGAAAGTGGTTGACCTAGAGAAAATGTGGAAAAAAATCCCAAGATAGACTCTTCAGTGTGCTCATCAATGAAATACCCAAGGATGAAGGAAAGCATGGAGATTACATGCCTTGAACCTTCAGGGAATTTAGAAGTTGAATATGGAGGGTTTAAATTGGGAACTTCAACATGTAGGAGCATAAAAGTCTGAAAATTCATGAATCTTTTAGGGAAATCTAGGCCAATGTGTAGCTTAGTGAGGGCTTCAATAGACAAAGGGACTACTTGGGGGTCTAGTTGAAGCTACAACATTTGGTTGATTGACTCTACAGTGATGGTAAATAGGACCTATTTATTTGCATTCACAATAACTCTTTGTTCAGGAATATAGTACTGGTGACATAATCTGATAATTTCTTGACAAAGGGTGAGTCAGAGGGGCTACATATTTGGGCAGATTGGATTCCCAAATATGAACTTCTTCATGATCATCTAAAGATTTCTCAAAACACCAGTTATGGATATTTAACATATTGAATTCAACTATGGGATCAACTATTTTGTAGTCAATATCATCTAGAGGAATGTGTTCAATATCAACATTTGGGGGTTGTTATGGATTGACCACAATTGTAGTATTTGGATTCATGGCAGGAGTAGGTTTAGGAGTTTTAGAACCTTCAGGCTTACTTACACTCTATTTTTAGGCATCTTGATTTGCTTCTGCAAGTTTAAACAGTTTGCAGAGGCAATTTTAGTATAGCAAAGGCTTGATTGGGAAAATTTAGCAAAATAGAGTCTCTTTTTGGATTTTATGCCCAATTAGGTTTATCAAAGATGTTCTGAGGCATTTAAAAACTGGTCTAAAATAGAAAACAGGGGTTTTCTGAATTTTTTGGACTGAAAATTGGGCTAAACTCTGTTGAAAAGGGTTACAGAAGATTAGGGCACCTATAGAGTATTTCTAGCTTATTTCAGAGCTTGAAATGGACTATTAAACTGTGGAAAATTGATAAATTTATTTGAAAAAGTGCACAGTAGACAAATAGGGTTTCTGGGAAAATTTTGCCAGAGTTCGGCCTGTTTTGGGGACTTTTTGGGCAATTGAATTAATCAATTTCTTAACTTAAAAATGCTTCTCTTTCTTTAAAAATGTTTGGAGTGTAAAAACTCTCGTAAACTTTATAATTATATATTATTATTGATAAAAGATGAAAGATGATTACAATGGGGAATCACCGAGGCTTTAAATATAGCCTCATGGTGTCCCTTGGTGAAGAGGCATGATCTTTGATCATGCCCTTTCACTTAATAAAACCTAAGATAACTATATCTAACTAATAATTAATAAAATATACATAACATTGCCCCTCTCTTAAAGATGCTTTGTCCTCAAAGCATAAGTAATGATGGACAATGTTGACGAAAGCCTGGGTTTCTTGAGCGGCGAGCTCTTGCCTCCCACATTTTAAAAATATCATGGAGCATCTTCTCCAGTTCAATCTTTTGTTGATGTGGATAGTGAAAAGATCTGATATCGACAAGGTCGGATCCTGTCTTGACTTCTATTGGATGTTTGATTTTCCTATCTATAGGCAATTTTATGGGTAGATCCTGGAATACTTTTTCGTGTGTCCGAACTAGGCCTTGTTCTTCTAGTGACTCTTCGTGGCCCCCTTTTTAAGATAACATTTCTACTGATGACATTGTATTGTAAATGTTGGCACTCCTGTTTGAATCATATTCGTCATCAGAGAGGAAGATACGACTTGATCTTCTGGGGCTTGGAATCCATACAACCTGTGTTTCTGCCCTTTCCACTTAAAGCTTATAAACTGCTTCTGATGGTTGGCAAAATAAGTACCTAAAGTTTGTAGCCATTGAATTCCTAAGACCACATCTACTCCTCCTAATGGAACGGTGTAGAATGGAGATTCTAAATGAAATTTTTTTATCTGTAGTTGGACCTTATGGCATTTCCCTACTTGCTGAATCTTCTTAACATCAGGCACCATTACCTTCAAATTAGGCATGGGGAAGGTAAAGATGTTAAGTCTTTTCGCCATGGTTGAATCTAGAAAATTGTGGGTACTGCCAGTGTCGACGAGAACCATTACGTTGTTGTTCTTGATATTTCCTCTTAACCTTAGGGTTTGAGGTTGTGATATGCCTGTCATACCTGATAATGACACTTGCGGAATAGTTTCGCCATCCATTTCTGGAGAGAACTCTAAGTTGTCTTCTAATCCTTCTATATATGAATCATTATTGTTAGCGTCATTAGTTGCTTCACAACTGTATAGATTTTTCGCTTTTCCATTAGCACATCTGTGCTTAGGGTCCCAGCTTTCACTGCAACGTTTGCACTTGCCCTCTCTCATTATTTTTTTTTCCACACCAGATTTTTCTTCTTCACGAAGATGGAGTGGGACATATTTTGTGTCATCTATATTTTCAGATTGAGTAAATATTTGTCTCGAATATACTTTTTCTGGTTTTGATAATCTTTCAAATTTTTTTCAGCAGCTTTTGCTTTTTGCCTTGCTACTTCTACGGATGTAATTTCATGCAGTTCGAGTTGTTCTTGTATATGGAATTTAAGTCCTGAGATGTAAGACTGAATTAGACGAGATTCTGACAATCCCGGTACTCGTGTTGCGAAGGTCTCCCATTCTCGAGTGTACTCTTCCACATCTCCTTTTTCACGTAATTTGATAAATGTTGAAAAAAACTTTTCTTCTTTTATGCCTTGAAACCTTTTGAAGAATGCATCCTTAAATTTCCTCCAACTGATAGCAAGCATCGTCATCTGGTAAACTTGATAAGTATATATTATTATTGATAAAATATGAAAGATGATTACAATGGGGAATCACTGAGGCTTTAAATATAGCCTCATGGTGTCCCTTGGTGAAGAGGCATGATCTTTGATCATGCCCTTTCACTTAATAAAACCTAAGATAACTATATCTAACTAATAATTAATAAAATATACATAACAATGTTTCTTCAATTTGGTTGCAGGTTGAATTCTCAGAAAAATACCTGTTTTGATGCAAGTATCGGCTTTGAAAGGGTTTTTATAGTTTCTAGTCGAATTGATGGCTTCAGCAGTTCATCTGGAGCAAGGCGCAGCTCCTCTACTGTCTTCACGGGTGTACTTTGGTGAATTTAGGAGGTTTTGGGCATAAAAATGGCTACCAGGGGTTTTAACAGGTTTATACAATCGGGGAAGCAATACAGAGGTTAAGCGCGCAAGAGAAATGAATTAACCCATTTACCAAAGGTTTTATCAAAATATGTTAATTGCATTGAATGCAGGTCTTGTCCAAAGCAATGCAATGGACGAAAATTGTGAGTGGTTATCACGTAGGCTTCAGGTGGTAAGTTGTTTTAATCTCATCGAACGCGATCGAATGAGGGAAGGCCACATGGAGGAGGGAGAAATGGGTGAAACCACCCATTTCGCGTGGCTTTGGCTTTTGAAGGGTCGGGCATGTTTTCTATGCGATATCATCATGTGTCCGTTGGATCCAAAGGTTTAAAGCAAAGGGCTGAGATTGTTTCGGGAGTTGCATTGAAAATAGAAAGGTGGGACCAGGCTTTTGTATAGGTAGAAGGGTTAATATGTGGCAGGGGGATATGGTTTAAAACATATATGAAATGTTTTAAGAATGGTGTAGGAGGGGATTAACGTTTTTTATTTAAAACTTTTGTTAAATGTTCTAATAAAACATGTGCGGGGGGGTTAAAATATATTATATAGTGTTTTAAACCTTTCTACAGTTTTCAAACCATAGGGTCGGGACATTTCAATAACACTAGTTCTTAGACCAAAGTGTTTATAATTTGGGGTTTTATTTGTGCACATGGGATAATAGACTTTGGTCAAAACTTTATAATAGTGGGTTTTTTGGGGTATTTAGATATAATGGAATTAATAACTAAGGGAGGGTATTTCTTAGGGATTTAACAAAAGTATGTCAAAGGTTAGTATGAAAGGGTAGTGTAATGAAACACAATACATATTATCTCTAAGTATAGTATAAATTCAAGGATTGTTCGACTTTATATTTCTTTCACTAATACTTAGGAAAAATGTAATTTTGTGGGTTTTTATGAATGCTTATGAAGGGATAAAGTTAATTTTTTTAGGGTTTTCAATTTTACTAAGTAAGAATGTGTCTTTACTTAGGAAAAAGGGGTTTTGATCTATGAATGAAGGGTAAATGTTGATGAATGAGGGTTTAAGGTAGGAATTCAATATTTTTAACTAACCAGTCATAAAGCCTTAGGTTCGGTCCCAACAAAAGTCAGAGAAATGATCTGAGCTTGTTTGACTGATAGCTTAGAATACTTAATACTCACAGGGGAGGGGAAATTAGTGATTATGCCCGATGGTGTATTAATACATGATTGCTCCACTGCTTTCTACCTACCCAATTTCTATTTCTAACATTTTTTCTTCATTTTGTAGGTGCATTTAGGCTTGCAACCTTAAAACATTTTTCTTTCAAAGCATAAAACTATCTAAGTCTACCTCATTTCATTCGAGGGCTCATATTAAAATTTTGAGCTCCTCATTATTCTCTACCTATCTATTGATTTGTCAAGTTTAAACTGTTTGACAAATGTTTATTCTCTATCTAAAGCATGAAATTGAAAGCATGAAAAGTTAAGATTAAATTGTTTAATTGATCATGGATTATGGCATTTATTGACACTCTACACATAATCATTATTCTTGTAGTAAAAAGTAAAGTAGTGGCATTTGGATTTGCTCACTTTCAGGTCTTATTTCTCTTTTTCTTTTGGGGTCTATATTTTTCTAAGTCCTTTGATTTTTCTTTTAGGACTTTTACCCTCTTTTTTATTTTTTATTATTTTTCATTTTTTCAAAATATGGGAAAACAACTTGCAGAAAGCAAGATATGTACATATTTACAAGACTTATCAAAGTCAATTCAAAATTTTATGAATCCTATTATTATAAGACCCTAACAGTGGCTCCACATGGGAATGAAATTTCCTGTTGAAATATCAAGAACTCTGAGACTAGTAGCCTTTGAAATTTGACTGTGATGACCCTGTAAATGTCTTCTAATATCTGCAAATTATTCATACTTATGATATTTACTTCTCAAAGCTTAGGGGGGCCTTCTCTCCGGGCTTCAACTTTTCTAAGGAAACATCCAATCCAATCTAAACTTTTCAATGTATATGTACAATGATCAAAGTGAATAAAAACTAACTATTTGTTAACTCAGGGGAGTAGTAGTGTTTCAGTATTCTGCCATTAACTGGTCCTTCTTGCAGATCTGTTCCATCCAATTCTTTCATAAAGAAATCAGTATTACCTATATATCCATAAATTACATAAGGTCCTTTCCATAGAAAATCAAATTTTCCATGTTTTCCTTTGTCTTCTCTTCTAGAATCCCATTTTAAAACTTTATCTCCTATGTAAAAATCATCCTCTTTAGTATTTTTATCATAGATTTTCTTGATCTTATCCTGAATGACTTGAGATTTGATATAAAATTCTTCCTTTGTTTGTTGCAAGTGAATAGTTTGATTTATCCTTCTTTGGATTTCATTTGTTTCAACCTGTAATTCTTGGATAATTTTCATCACTGGTACACCTAGGGAGGAAGGAAAAACAGCATCCATTCCATAAACTAGTCGGTAAGGTGAAGTACCAATGGAATTTTTAGTAGTAAGTCTATCTGCCCATAAGGCATAACTTCTTATTCATAGTCTTTTAATTGTCTTCAAGTAATTTTTTGATGATATTTACAAGGCTTTTGTTTAAGGATTCAGCTAAGCCATTACCCTGGGGGTAATATGTAGTAGAGTGGCCTAGGGTAATATGGTATTTGTGGCAAAAGTTAATCATTTTCTTGGATTTGAATGCTGCTGCATTATCAGTAATTATCTTTTGGAGGCATCCAAATCTTGAAAGAATGTTGTTTTCTAGGAAAGAAATAAGGACTATTTGTGGATTGTCTGGAGGGTATGGCTTCAATCCACTTAGTAAAATAATCAGTGGCTGTCAAAATCCACTTATGTTGGCCTGAAGAGGGGGGGCTTAATTTCACCAATGAAGTCTAAACCCCATTGTTGAAATGGAATTTCAGTTGAAATAGGCTTTAAAGGAAGGGGTAATAATTTATTCTTACCTTCAAAAATTTGGCATTTATGACATGAACATATTTTTTGACATCAGCAAACAAGGTAGGCCAGTAAAAACCAACTCTCAGGATCTTTTCTACAGTAGTTTTCCAGTATAAATGTCCTCCACAGTCACCTGCATGAAATTCTTCAAGTATTTTGTCAGCTTCTTCCTTTAGTAAACAATTTAATAAAATCCCACTATGATGTCTCCAAAAAAGTACATTATCTAAGATACAAAATCTTACTGCTTTAAGTTTTAAATATCTAGCTTTAGTTCTTGACAATCCAGGAGGAGCTTGTAAGTTTTGTAATACAAATATAATATTTGTAAACCAAGGTGAGTCTGAAAAGGCTTCAATGATCGCTGGAGTCGCCATCTCTTCCTGATAATCTACTTGAACAATAAAATTTATATCTAGGGCATTACAATTGGATTCAGCCATAAGTTTGGCTAATCCTTGACCTTTAATGAGTTTTGTGGGTTTTATCTCTATGTCATATTCTTAGATAGTAGAAATCCACTTACCTCTTATTCCATCAGGACCATCCTGAGTAAGAATGTCTTTAACTACAGAATTTGGGACATACGCAATAATGTGTGAGTAGAGAATATAAACTCTGAAGTCTTTAATAGCCTTTACCAATGATAGGGCTTGTTTTTCCATAATGTTGTACTTAAAAGGGGCATCTCTAAGGGCCTTACTGAAAAAAACTATGGGTTTTTCAAATCCTTGGTCATTTTTCTGCAGTAAAACTGCAGCAATGGTGTGTTCTGAAGCAAATGAAAAAATCACAAAATATTTCTTAAAATCAAGACTTATTAGGACTGTATTTTTGGTTAAGGATTGTTTGATAGAGTCTCCTACATTCATTAGACCAAAAGGCATTTTTACATACATAAAAGTGCCCCAAGGAGTGTTAAATGTTCTTTTAGCTTGGTCTTCTTCTTGGACTAGGATCTGGTTGTATCCTGAAAAACCATCTAACAGTGAAATCCTTGAAGAACCCACTACCCTTTGTACTATGTGGTCCATTTAAGGTAAAGGGTAATTAACCTTTAAGGATACTTTGTTAAGATTTCTAAATTCAACACACAATCTAGTTTCTCATGTTTTCTTCCTCGTTGGGACTAGGTTGGAAACCCAATCAGAATATTTGATTGGTGCAATGATCTCGGCATCATACATTCTTTTAACTTCTTTTTCAATCAAAGGTAATAGCACAGGGTTAATCCTTCTCAACTTTTGTTTGAATGGCTTTTGATCTTCTTTTATTGGAATTTTATGTTGGATTATGTTTGTATCATAAGATTTTAAATCTTCATAACTCCAAGCAAACACATCTTGATATTCTTTTAAAAGCTCAATATATTTATCATTTTCTTGTTGAGGTAAAATTTTGGACAGTTTAATTATTTTTGGTTTTAACTCTGTACCAATGTTACATTCTTCTATGTCAGATCTTACTGGCTCCATTTTTTGTTTTCTAGCTACATCATTGGAGTCAAAAAGATCTTCTAAGGGAGTTAAACCTTTAGGTAAAAAATTATCCTTAAGATTCAATATGTCTGATTCATCTTCAATAATTTCTTCAATCTCTACTTTCTCTAAGTTATCTATATCAGCTTGACTAAATCTAGTAAGTTTATCAAACTTTATTCTATTTACATCTAATTTATTTAAATCTATTTCACAATCCAAATCATGATTTATTGTATAATCTATATCTATAATACAATTCTGAAATTCTCCCTCATTGTTCATAAACTTGTAAATCTGTTTATCAAGTTTGAGAAAAAAGTTTGCCAATACTTAAGATTATCTGGAATTATTGGCCTATATTTGACTTCAGCAATATATTTGTGATTAGGTTCGAATGGTAAATTGCATGTACTAGCAAAAGCTCCAAGACAATGAGCTTGTATATTTTGTTTTCTAGGTATAACAACAAACTTTCATTCCAATAAATCATCAGTTAAATCTATGACAGTGTCTCTATATCTACTTATTCTAGGATTGTAAATAGAATATAATCCATTTACTTGTTTTATAATCAAATCTGAATCTCCCATGATTAAAATTCTTTTTCCTCCTGAGTTCCTAATGATTTGGAGTCCTAGGACGAGGGCTTCATACTTAGCCATATTTTTTGTACATTTGAAATTGAGCCTGAAAGCATGACCTTCAGAGTGATTAGTCTCCATATTTGTTATCCAGACTCCTACTCTTTCTCCTAACTTATTCACTGAGTCATCAAAGTCTAAATGCCTTAGAGATTCATGAAAAATATTATCATTGTTTGTTGCTCTCTTTTTATCTACTAGTTCAATTTCGATTTCATTTTTTTCGGGGTTACATAAGATAAAAGAATCAAGGTCAGTTGGTGTAGAGTAAATGGGGTAATTTATAGATCTTTCAGCACTACTGGCCTTGTACTTCATTAATGTTTCCCTATATAACTTTTTAGGCTGGCCAAACACTGATATAGTAGCATAAGACATGTCCAATTGTAGAGATCCTTGCAACTTTTCTCCCCATGAGCGAGAAAGTAGCATTCCATATTTTGGTGGGATATCGGCTACTACAATGTCCATTAATATACTCTTACCACGGTATTGAACTAGTGTTACACACAATTCTTTGATTAAACCTAGGCATTTAACTTTACTTGAATCAAAAGAAAACAAATCTTTGTATGGCCTTGTAATTTCTAGATTCAGAGTTTCCATGATGGCTTTGGGCATTAGATTATGGGAATCTCATGAATCTAGCAATGTGTTATGTATAATTTGATCATGAATGGTGAGACTGATATAAAATGGAGGAAATGCACCATCTGCATGTTTTCTATTCACATTTGGGCCAAAAATCAACTATGTTTGATCATCATTTCTATTTATGGATCCTTCTCCATAATTCATATTTAATGTTTCAGTTATGGTTGATTTATACAAGTCATTTTTTACCAATTCAGTCAAAGGAATTGATATTTTAAGCTTTGTAATTTCTGATTGTATGTTAAATGTAGGTTGAGTTTTACTGATTTGAATCAATTCTTCTTTGGTAACTATAGTTTGTGTTGGTTTGTCTTGTTTTTCTACAGTTGTTTTTTCATTTTCAAGTGTTTTGGGATTCTCTATTTGTGTTTCTTGTGTTTTACTACTTCTAACTTTCTTTTCAGGGATTGTTTGTGAAGCAGTAGATGTTATTTTTGTTTTAGAATTATCAGCAGATGTTTTTGAAGTAACAGTTTTTGGATCTATTATTTTAGGATCAACATAAGGTTTTTTGGGATCTAAAGTTGTTGTTTTTACATAATTGGAAGCTTTAACAGCAGTATATTTTTGTGAATCTTTTACAGCTTGAGCAACTTCATCAGTAATATCAACAATTTTAGGTCCTGATGCTTTTTTAGGACTATAAATTTTTTGGGAAGAATTTGAGTTTTGCTTATTTTCCCTTGGGAGAATTTGTAGAACCTTTGTTTTAGGGGCTTTTACTATTTTCTGTGTTGGTATCCTGTGTTTTGGTAGATGGGCTAACCAAAATACAAGGCAACATCAGAACCAATCTTTAGAGCTCTAGGATCTAGCCCTCCTAGTCTCAGAGAGGGATCTCTCAATATGTTTATGAGGATGTGTCTTGAATAGTTTAGAATTTGATTTTAGGCTAGTTATGAAGTGCGTGGTTGTTTGTTTTGTTTGGTTGGACAAATATGTTTCATGCAGTATAGATAGAGCATGGGACTCTACAAGCCATTGGGAAATGGAGTCATGTGAAAGTCCAAATAGTTCTGACTGAGAAGGAAGGGAAACCAGAGGGCAAATCTAACTTGGTAAAGGATCTGTTGAATACTATAGGTGAAATGAGATGAAAATTAAGGACTAAGAGTGAAAAGCAAACTAAACCCTATCACAATGACTTAAAGGATTCGGGGAATGCCCTATTTCCTCCAGTAAGGTCACTGCTTTGGACTTGATTAACATAAACACTCAAAGAAGAGGAGAAATGCAGACTAAACCCTCTCACAATGACTTAAAGGATTCGGGGAATGCCCTATTTCCTCCAGTAATCTCACTGCTTGGACTTAATCAACATAAATACTCAAAAAAGGAGAAATGCAGACTAAAATCCTCTTAATGAATTATAGGATTCGGGGAACGCCCTATTTCCTCCTATAAGTTCACTGTTGAGAGCTTAATCAAAAAAGACATACAATTGCATTCAAAGAAGAGGGACCGCCTTAGACATCCAGGACTGCAATTATAGGGACCTTCAACACAATAACCACAGTAAGAAACAGAGGGTATGATTGAAACAGACCTCTCAGTCAAACTGCAAGCATTAATAATCAAAGGGAGATTTCAGATACAATATTCAGTGGCAAAGAAAGAGGGAACACCTAAAACGTCTTTAGCACAACTGAATTTACCATTTCTGAAATAAAACAAATTGAATATTCAAGAGAGCTATTAAACTACCATGTCATGTTCAGTAGTGGAAAACATATAAACAGTGAAGGATAAACAGGTCCGAGGTGCTTCTAAGATACATTTCTCTGCCTAAACTTTTTATCCTATTGTAAGCAAAGCATGATGGAACAAAGTGGAAAACAAGAAATAACATTAACAATAGGAGATTACTTCACCAAAACCAAGCTTAGGGATCCAATGGTCCAACCTCCTTCATCAACAGAAAAATAGAGACTTCCACACTCCTTCAGAACACCAATGCTTCTTCAAAGTAGCAATCTATGTATTACTTTAGAAATCACTAAATTCCAACCTTTTAAAATGAGACTTCGAAGAGTCTTTATAGGAAAAATGAGGAAAATTAGGTAGAGGAGATTTTAATGAAAATCAGAGATAGGAGAAGATATTTTAAATGCTCCATCCTATGTCATAAACATAACATTAAATTCTAGACATGATCAATAACTTTGTAGCTTGTCGAGACCATTTTGATATGATAGAAATCACCCACAGGGTGTCCTTGAGATGAAAAACCATCTGGAGTGGTACTATTATCTTCTTGGTGTGAGTTAAGTGAAGAATGGGCTATGAGGATTCCCATACTTCTAAATAACTGCTTCTGACAGTTTGTAGTAGCTTCCCTGGTGTAATAACTCCTTGGCAGGCTTGTGTGCATGTGATGGGCTACGTCTGTATCAGTCAACATTCTGCACTAATAAATGCTCTGTCTCTTTGTACTTCAACCTGTTTTAACTCTGTATATGCTTTCACTTTGCTGATTGTCGAACTGCTTCTGTACTGACGCCCTCAGAGGTTTTATTATTCTTCTATGTCTTGTCTTCTACCATTGGATATGTGTTCTTCACCATTTTTGAGTGTTCTGTGTACAGGTGGAGGTTTTCACTTAGCTGGAGGGTCACTGAGGATTCATGGATCTGATCCATCGATTGACACGACCTCTCCTTCTATTTCTGGTCCTCTTGACTTTGATTCTTGGCCCTGAGACTTCTATCTGAGCTTTTGTGTCACTTTTGTGACTATAAAACATTTATCCTTCATCGGCCATGAAAACCTGCAAACACACGACAAACATGTTATTAAATCCTACCGGCTTGGTTTAGACTGCTTTCAGAGGCTCTAGGGTGGCGGAGGAGCAGTGAGGAAGAATGTGATTGCAGCGAAAAATCAGAAAAACCCTAGCAAAGCAGCTAACCAGGTCAATGGAGGTTTGGGTGCGAGGATGAACGTGGACCGTTAGATCAGGATGATCTACGGTGGAGATCTCTCTATGGAGTTGTTTGGGAGGGCAATGGGAAGAAAATGAAATGTTATCGTGATATAATATGGGCCGTGTGATCTCAGAGATCGACGGCCAGGATTAAAAGAGGAAGTTATGTTGCGGAGGGTGGTATGGCGGAAACCGGGAATGGTTTTTGTGCAACAAAACAGGGGGGGAGGCGGTATTAGCTTTTGGAATGTGATATATGTTAGCATTCGACACGTGGATTTCTAAAACCACTTTTATCGCACGGAAGTAGCGCACTAGGAAGGAGGGGTGAAAATCGCGTGATATGGATCGTCGACCGTTGGATTGGAGGCTCCAGATCCAACGGTGCGGGTTGAACGCGATGGGTGAAGAGCTGTGGGGTAAAAGGGTGTGTGGTGGAGAAAGGTTTCACGATGCAACATCACGAAAACCAGGGTTTAAACTGAGTAAGCACGAAAAATGACTTTTAGTGTTAAAGTGTAAAAATTTATGCACGGGAAAATACATAGGAAAAAGATGAAAATGAGAGGAAACGGGAGCGTTTGGTGGTGGGACCGAGAGTATGGAGGAAAAATCCTGGGGGTGATCGGCGGGTTAAATGAGGGTCGTCGAATCATGATAGATAAACGACGGAGATTAAAGATGGTGGATGAAGGGTCAGGAGGATGGCGAAAATGCGATGAAGCGCGGACCGCTGGATCCGGCAGAATGAACGGTCAGGATTAAATCGGGGATCACACATCGGAGGTGAAAAGTGAACGGGACTTTGGATTTGCGATGTGCGATTAAGAGTTGGCCGTTCGATCTGAAGGATGATCGACGGTCAGGATTCAATTGGTGGGGAGATGACAAAGGCCTATGGGCAGAGCGCAATGAGATTCTGGCAGTTGGTTCTTGTGGATTCAACGGTCCAGATCAAATCGGCGGGCACGAGTGATGAGCGAAGCGAAGAACCGATGGAGCGATGCGATGGAACGTTGGCCATTGGATCTGAAAACATTGACGGTGGAGATCTAATTGACGACTAGTGGAAAAGTGACAAGGAGAAACGGACATGCGAAGCGCGATTGAATCTAGGTTGTCGGTTCTTGTGTATTCGACGGTCAGGATCAAATCGGGAATCGGAGGAGAAAGGGTTCATCGCATCGAAAGATTGGAAGAATAAAGGAAAAGTTAGGAAAAGGAAACTCTGATTGCGATTAGTGATCAGGGCTAGCGCCTGGTTATGGCTCCGGGTCACATGCGGAAAAGGGGCTAGGGCCAAGGCCGAAAGGGCCTTAAGGCCTTAGTGTAAAAATGGGTTTTTAGGCCAAAAATGAAGGTTTTTGAGGGTTTTTTGGCTTTCGGTAGAGAGGAAAGAAAAGGGTATTTAAACCTG
The DNA here is from genome assembly GCA_034641835.2 of Pinus albicaulis. Classification (NCBI taxonomy): domain Eukaryota; kingdom Viridiplantae; phylum Streptophyta; class Pinopsida; order Pinales; family Pinaceae; genus Pinus; species Pinus albicaulis. The sequence goes on along the minus strand of CM076572.1, from coordinate 1,447,026,708 downwards.
TAAATGAATCTTTGAAGGTTTAAAGGGGATTAAAGGATTTAAGAGGATAAATGGAGGGTTAAAAGACGAAAAGAAAGCTTTATGAAAATGAAGGGAAATAAGTGGACATGGGCAGTTTCAGTGGCCTTTGGAACAACTTTATTTGGTGAATTAGCATGGCTTTAAGATGGAAACAGCAGTGAAGATGAACCTCCAGCATAGGACAAACATAAGACTTCAAGGATGATAGATTTTCAAAGGAAATAAATCTCTTGAAGGCTTGAAAACAAATATAGCCACCACTAGGTACATCAGAATTTATAGGTGGCTAACATTCTGATTCTGAGTTTGGGAAGCTTTCTTGGTAGAAGACTCAATGTTTTTATTGTTTCTAAGGTTATATTAGCTGTTTATTTCATTTATTGCAAGTCATAACCTTGTTTATAATCAAAGGATTCACTAGAATCTAATTTAAGTTGTTGAAGTTCAAATCATTCCTGATCTTCCTGAGTAAGGAAAATGGTATTATTGTCATCTATTCACATTAGATTAATTGTATCCTCATCATCATCATTGTTATTCTGAGAACTTTCAGCATAGTTCTCTTGGAATGGTGACCTTATTGTTTGGTCTCGAACTGTTTCTTTTTCTTTTCCAGAATTTATGTTTTTTCTAAAATTGGGATTTCTGATCTGTTGTTGGTTATCTCATTGAGGTCTTCTCTCTATATTATCTAGTCTATCAAACACTCTTTCTAAAGTTTTAGCTATAGCATCCATTTTTGTATCTGAATTGGCATTTTCTTCTTTAATGGTCACTCTTATTTCATTTCTGAGTCTAGCTATTCTGGCTAAAATGTTCACTTCTACACTAACTACATCAGTTTGCATTTTTTCTAAGGTGTCTGCATCTCTTTCCCTTAATTTGTAAGCCATATCTGTATCAAATCCATCGGGGAATTTGAGTAGAACTAAATAAGGCGTAGGTTTAAGATTTGCAGGGATAGAATTATAGACACTATTATATCTAGTGCAGTAATCTTGGACTGACTCATTTGGAGCTCTTTTCAAGGAATCAAATTTAGACAAAATTTGGAGGGGATTCTTTTTCTTTTCCCATTTATTTAAAAACAAAGTAAAAAAGACAACTAAATCAGTTACACTACCAGCAGCTAAATCTTTAAACCATTTCTTAACTGCTCCTGTTAAATTTTGTGAAAACTGTCTCATTTGAACATCTGAGTCATCAATTTCATAAATTTCAAAGAAGTCTGTCATCTTAGTAATGTGTTGCTGAGCAGTATATTGAGTAGTGCCATCAAACAGTGGTATTTTATTTTGATAGTCTTGTGGCATGTCATGAAGTTGTTGTGGTAAGACCAAGGGAGCATATCTAGCAGTCATAGCTTGAAGCTTAGCTTGGCTAAGAGGTAAGATAGAACTGCTTGGAGCTATGCTGGAGATGATAGTAGATGAACTAAATATTGTATTTTAAGTACTGGGAAATGAGGATGATGTATTTAAGAAATCAAAAGGTGGACTAATGGATATAGTGGATGAAGTGATTGGCGGAAATAATACTCTAGGTTGTAGAGGTAGTTTAGGGATAAATGGATCTGTAGATGAGCTGGTAGTAGAATTTATGAATGATGTAACAACATAAAGAGATGAATCTCTAGTTGGGATTATTGTGGTGTGTAATTGAGAAACTGGAGGTCTATTTGCATAAGTCAATAAATGAGCTAATTCAATAGCTTCATCAATATACTTTAGAATAGTAACATTAATTTCTTCAACTTTAGTCTGATATTCAACTTTCTTAGATTTAGAACTTACTGCAATATATTTATGTTTTGCATTCAAAAATGAAATAAAAGCAGGATCTAAAACATAAGTTTTTAAATCACTTTCAGATTTACTTTTAAATAAGGAATGCTCAAATTTAAGATCAAAATCAATATCTTGTAGACTTACTAATTCTCTTGGTAATGACTCTTATTAATGAGATTTCAGCCTCTAAGTTTTCTCTTTTTTTTTTCTTTTTACCAATTCGGTCAGGGTTATCTACTATAACAACATGCTTAGGATCTAGGTTAGACCTGGTATAGTAGGTTTTCCTAGAAGCCAGTATTACAATTTTTCAATACCCACAACCTATAACAACAATCTTAAAGTAAAAGAATGAATTAAATGATTTCCTTTAAGACTAATTTTATGACTGAGGACTGGTTATTTCCCCAGTATGGTCACCAGTAATGTTATCACTCTAGTAAATTCTTAAGTTGTGGGATTTTGGTTTTTAGTCAAAGAATACTAGAGGTAACCACAAACCTACTTCAAACTCTAGGATCTATCCTTCCTAGGGTTTAGAGAGGGCTCTCCCTTTCAAATTTACTTTTTTTTAATTTGTGAATATTAGGCTAGTTATGAAGGCTTAATTTTGATTTTGTTTTGTTGGATTTGGTGGGAAAAATTCACTTGGAGGGATAGATAGAGAGAAATCTAATTTTCCATTGAGCTATGGAGTCTAAGTCAAGCTAACAGAACTGGGATCAAGGCCTAAAAAGTCAAATATCTTCAGGGAAAGATAGATAACCCTTGGAGATCTTGGAAAGTTGGTTTTTGAGATGGCATGATCGGGATAAAGGGCACTTAAGGATCCTTTGATCTGGAAAAGGTAAGTAGTAGATAGAGGTCAAACGGGAGAGGGATAAATTAAGGGTTCCCTACACCAGAAATCAGAAGAAAACAAAGAAATGATAACTAGTTAAAAACAGGGTACTATTAACATGTCTTGTAGTAATACTCCTAGTTATAGATTCAGATTTAGAATTAAAACACGGATGTATGCATGTAAAAAAAGAACATAACAATGAAAAGTTTTAGAGAGTACTTCACTCCAGATATCTTAGCATAGGGATCCTAAAGTATGATGCCAAATAGTTGATCCAGTCTGCTACTCAAAATCGAAATCCAAAGCCTTCAAGTCAACAAAATATCTATAGTAATCTCCAACAATTTTATTCCACACCAAAAATACTTCAAAAGAGTGAATTACTTATACATAATGTTTTGCAAAATATCCTAGATGACTTCTAGGAATTAACTTAGCAAAATAAAATATCTTACAACAATAATAGTGACAGCTGCTTAACAAATCAGCAAGCTGTCTTATTTTATTCAAAAGAAATAGAAACTGTCTTAGGATAAGAAGCAGTTGGCTACTTATGTGTCCTCTTTGTTGGCTCTTTAGATATTTTTTAGAATCCAACCTGCCTTCACTAATACTCTTTCATTTCGGATACTCTTTAACCTTCAATCAAACTGCTTTACTGCTGTAAAATCTGTTTTGATAGTGAAATCAGCAAAACATATTTTTTTTCTTTTTCATTTGTTTGTCTTTCATTCTTCATAATAAATCAGTCAATGCTTTCCAATCCTCATTTTTAGGAATTTGGATATTTTTTTGTTTCCTAAAATTCTCATCAGCTTCAGTATACCTAGAAAATGTGGGTTTGATGACAAATAGGTGTTTGATCTCATATTGCAAATAAAACAAATTTTTAAAACTTTTCAGCGATACTTTTCCTGTGGGAATGCCTTGACCTGTTTGCTTATTCACCTGCTCCTTGACATATTCTCTTATCTTCTTGTCATAATCATTTTGAGGCATTAGCTTATCATTAATAACCATGATATCAGGAAGTCCTTTTTGCAAAAAATTGGTGAACTTAACCATGAATCTGGTTATAGCAGTATTCATACCTTCACATTTTTCTTCAAGTTATCTCATTAAATTTCTTTTGGTAGTGACTTTCCTAATTTCTAGGATAGTTGTTGTCCTGTCATTGATTTTTAGTTCTTCCAATTGCTGTCTATTCTTGCTGTTGAGGAAATTGATTAATCTTACAGCCAGTTCTGGTTTATCAGCCAAATCTGCTTGTGTCTTTTGCATTCCTTCTTGGGCTGCCAATAATAACTCTCTTTGCTCAAAAATCACCTGAATTGAAGGTCATACATCATGGATGGCTTCAATTAAATTATTCCATAGGTAATTTTTTATGTATGATATCTGATCCTTGAGAGTTAATTCTTTTTGTAACTTTTTTATTGCTTCACTCAATCTGTTAACATTTTGTTCATGAATTTTAGCATTTATCTAAGTTGATTTGTTTGTCTTCTCGAGATTTTCAATCATTTTTGTCAACATGTTAATTTCATTTGTCTTCAAAGACATCTCTTCCATTGCTTTCACTAGTTGACTGCTTTCATCTGTAGGTTGCAATGTTGTGGTGGAGGATTCAGTAGCTGAAGTTGTTGAAGAAGTCACTGGCACTGCAGTGGCCAGTGGTTCTTTGGGTGCCAACTTTTCTCCTAAAGTTGAAGGCACCGTTACAGTGATGACTGTAGGAATCACTGGTTCTTCTATTGTCTCCTTTTCTTGGACAACCTGGGCCATCTGTACTTCCATTTCTTTAATCAAAGTTGTCAGTTAAAGTATTAAACTCATCATTTCCTCTTTTTCCTTTTGATCCTGTAAGACTTCCTTTGTCTGAGGATGCTTACTTTGAGGAAGCTTGAGCTGTTTCCTCAAGGCAACTATATCCTCATTTTTCTTCTTTACCAATGCTTTTGCTGCTTTGATGTTTGTAGGATCATATCCTACCTATAGAAATTATATAACTAATGCGTTATATATCCAAGATTCTTCTGATCACACACTATTTCAACTTCATTCACAATACAAAATCTCTTCTACTATTGATCATCATATGCGGAAATTAAATCAATTGCATGCACACATTGAAACCATAAAAATTCACACATATGAACACAGTGTTTTAACGGGAAAGCCTGAAGCTAAAAACCCCAACTATCTGTATATAATATATGTCATATATATCATGTAACAATCCTCATACAAAGCTTCTCACAAGCTCTCAGTATAATACAATCGCTACACACTAATTAGGCTCGATCTAGCAAATCCATGCACCGATCTTTTCCACCTACTAGCCTGCCTCTAATGCGAAATACCTGCTGAATAATGGATCTCAATGAACTCAAATTGGTCCATCCTTGCTCACTCAATCCTCATTGGCATCTCTACTCAGTGTTGGATGAAATCAATGCATCACTATAGTCACAACTGATAGTCAACTTGCCCTTTCACCTATCTCTCCACTGGTCTCCACTGAAACTGTCCATGCACTGTAGTTAACTGATGTATTCTTCAGTTGATTAATGAGTTAATATTTAGTGAATTAATTAATAATTAATTCACACTACTCTCACTAGTGTATCAATCAGTTAGACTAGATGCAACTAGCTCAATTGTCTAACTAAGATAAACTGAACACAACTCCATCAACTACTTCTACAACTCCACCAAACTCTGTCACATGAGTTCTAACTGAAGTCTTCATGCAATAGCTCCACTTAACCCTCAGGAATAGCGTAATTCCTTCTATCAGCTCCTGTGCCACATCTGTGCACTTAACTGAAGTGCTCCAAGAGAATAAGTTAATGTTTAGAGTCCAAATATTATTAAGAGCTAATAATATTTGACATATCTATTTTTAGACTGGCAATCTAAAAATAGATTCCGCCCAATATGTCTAAAAATAGAAGTCCATCTATTTTTCCAACTTGACCAACCATCCACAAATAGCATCATGCAACTCATAGAATATGATCGACATGTCTAAAAATAGACAGTCTAAAAATAGACTTGCGCCAAAAATAGCCTGCGGGCCCACTTAGTGAAGGCGACTCTTTTCACTAAGCTCACCATCTTGTTGTAATCTCAACACTACCTACAATACTAAATCATCTAAGGCTTTTATCCGTAGATCCTTTGCATATAATGAAGCTTTATCCATTTTCATTTGATCTTGCATATTAGATATGGTGTTTTGAAGCTTATGAGCACTCATAGCTTTTGTTGTGACTGTGGAATACAACATCTCTGATGTTTGCCTATGAAACTCAATTTGATCTAATTCATGGATTTTGTCTGCAGCTACTTCCATATCAACTTTTTTCTAGTCAGTAATTGTCTTTGGCACTGATACTCTGGGCTGTAATACTAACATAATCAATTTTTTAGTTGAATAATCAAATGTTGATAGGAATCTATTTTGATTCCCTGGTTTTTGCTTCAAAAACTGAGAATATATTTTAGTTTATATTTCTTCATTCTTCAACTTGATTTGTTTTTATTTCTCCTTAATATCCAAATCCTTTTCCTCAGTTGAATGTGAGGAAGAAGCCTCCACACTTTTCTGCCTTTCCATCATCTGTGTATCTTCATTATTCAGTTGTTCTTCATTCCGATTTGATTCACTGATAACTATAGTAGCTACATTGGTCTCTAATAAATCAGTGTTGGTATTCAAGGGCTCTGTTTCTTCAACATCTATTGTCACTTTGCCTGTAGCTGTTGTATCTAATTTTTTCCTTTTGTTGTAAATGATATTGAACTTTGTCTATGTTGTAGTCTCTGCAGTATAAGCTCCCTCTTCTCTGATTCTCTTAGTGGATGTCTCTGGCTGTTTGGAAATTTCCAAAGTGTGACTAGTATTCCTTTGGTTTATTGCCTCTGTTAAAGTGTTTTCAACCCACTCAATTTGATTAGCAAACTTCTCTACTTCTGGTTTTGATTCATGGATAAAGGGTGTCAATTTACATTTTTCCCGTAGTTTACTTAAGATCCCTTGTGGATCATAATTCCATGGGAAAATTTCATCCAATTTATATTCTAGTAGTTGATTTGTTGCTTTCTTTTCTGCATCTCTGTGATTACATATGAATGCCCCAATTTGATTTTTAAGTTTAAACTGGGTCTTCTTCTTGGCTGCCATGAAGTTAATAGAATTAGAATTTAGGATCGATGGATGTTTGGGTAACTTTTAATGCAACAAGTTTGACCCAAAAACTTTGATTTCAGTGAATTTCTCATACAAATACTAATCACCAAATTTGCTTTGTTCTGATAACTACAATATTTTCTTCATTTCTTCACCTATTCTAGGCTTCTCCATTTTAGTCAACACAGTGGTCAATGGATGTAAAAACAACTCTGCAAACTCTGAATAATTGAAATTTGTGCCTTCTTTTCTAAGTATGGATGTCCAAAAGATAACAGACAGAGGTTTTCCTTCTATATCCAACTTTTGAAGTGAAATTGGAAAGCTCTCTGATTGGAAGAAAAGAAACATGTGGAAAATATAGGAGGTATATCGGAATACTTCTTATAGCTGTAAATTAGTCAATTGATACTGAATATTATCAGCGATGAAACCATCATAGTCAAATATAACTGAAGGTGGTTGACCTGGAGAAAATGTGGACAAAAATCCCAAGATAGACTCATCAGTGTGCTCATCAGTGAAATACCCAAGGATGAAGGAAAGCATGGAGATTACATGCCTTGAACCTTCAGGGAATTTAGCAGTTGAATATGGGGGATTTAACTTGGGAATTTCAACATGCAGGGGCATAAAAATCTGAAAGATCATGAATCTTTTAGGGAATATATAGGCCAATGTATAGCTTAGTGAGGGCTTCAATAGACAAAGGGACTGCTTGGGGGTTTGGTTGAAGTTGCAAAATTTGGTTTTTTGACTCTGCAGTGATGGTAAATAGGACCTTTTTATTTGCATTCACAATAGCTCTTTGTTCATGAATATAGTACTGGTGACATAATCTGATAATTTCTTGACAAGGGTGAGTCAGAGGGACTACACGTTTGGGCAGACTGGATTCCCAAATATGAACTTCTTCATGATCATCAAAAGATTTCTCAAAACACCAATTACGGATATCTAACAGATTGAATTCAACTATGGGATCAGCTATTTTTTAGTTAATATCGGCTAGAGGAATGTGTTCAATATCAACATTTGGGGGTTGTAATGGATTGACCACAATTGCAGTATTTGGATTCATGGCAGGAGTAGGTTTAGGAGTTTTAGAACCTTCAGGCTTACTTAAACTCTATTTTTTAGGCATCTTGATTTGCTTCTACAAGTTTAAACAGTTTGCAAAGGAAATTTTAGTATAACAGAGGCTTGATTGGGAAAATTTAGCAAAATAGAGTCTTTTTTTGGATTTTATGCCCAATTAGCTTTATCAAAGATGTTCTGAGGCGTTTAAAAACTGGTCTAAAACAGAAAACAGTGGTTTTCTGAGTTTTTTAGAGTAAAACATGGGCTAAAACTCTGTTGAAAAGGGTTACAGAAGATTAGGGAACCTGCAGAGGATTTCTAGCTTATTTTAGATCTTGAAATGGACTATTAAACTGTGGAAAATTGATAAATGTCCTTGAAAAAGCACATAGTAGACAAATAGGGTTTCTGGGAAAAATTTTCCAGAGTTTGGCCTATTTTTGGGACTTTTTGGACAACTGAATGAATCAATTTTTTAACTTAAAAATGATTCTCTTTCTTTAAAAAGGTTTCTTCAATTTGGTTTCAGTTTGAATTCTCAGAAAAATACTTGTTACGATGCAGGTATCAGCTTTGAAAGGGTTTTCTATATTTTCTGGTCGAATTGATGGCTTCAACAATTCATCTAGAGCAAGGCGCAGCTCCTCTACTGTCTTCACGGGTGTAATTTGGTGAATTTAGGAGGTTTTGGGCATAAAAATGGCTGCCAGGAGTTTTAACAGGCTTATACAATCGGGGAAGCAATACAAAGGTTAAGCGTGTAAGAGAAATGAATTAACGCATTTACCAAGGGTTTTAACAAAATATGTTAACTGCATTGAATGCAGGTCTTGTCCAATGCAATGCAATGGACGAAAACCACGAGTGGTTATCACGTAGGCTTCAGGTGGTAAGCTGTTTTAACCTCATCGAACGCGATCGAAATGAGGGAAGGCCACGTGGAGGAGGGAGAAATGGGTGAAACCACCCATTTCGCATGTCTTTGGCTTTTGAAGGGTCGAGCATGTTTTCTATGCGATATCATCCTCTGTCCTTCAGATCCAAAGGTTTAAAGCGAAGGGTTGAGATTGTTTCAAGAGTTGCATTGAAAATAGAAAGGTGGGACTAGGCTTTTGTATAGGCGAAAGGGTTAATATGTGGCGGGGGGATATGGTTTAAAACATATATGAAATGTTTTAATATCGATGTAGGCGGGGATTAACGTTTTTTTTATTTAAAACATTTATTAAATGTTTTAATAAAACATATGCGGGCGGGTTAAAATATTATATAGTGTTTTAAACGTTTTTACAATTTTCAAACCATAGGGTCGGGATATTTCAATAACGCTAGTTTTTAGACCAAAGGGTTTATAATTTGGGGTTTTATTTGTGCACATGGGATAACAGACTTTGGTCAAAACTTTATAATAGTGGGTTTTTTGGGGTATTTAGATATAATGGAATTAATAACTAAGGGAGGGTATTTCTTAAGGATTTAATAAAATTATGTTAAAGGTTAGTATGAAAGGGTAGTGTAATAAAACAAAATACATATTATCTTTAGGACCCTAACACTTAGGAAACCAATGATTGGCCTTGAGGAATTAAAGGTTGGCCCTGAGGTTGAACAGGTTGTCCCTGGGGTCCAGGTTGGCCCGAATACTGAGGTTGACCAGGCTGTCCCTGAAAACAAGGTTGGCCTGATGGTTGAGATAAGCCAGGTTGCCCCTGAAGACTAGGTTGACCTTGGTTACTGACAGAGGGTTGACCTTGTTGCACAAGAGGCGGGCCTTACTAAATGTAAGGCTGGTTCTGTTGTACAAAAGGCAGTCTTTGAGGTGGATAGGTCTGCCCCTAAGGAACATAAGGCGCTCCTTGTTGAATGTGGAGTTGACCTGGATGGTGATAGGGTTGTCCCTGTTGAGCCGAAGTTTGTCCCTGTAGATGGTAGGGTTGTCCTTCTGGGCCATAGGGTTGTCCCTATTGGTACGCGAACTGATTTGGGGGTTGATTGGTTTGAACATCCAACGGGCCTAGCTAGACAGGCCCATGGTAATATATGTGATTCTCGAACTCATCGTAGAGATGTGGGGGATTGATCGGAGTCTGAACATACTGAGAACCCTGAGGGCGGTAGTTATGATGTTGAAGAGCCATCATATATTGGTTATACGACAAACCTCACAGAATAGGATTAGAAGGGATAGGCGCACTACCAATAGGTTGATTGACTCCTGATACGTGATGTTGTGATCCACTCGCAATGGGGCTAGCAGACATCACAGAAGCATTGAGATGTGTTCCACGAATAGCAGAAACTGACAGCAATGATGTAACCACACTAGCGGATGGCACGGAGGAAGCCACATAAACATTGGGCTGGGTTAGGATAGACGTGACAGCTATCTAAACAATGGGAATCGAAGAGGATGGACCTAACAAAAATGACCCTTAAGAAGGAGCCACAGTACTTGACCTTAACAAGTTTTGGTACAAAGATGAAGCACCATAAATTATCTGTCCCAAAGTACGATAACCAGCCGGGAGTGGCTGAGAGGAAGGCTGAGTCCTCTCATAAGGAAAATTTTCGGGGGGAAATTGATGTTCCCCTATATATATGAGAGTCTCTTCACTACTAAAAGGACTCGAGGCATCCATGTCGGATGAAGAAATGTTGTCAAGGAAAACCCGGCGAGAGGTAGAGGGAAAAGCAATGGACAATGGTGTCACAGGCAAGACCAAGCACTGAGGGGGGTCCTCTCTTAAAAAGAAAAAAAGATTCGCGGGCTGCCAGTTGATGTCAAATGGCTCCTCAAGGGGAGACCGAGTGGCAAGAGGTTGAATGCTCGGATGATGACACTTTCAAGGTCTTGGGTCCCAACAGACGGAGGTGTCTCAGAAGAGACTCTGGGGAGAGACTCTTCACCACGAGGTAACGAAGAGGAGGAAAAAACAGGTGGTTCTGCCACGGACACTTTGTCTCAAAATAAGAAGAGAGAAGAGATGATTAATTCGAGGCTTTAACAATAGTCATTAAGGAATTACTCATGATCCGGCCAAGAAATAGCTTAATGGGAGTGTGACGTAATCGTGGGCAATTAATTTTATAACATTGAAACAAGACTCTGCCTTTTCATGTTTTAAGAGACGAGAAAAGGAAAAAAATTTAGCTCTAGTCACTTTCAGTTTGAACTAGCTTTAAAGGACAAGTGCTCGATGATATTTTGCAGATTTAAAGTCTCATAGAAAGATCAAAATGACTACTCAAGAACTCTAGGCAATAGGGTGTACCAAGCTCCCATGAATTGCAATATACACCTTGGCAAACAAATTTGCCAAGGACTTAACGTACTTGCAAGCAGTCTCCCCGAATGTTGTGTTCAGTGTATTATGGTTACAGGGCGGCAGAATCGGCTTCCTATGGATAAAGGATTGCAACCTAGAAGGTTCTCCCTTATATACGTGAGGGTATGGGGAGCACAAGTTCGTACTAGTGTTGTCTAATGCAAGATTGCGAGCGACAGCTGTTAGGTTTAATGACGTCAAAACATGTCATTAGCCTAGACCTCTAAGTGTGAGAGTTATGTTTCAATGCTTCCTTAGGTTGATTGAGTTAATTTTACGGTTTATCTTGAAATTATGTTTTAGTATCAAGGCCCTACTGAATGTTACCTCAAATTTCTAATGTGAAACTATATGAGAGAAAGAAAACCATTTCATTTCGATGAAAATATAGCTAGGTGAAGGATAGAGGTTTGAAAAAAAGCAGCAATCAATCAAATGCAAGAATGACAATTTCCCTTATGCTACTAACACAGCCAAAAAAAAAAAATAATTACTTTTGTCTTTCACTCTCCAACTAAAAAGAGAACTTAGTAACGCAAAACAACATTTTTCATTTCCAATTGAGAAGGGAGAATGCAAATTTGTTTTTCTTTGTATAAGTGACAAGTAACAATGCAATGCTACACTAGAAAAACAAATACTAGCTTTGAGTAGCTTTGAACGAGATCGTCAAAACATGAAGAGACAAACTCCAAGAAAACGTAAATGCACACTCAAAACTAGGCATGCATTTCCTTACACAAAATAAAGGGCTTTTAATTTGACTCAACGAGCAATGTCATTTATGCTCTAGGCGATGCAGGGACAATCAAACAGACAAGGAATGAAATCTTGACAGCCCTACTTCTCGTACAATCAACTGAAAAGGCCAAGCAACCACATAAAAGGCTGAATAATGAATGACCACACTGACTCATAAACAAATTAGACACCCAATGAACATGCAACCAAATTAATGGTACGAAGCACCTAGAAACCCTAGGATGGATAAGCCACACTGTTCGAATGAGAGGTAACACAATGTGAGGCTAAAAATCATCAAGCGAGGTTGTGAAGACATTAAAGAAATCATGGCAGAAAAAAAGAAGGACAAATAAGGGTGGAAAATGTCTGAGATGTGAACCAACAGATATGAATTTGATCAATGAAGACCCAACAGCTGTGGAAGTCTTCAGAAGGACAGGTTGCTTACAGTTTTGTGAGAAATTACAAGGTTTCCATGTATAGGTTTCCAAAGAGTTTGCTTTAAACTTCAGTGGAACAGCCACCAAAGTCGGAATGCTTAATCTTTCCATCACACCAAAGGTTATTGTAGCTGCTACAGGGATTCCAAGAGGGCAGGAGAAATGGTTCAAAGGTTTCAAGTTCAACATGGAGTAGTGCAAAGAGTCTATGAAGCCTGCAACCAATGAAATGGATCTCACTAATGACATTCTAAGGAGATGCATAAAGGACAACTACTCAAAACTATTGCTCATCGTACAAAAGTACTTTACTTGTGAAGGGAGATACCATAAAGTCTACTCATATCATTTCAAGCTACTTCTACACTTTACTAGTAAGATTTCCCTTAATCTGCCTTTCTATTTGCATAGAAGTTTGTCAAAAATAGCAGATAAGGTCCAAGCAAAATCTGAAGTGAGTGAGACTTCATTGTTTCATCGTGGTTTAATGAAACTGCTAGTTTTAGATGAACTTCAAAGGCTAGGCAGAGACTGGTCTTCATTTTTGTTTGTTAGTGGTTTTGAGTTCGATGCTCTTACTCCTTCAAGAACTCCTAAACCTAGGAGAATTCCCATCACCATTAGTAGGAGAAAGGAGTGAACCATTGGTAGCAGAACCAAGTGAACCTGCAAGAGTAGAACCAAGTGAGCCAATTATGATGGAGATAGAACAATTGCAGAGTTTTGATACACCATATGTCCCTCCCATGAATCGTTTTTTGGTTCCAATTGAGCAATCTTTTGTTGATTTTCATTAGTTTGTTCTTCAAGAAAAGCTATATGGAGGTCTTTTTGTGTCATCAACTGAGAGACTTCTGCAGCTTTATCTATTGTTGCAGCACTATATGCTCCTGCATATTGAGACAACTTAGTGAGATCCTCAGATGGATTCACTTCAGTATTCTTGTAGACAATATTCATGAATTCCTCCTATGGAGTGAAAAACATGTCCTGATCTATCTTCCTTCTTTTTCTCTGTTTTCTAACAACAGCCTTATGTTTAGGGCTATAAAATACATCCAAAGGAGGGATCTCCTCAATCTTCAATACAATCTGCCCTGTAGGATGTTCAGGAATGATTTCAACATCCTGCTCTACTTGCTCTTTATCTTTATCCTACAGTCCTAATTTCTGAGAAAATTGATCGTATTGTTTCAACAATTGAGAAGAAACATTAAGATCAGCAGAGTCTATAATCTTCTCAGTAGTTTCTTTTCCTTCCAATTGTGTATCTGCTTTCTCTGTATTTTCTCCCTACTCAATGGTTTTGCTATCCGATCCTCCTTTTTGATTATGCACATTAGTATCAGTACTTGTGTATTTTTCTATTGTTTGAGCAGTGGACTGCTGATTAGTATTTCGATCGGATTTACCATCAGTATTCCCTTTCTGAGCATCAGGTTTGCCATCAGTGCCCACCTTTTCAGTATGTACATTTGGCTGGTTAATAGCCGATTGTGTAATGACTTTACCGGCAGATGTTTCTCCTGGCATTTTTCCATATGTACCCTCTGCCTCTGACCCTTGTATTGGAATTCTCAGTTGGTGTAGAGGAACTCTCAACAATCTTTGACTTCTGAATAACAAAAATTTATTCATTTCTTCCTTCTGGAATTTAGACTTGGCTAAATCATAAACTTGAGGAAAATCATTCAACGAAACAAACAAATCATCAAACTCATCTGGTTCATGCTCAAATCGAGCAATTGAAACTGAAGCAGTAACATTAAAGGCTATCTGTCGCGGATCATACTGTCTCCCTGGAATGGTTGCAAATTTACAACCCTTTATTTTGGCGACTTCTTTTTCAGCATGTTTGAAGTCATTTAAAGTAAACTGACCACAATTGAATGGGAATTGAGGCCACATTCTCTTCTTACTGTTGTTTAAAGATCTGGATATTCCTTCAATTGTTAATTGATAGGAAATTTCCTGGGCGAGAAGTTTGTCTGGAACAATAAGAGGAAGAACATGGGGTTCCACAATACTACCAAAAATCTTGATGTATGTAAATTTCTCCTCTCCAAACCAATCTCCTATTGAGGATAAGTCAGCTTTAGCTTTATCAGAGAATCTAGGAGGGAAGCGATTGAAAATGGTTTGGAAAACAGGGATAAGGAAACCATGGCATATTCTATATACATTATCTTGGAAATGAACTTTCCAAAGAATTTTATGATATATATGAATTGGGGTAGGGTCTTTGGGAGTCCATTTCCATCCTAACAAGGGAAACTCGGAATTAAAACAAAGAGCGTCTAGAATATAGGCACAAAAGAAAAAAGGAGTGGAATTTCCAGCGGTTTTATCTTATCTGTACTCGAGTATTCTATTAGCCATTCTATCAGAGAGAATAACAGCCCAGTCCATAATGTCGGAATTGACAGCAGCTAAGATTAATGGGACCATTTGTATAGAAAACCTAGCAGAATTTTCATTACCAAATAATCTACACATCATGGTAGCGGCATAGCAATACGGAGGTAAGAGGGAATCTACTGAATACATACCGGATGCTTGATTTCTGTGTTTCTCAGGATTTTTCCTCCAATATTTGATAGGATCAGATTGAACTTTATTATTATCAGCAAACTATTTGATAAATTCTTTGTTATAAACTTTCTGCGGATCAGGAAGATGATACATTGCCTTAATGTCTTCTGCTTTAAACGACCCAAAAGACACTCCAGAAGCTGAAACAAACATTCTGTCCTTTATTTTCACACTATCGATGACCCATCGAATTACATCATAATAAGGCATGATGCTTGCTCTGGCTGCAATTCGATGTAGAAATGAATTTGCAAGTGATTTTTCAGTAATCTCAGAGTCGGAATCTAAGCTATCTTCATCTGGAACTGATGCCTTTTCCACCGTGACTTTGGGGTTTTCTTTCTCCAATAGATTGTAAACTCCTTCCCACGTCATTCTTCCGAGCCCTTGGCATGATGTATCTGTAACTAATCTCAGTTTTGTTGGCTTTTCTTTTGAGACTGTAGGAGTCTCAACAAACTTAACGGGAACAGCAGTCTTGGTTCTCCTCACTCTCTTCGACATTTCTGTGTTTGATACTATTTCCCTTTGTCTGTGAACGAAAGGGTTCAGCGTTCCTTGATTCTGCAAGACAATAAACTTTCAGTCGTGACAAACAAGCAACTTGAAAGGAACGATTATGAACTCATGATTCATTATTTATTGGTTTCGTATAGCGCGTAAATGTTTTTTTTGGGTCACACTCATGTATTTAAAACCGAATCATCAACCAATATTCATTTTATTTTCTATTGAATACCAACGTACAATTGGAGATTTGACGCTTTGTGAAATATTATAATATTTACCTATCTTGAATTCTTCGAACGTAATAAATATCATGTATCAATCGCATCGAAAGTTTTCAAATGGTACATAAATATCATAATACAGATTTCTCGATTTGCCGATTGCGATTGCAAACTCTTCCGATTTCCAATTAGATGGTTTTTAGATCGCAATCGGGGAGTTTCAATCGAAAAGAATTGTTAATGGCTTTCTCCGATTTCCGATGGTGGGGTCTACCATATAAATTTTTTTCTCATTTAAACGAACAAATGTTTGTTTTCCTTTTGAAAAGTGTTTTTTATAATAACGCGCGTCGTATCGGAGAATTTGAAATTGACCGAAAAGAACTTATTAAAAAGTGTTCCGATCATGCGATTGTGATTGGTCGCATCGCATCGGAGGTATGTAAATAGATAACTTAAACCCTTTGCGATTGAACTAATCGCATCGAAGAATTTGAGTTTCTATGTTAAATTTTCCTCTAAGGATTTCTCCGATCTCCAATTGTGATTATTATTCATTGGACTTTTACACTTGACTTGTTTTTTATGATAAGGTCTTTTATATTTGATCGGGTCGGAAGTTTTGAATGTTGTATTTGGTTTGTATACAAACAAAGATGAGCTTTTTCAAAACAATGAATCTTTATTTCTAACTATTTTATTTCTATAAAAAGAAAAATGGACCCTATTTCTAAATGAATTTTATTCTAAAATGAAGAAAAAGGGAGGGTTGTTGTATAGTACAACAATTGGCGATTCACTGAAAGAACCAGTTATCTCTGAAAAAATAAAATGAATACTACTATATTTTTAGTAAGTAAATATTTTTAAAGATAATGAAAAGTATCCTAGGATAATCAAAAATAAAATCTAACTTATGAAAAAGAATAAAAATTATTTACAATTTCTTTCTAATTTCTTGAGAATAAAAACATTTTTGGGTTATCTCAAGCTTTGATTGGTATTAATAATGAAGTAAGTGAATTTCTCCAAGTTTGGTTTTATAATATACTCTATTGTCATAGGTATTGCCTCTGCTGCCCACAAACGTTCATAGTTTCGACAGAGTTACCTTTTAACCATTAACTATTCATTGTCCCATCCAACTAAGATTATGACTTTTTAAAAGATAAATTCATAAGACATATTATCTCATGTTTTTTTGTCTTTTATTTATTTTTTATTTTTAAGAGCCATTGTTCTGGTTTGGTAGCCAATTAATAACAATGCCATTCAATAGTTGTAATTAAACTGAACAAGCTGGCTCGTGATGAGACCCCTTGTCTTATATTTATAAGCCATTACCCTGTTTTGATGTGCAGTATTGGTAATGTCAGTTTCATTACTTCTTATGAATATGGTAAGTCGGCTCATGATGAGACCTCTTATCTCTTAAAAATTTTAACATAATTTCTTAGAATTATATTCTAAAAAATCACAACCTAAATGGATGGGGTGAAATAGTTTTATCCTTAAGAATCAATGGATGACAATTTTCAGAGTTTTTTGAGTACCAAGACTTGAATAATCTTTACTTTTATAGATAACCTTTATCTGCTTAATAAACTTATAATGATTTACATTTCCCTCAAGTTTTCAAAAGATCATGCAAATAATTGGAATAATCTTTCAAAGTTTAACATTTTATTTAAAACTATCAAAAGACTATGATCATTTCTTTAAAAATTCTTATTTACATAAAATAAATATTTATAATATTCTTCCTAAGAATTTTTCTAACAAGTAAACAGTCAATTAGAGACTCATTAACAACTTTTATTTGCAAAAACAATTAAAAACTTTGCAGAAAGGAATATGTACAGTTTAAGAAGGGGTTGCCTCCTTATGAAAAGAATTTCTTCAAGATAAGCCCATTTACAGGAAGAGATTCTCTCTTACCTATTAGATCTTGGAGTATGAATGTATTTGAGCCTATCTTTTCAACGATCTGAAATGGTCCAAGCCACATTTTCTGAAACTTGGTATGCTTACCTTTTTCTTCATGTGCTTTATCCCATTTCAGAACAAGATCACCAATTGACAAAATTTTTGAGCCGGTAGAACTTGCATAAAAAGAAGATTTTACAAGCTATTGATGTTTTTCATGAACAATTTTAGCTTTATCTCTATCTTCTTCTAGTTTAAGGATTTGATCATATCTCAATTGAATGGATGAAGAAGGATTTTCTTCAATAAATTGCACTAGGGCTAATGATGGAAGAGTTAAATTTGATGGTATTACAACTTCTTTTCCATAAACTAAATTAAAAGGTGAAGTTCCTATTGAAGCTTTTTCAGTGATACGATCAGCCCATAATGCAAAGATTAAAGACTTGTGCCAATTCTTTTGATTTTGATCAATAGTCCTTTTAATGATTTTGATGAGATTTTTGTTAGTGGATTAAGCCAAACCATTACCTTGTGGGTAATAATTTGCTAAATATTTCAGTTTAAAACCTCTTTTGACTGCAAATTATATTAAACTATTTCCGGAAAAATAAGATGCATTATCAAAGACAAGAGCTTGAGGTACACCAAACCTGGTTATGATGAATTGATCTATGAAATCAATAATTGCATCAGAATTGGCTACCTTCAAAGGGATTGCCTCTCCCCATTTTGTAAAGTAATCAGTTGCAGTAAGGATGTACTTGTGATGTTTGGAAGAATGAGGTACTATCTCACCAATAATGTCAATCCCCCATTGTTCAAATGGTTGCTCAATACTCACTGGTTGCAAAGGAAAAGTTGGTTTCCTTTGTCTTCCACTTGCAGTTTGGCAAATTCTGCACTTCCTTACATAGTCATGTGTATCTTTAAAAAGGGTAGGCCAGTAATAGCCAGCACGAATTATTTTGTGAGCTATGGTATCACCTCCAAAATGACCTCCTGTTGGTCCATCATGTAACTCCTGCAAAACCTTTTCAGCTTCAGTCTTTTCAAGACATCTTAATAAAATTGAATCATAATTTTTCCTAAATAACACATTATCAATGATCTCATATTTAATAGCCTTTAACCTTAAAGCACGTTTTCTCTTATAGCTGAGATTAGAAGGAGCATACCCATTTTTCAAGTAATAGATGAGATCGGCATACTGAGATTCAGAATCTGTAATACTTATCTGACTTACTTGAATATCTTGATTTGAATCTTGATTTTCTGGTATGTTATGAGCTCCTGCTAATAATCTGCAAAAACCTTGTCCTCTAACAATCTTAGCTGGTTTAATATCAACATCATATTCTTGCAAAGCTGTTACCAAGTTAGCTCATTTTTCTCCTACTTCTCTCTGAATTAATAATTGCCTCACTGCATAGAATGAGACAATGATTTTTGTATGAGTTTTCAAGAGAAAAGGTCTGAAATGCTTGATTGATTTAAACACGGCAGAGGCTTGTTTTTCAACATCGAAATAATTCAGGTCAGCTCCTTGCAGATTTGAGCTAAAGAAAGAAATTGGTGCTTCAATTTTCTGATCATTGAGCTGTGTTAAAACAGCTGCATAGGATGTCTCGGTGGCTAAGGTATACAAAATAAAATCTTTAGAAAAATCCGGGGTACTCAATGCTGGTGCATTAATGATCGCTTGTTTGATCGCCTTAAAGGCTTCTTTCTCTTCATGCCCCCATTTGAATACTGAATTCTTCTTGATCATATTTTGCATAGGTAAAACAATTAAAGAAAAATCAGGAATGAATCTTTTTACAAAATTGATCTATCCAAGAAATGATTGCATGGATTTTTTGTTATGAGGTAAAGAAATATCAGAGATTTCTTTTACTCTATCTGGATCAATGTATATACCATCTTTTGACACAAAAAATCCTAAGAGTTTTCCTTCATCCAAAGCAAAGAAAGATTTCTTTGGATTTAAGGAAATACCAAACCTTCTACATTTTTCAAATATTTGCTTTAAATCATGTAGATGATTGGCTCTCTTTTTTGAAAATACTGTTATGTCATCAAGATAAACAACAACTGACTTATTGATCAGACCTTTAAACGCTATGTCCATGGCTCTTTGGAAAGTTGCTCCTGCATTTATTAAACCAAAAGGCATTTTTTGATAAGCATAAGTTCCCCATTTTGTTCTGAAAGTTGTTTTCAATCTGTCATCTGGATGAACTAAGACTTGATTATAGCCTGAAAATCCATCAAGAAAGGACATAAGTTCAGAACCAGCTACCTTTTGAAGTATCTGTTCCATGGTTGGCAATGGGAAATTGTCTTTTAAACATGCATTGTTTAAATTTCTAAAATCAATACAGATTCTTATATCACCATTCTTCTTCCTTACAGGTACCATATTGGAAACCCAATTGGAGTGCCTTACAGGAAAAATGATTTTGGCTTTTAAGAGTTTATTAAGTTCTGATTTGATTTGTCCTTCGAGATTTGGATGAACCTTCCTTAATTTTTGTTGAACAGGTTTAATATCAGGAAGCATTGGAATTGTGTGTTGAATAACCGAAGTATCATACGTTTTTAAATCATCATAATTCCAAGCGAAAACGTTTTTATATTTGTTCAAGAGTTTAATGAAAGCATTCCTTTCCTCTGGTGTTAAATTGAGTCCTAAATTAACGTTTTGAGGTTTGGAATCAGAACCAAGATTCACTAATTCAAACTTCAAAGTGGAACTTTGAAGTTTGGCATTAGTGACTTTCTTGAATCTGTCTTTAATATCATATAAGTCCTCCAATTTAACAACAGATTTCAGAATGGGATTTTCATTACCTTTTGAAGCAATTTGTAAATCATGATCATCTTCATCAATAATTTTCTCATCATATGATTTCTCTGAAGTCATGAAATTTAAAATATCTTGATCATGATAGAAAACTCTCCAATTTGTGACATTGTCTGGGACGGATGGACGAAAAATTAATTCTACAGAAAACCTATCAGGACTGCAATCTTCAGCAGGTAAGAGTTTAGATGCAACATTAGCTAACAAGTCAGCTGATGTATTCTGATTCCTAGGAATAGGAGAAATATTGAATGCTAAAAAATGAGTGGTGAGATCTTGTACTAGGGTTTGATAGTGTTTAAGATGTCCTGAAAGGTAATGAATAGTATTCCTAACTTGTTTTATGACAATTTCGGAATCACCAAAGACTTTCAAGTATTTAACATCTAACCCTATAGCTTTATAAAGTCCTTGAACCAAGGCTTCATATTCTGTGGTATTGTTAGTACACTCAAATTCTAGCCTACATGATAGCATGGTTTTCTCTCCATCTGGATCAATTAAAATGCATCCTGCTCCAGCTCCATCACTAGACTTTGATCCATCAAAATATAACGACCAAAATAAAGATTTATCTATTGACTTATCTATAATTACATCAGAAGTATTTACAATTCTGGAAGAATCGGATTGTGAAAAATTTTCTACTTGAGAAACAAAAGTATTTACAGAAAAAGGTGATCGGGGTGCTTTGAAGTTTCCAAGAAATGATTCAGCAGAATAACCTCCAAGAATATTGTTGTTGAATGCCACAGGTTCATTAGGTTGTTCAAATTCAGTGACAGTGTGTGTCATATGTTTTTCTCATTCGATTTTGATTTGATTTGGTTTCCCTTTGTAGGGAAGCCACATATGTGAATAATCAGTCGAGATATAACCATTAAGTTTCGCAGACCAGTCCCTGCTTAAAATTAATCCATAGAATTCAGGAATATCAGCAATCAATATATCAATTCTTTGGACAATTCTAAGATCGGAAGCTAATCTGATAGTTACTGAATTGATTTCTCCTACAACTCGAACTTTAGAGCGATCCAATTGAACAATATGAACTGCCGATTTCTGTGGTTCAATATTCAATTTAGCACAAACAGAAGTAGGCATTATGTTGGAGGAAGCTCCAGAATCATTTAAACAATTATGCAGATTCTTATTGTACATTTCATAAGTCAGAAGAAAAGGAGGAGTTTGAGAATTTGACTTTTCTCCAATGAGCACGGTATCAGTAGCATCTACCTTATCTGGTGGTTTACCAGCTCCTCTAGCTGCTTTTGCAACTACACCACTTGGTAAAGGAGTAATTGGTGTAGCGTTTAATTCTTTCAATAGCAACTTCTGCTGGTGTTTTAGTTTGCTGAGTTCATATAAGGAAATGTTGGCTTTGATCTTTTTCATGTCTTCGACAATGTTGTACTCCATAGGATCTGACACCACTAAAGTCTTTGTTGTCGATGTGGGAGGATTAGAAGAAGATGGCTGATTTTGAGTAGGTAATGGAGAAGCTTTCTTTGCAGGGGATTTGTCTTTGGTACTTGGAGTTGTGATTTTCTTTTTTGGAGCTGTTTGTATAGGCTCTGCTGTAGATTTACTCCTAGTACTTACAGGCATAGCTTCTTGTTCTACCTCACTATCAGAATTAGGGAGGATAAAATCCCACATTCCATGTAATTCAGCTATTTCTTCATTCTCATCTTCCTCATCTGATACTAAAGATGTATCTTCTTCTTCTTCTTCTTCCTCTGATTCTGCATTAGAGATTGCATTAGGAGGTTTAGATTCAACTTGGTTTCTTCTGAAATTTCGGAATGGATTTTTAGTAGAAGTTTCAGCTACTTGTTTTTTAATTTCAACCATTTCATTTGACATGGTTTTAAGAACTTTTTGTAAACCCTCCATGTCATATGGATCTTTGGCCTTTTTCTTTGAATCATCTTTGAAGCTGACTTTCTTTGATTTCCTTTCCTCAATAGCATTTTTCTTTTCTAGAGAAATAATTTGTTTTTCTACTGCAATAGCCTCTTTCATATTCTCGGCTAATGTAGGTTTTGCAGCTCTATCTACAAAAATTGCTATGTTTGAGGGTAAGGCAGTTATATACTATTCACTTCTGACTTGTTCACTAGGCTGTGAATCTATGTGGATTTTGTTCAAGAGTTTGTTGAATCTAGCGTTGAAATCTTTAATGGGCTCTTTGGGTTCTATCTTCAAATTTGAGAGGTCATTGAGTAAAGTAGCTATTGATCGGTCATCTCCAAATTTGGTTAAAAAATGATCTGCAAAAATGGCCCAACTTGTTATGGATCTCGAAGGTAATGAAAAGTACCATGATCCTGCTGCTCCTTGAAGAGTATAAGGGAATAGTCTGACTACAACATCTTCATGTGTGACTCCATTCAAATTTACAGCCAACATAAAGTTATTGATATGTTCTTCAGCTTGGATGTTAAGATCTGGACTAAATTTCGGAAGCCATTTTCCAGGATTGTCTGGTAAATCATGTAAAGGTGCAGCCATGTTGACTGCCCCTGGAGTAGCCCATGGTCTAGCCATTATCGGAACGACTATTGGAGGAGTAGTAGAAACTGGTGGTGTTTGAATAGAAGTTGTTGGAATAGATGATGTTGAGATTGATGATGATTGAGGAGATGATGTGGAAACAACTACACTTTGTTGAGTTGTGTTTTCGGAAACAGGTGATTGAATATGAGATGATGAACTTATATCACTTTCTGATTCCGATTGAATTCTTTTTGTTTTTCCCTTACTAGGTAAAGGAAATTCTTGCGGAGGAATACCAAGTTTTTCACTTTGCAGCCTAGTAAGAGGTTTTGAAGGAACAAATTTTGAACTTACACTACCTTCAGATATTTCAGACTCTTCAAGAGATAGTGAGAATCCTTTCAATTTATGGATTAAATCTTGAACCTCAGGAGACTCAGGAGATTTCTTGTCTGAATATTTTGAGATTTTGGTAGTGGGTGTATGAATATTCTTCGCAATTTCTTCTCTAGGATTTTGAATTTCAGAAGAAATTGAAGAAGTTGATGAGGGTGTTTTGCTCTCAGAATGGCCTGTAGATAAAGATTTACTTGCCATTCATAGCTCAGGCCCTCCTTCTAGCGCCAAAAATGTTGAAGCCTAGAAAATCTATGCTTCAAACATTGGGGAAAACCACCCGGTCGGGACCTTAGGACAGCTCCTTTTCCGTTTGGTATGGTGGCTCCGACTGGATTTAAAGGACCAGTTTCCTTATAACTAAATGGGTTGGTGATGGGTTGATTTGGATGAGTGGAAATGGGACTAAATTGACTGAAATAAAACTATCTAATTAAACTAAATGCTGATAAAGAAATTCTAACACTAACTCGGGTAATTATATGTGAATACAACTTAAGATTGTTCCAATTTAACAATAATCATGAAAATGTATTATTATTTAAATTGAAATGTGCAGAAACGAATAAAGATAACTCTGTTTAAGAAATTAAACAGAGTTATATTAGCATATTGCATTCATCATTGTATACCATCTATATATACTTATGAAAGATAACATTTCAATTATACTCAGAAATGATATATAAAAGGAAACGTTATGAAAACCAAATATATATAAATGATAGCAAATTTTCAAGCGAATATCATATAACAAAGGAAATCAACAGTGAACAGATAGAAATACCTCATTCATCTTGAAGACTGTCAAATGAAATCTGATACTCTAATCCATTAACTCTGATGTAAAATCAAATCCCAAAGGTATAGAAATGCAACACTTCAAAGATAATTTCAGCACAAAATCACCAGATGTGATCCTTTATAAAATATAAGAGGGAATGGAGTACAGAAATGTAAGCTCCAAGTCCAAAAAATATTACAACTCTGGATCCTTCTCTAAATGCATGAGAGGGATTTAAATAAGAAATTACATAAACAGAATCCTACTACTACTGCTACAATCTATCAAATTAAAAACAGAAATACTATCTTAAATGAAACTGATTCATTGCTTTTCTTTCTCGCTTGATGTAGCCAAGTTGCAAATCTTCAGCATATCTTGGAGCCTCGGTGGATGACTCATCTCGGAATGTAGCTGTCCAGCGTAGGTGGCATCGGAAAATTCTGGAATTAAACAATCGACAGCATTTGAAAGGAATTTAATAGCCATTTGTTGATTGTTTGGCTTAATTAAATAAGTCCACATATTTTCCCAAGATATTGCTTGAATTTTGTTGATTTGTTGACTTTTATTCATCATTTCTTCTTTCCATCTGTTTTCGGTTTCTTTCACTTTAGGCAAACTGCCAGGAACACAGTCTGAAATGAGATTGATTGAATACAAGCTGTCATTGATAAATTGCGTGATATTACTCATCATGGTCCTAGCTCTTGATATTGCTCTCTCGGCTTTCATTATCTGATGTTCCCATTCTGTAAACAAGATTTCTTTATGTCTTTCTTCTATCCTAGGAAGATTAGCTTCTCTTCCTTTTTCTGTATCTTGCCAAGTAAGAAATTCAGAAATATTTTCATCAGCATCATCAATTTCTTGCCTGAGAGTAATAATGTTATGGATCAAGGATGAGGTAATATCACAAAATGGTTCTACCTGTGATAATTTTGCACAAAATTCATTCAACTGCTGAGACAGCAGTTTATTAACTTCAAGAGCTTCCGATTTGAATTCACTTAATTTAGGGAAATCTTTGAACCTATCTAAAGCTGCTTGAAATTCCTTTTCTTGTACAATCTTCGCATTCTTCTCATTTTGCAACAAATCTTGTAACTTGGAAATTTCTTGATTCAATTGTTGTTGTTTGCCTAAAAATTGCTCATCAACTTTCTTCTTTTCTGTAGTAAGCTGTTCTTCTAACTCTTTAGACCTGAGTTCTTGATCCTGTAATCGTTGTTCCAATTGAGCAATTTTTTGCTGACTTTCATTGGCCTGTTCTTCAAGAAAAGCTATATGGAGATCTTTTTGTGTCATCAACTGAGAAACTTCTGCAGCTTTATCTACTGTTGCAGCACTATATGCTCCTGCATATTGGGACAATTTAGTGAGATCCTCAGATGGATTCACTTCAGTATTCTTGTAAACAATATTCATAAATTCTTCCTGTGGAGTAGAAAACATGTCCTGATCCATCTTCCTTCTTTTTCTTTGTCTTCTAACAACAGCCTTATGTTTAGGGCTGTAAAATACATCTAAAGGAGGGATCTCCTCGATCTTCAATACAATCTGCCCTGTAGGATGTTCAGGAATGATTTCGACATCCTGCTCTACTTGTTCTTTATCTGTATCTTGTAGTCCCAATTGCTGAGCGAATTGATCATATTGTTTCAATAACTGAGAAGAAACATTAAGATCAGCAGAGTCTATAATCTTCTCAGTCGTTTCTTTTCCCCCCGATTGCATGTTTGCTTTCTCTGTATCTGTTTTCTGCTCAATGGTTTTTCTATCCAATCCTCCTTTTTTATTATGCACATTAGCATCAGTACTTGTGCATTTTTCTGTTGTTTGAGCAGTGGACTGCTGACCAATATTTTGATCGGATTTACCCTCATTATTTCCTTTCTGAGCATCAGGTTTGCCAACAGTGCCCACCTTTGCAGTATGTACAGTTGGCTGGTTAACAGCCGATTGTGTAATGACTTTACCGGCGGATGTTTCTCCTGGCGTTTTGCCAGATGTACCTTCTGTCTCTGGCCCTTGTATTGGAATTCTTAGTTGGTCCAGAGGAACTCTCAACAATCTTTGACTTCTGAATAACAAAAATTTATTCATTTCCTCCTTCTGGAATTTAGACTGGGCTAAATCATAAATTTGAGGAAAATCATTCAACGAAACAAACAAATCATCAAACTCATCTGGTTCATGCTCAAATCGAGCAATTGAAACTGAAGCAGTAACATTAAAGGCTATCTGTCGCGGATCATACTGTCTCCCTGGAATGGTTGCAAGTTTACAACCCTTTATTTTGGCGACTTCCTTTTCTACATGTTTGAAGTCATTTAAAGTAAACTGACCACAATTGAATGGGAATGGAGGCCACATTCTCTTCTTACTATTGTTTAAATCTCTGTATATTCATTCAACTGTTAATTGATAGGAAATTTCCTGGGCGAGAAGTTTGTCTGGAACAATAAGAGGAAGAACATGGGGTTCCACAATACTCCCAAAAATCCTGATGTATGTAAATTTCTTCTCTCCAAACCAATCTCCTATTGAGGATAAGTCGGCTTTAGCTTTATCAGAGAATCTAGGAGGGAAGCGATTGAAAATGGTTTGGAAAACAGGGATAAGGAAACCATGGCATATTCTATATACATTATCTTGGAAATGAACTTTCCAAAGAAGTTTATGATATATATGAATTGGGGTAGGGTCTTTGGGAGTCCATTTCCATCCTAACAAGGGAAACTTGGAATTAAAACAAAGAGCGTCTAGAATATAGGCACAAAAGAAAAAAGGAGTGGAATTTCCAGCGGTTTTATCTTGTCTGTACTCGAGTATTCTATTAGCCATTCTATCAGAAAGAATAACAACCCAGTCCATAATGTCGGAATTGACAGCAGCTAAGATTAATGGGACCATTTGTATAGAAAACCTAGCGGAATTGTCATTACCAAATAATCTACACATCATGGCAGCGACATAGCAATACGGAGGTAAGAGGGAATCTACAGAATACATACCGGATGCTTCATTTCTGTGCTTCTCAGGATTTTTCCTCCAATATTTGATAGGATCGGATTGAACTTTATTATTATCAGCAAACTCTTTGATAAATTCTTTGTTATACACCTTCTGCAGATCAGGAAGATGATACATTGCCTTAATGTCTTCTGCTTTAAACGACCCAAAAGACACTCCAGAAGCTGAAACAAACGTTCTGTCCTTTATCTTCACACTATCGATGACCCATCGAATTACATCATAATAAGGCATGATGCTTGCTCTAGCTGCAATTCGATGCAAAAATGAATTTGCAAGTGATTTTTCAGTAATCTCAGAGTCGGAATCTGAGCTATCTTCATCTGGAACTGATGCCTTTTCCACTGTGACTTTGGGGTTTTCTTTCTCCAATAGATTATAAACTCCTTCCCACGTCATTCTTCCGAGCCCTTGGCATGATGTATCTGTAACTAATCTCAGTTTTGTTGGCTTCTCTTTTGAGACTGTAGGAGTCTCAACAAACTTAACAGGAACAGCAGTCTTGGCTCTCCTCGCTCTCTTCGACATTTCTGTGTTTGATACTATTTCCCTTTGTCTGTGAACGAAAGGGTTCAGTGTTCCTTGGCTCTGCAAAACAATAGACTTTCAGTCGTGACAAACAAGCAACTTGAATGGAACGATTATGAACTCATGATTCATTATTTATTGGTTTCGTATAGCACGTAAATGTTCTTTTTGGGTCACACTCACATATTAAAAACGAAATCATCAACCAATATTCATTCGATTTGCTATTGAATACCCACGTACAAATGGAGATTTGGCGCTTGTGAAATATTATAATATTCACCTATTCTGAACTTTTCGAATGTAATAAATGTCATTTATCAATCGCATCGAAAGTTTTCAAATGGCACATAAATATCACAATACAAATTTCTCGATTTGCCGATTGTGATTGTAAACTTTTGCCGATTTCCGATTAGATGGTTTTAGATCGCAATCGGAGAATTTCAATCAAAAAGAATTGTTAATAGCTTTCTCCGATTTCCAATGGTGGGGTCCACCATATAAAATTTTTTGTCATTTAAACGAGCAAATGTTTGTTTCTTTTGAAAAGCGTTTATTATAATAACGCGCGTCGCATCGGAGAATTTGAAATTGACCGCAAAGAGCTTATTAAAGAGTATCCCGATCATGCGATTGCGACTGGTCGCATCGCATTTGAAGTATGTGAATGGATAACTTAAACTCTTTGCGATTGAAGTTTTGCGATCGAACTAATCGCATCGGAGGATTTGGGTTTCTATGTCAAATTTCCTCTAAGGGTTTTCTCCGATCTCCGATTGCGATTATTATTCATTGGACTTTTATACTTGACTTGTTTTTTATGATAAGGTCTTTTATATTTGATCGGGTCGGAAGTTTTGAATGTTGCATTTGGTTTGTATATAAAAAAAGATGAGCCTTTTCAAAACAATGAATCTTTATTTCTATAAAAAGAAAAAGGGACCCTATTTCTAAATGAATTTTATTCTAAAATTTAAGAAAAAGGGAGGGTTGTTGTATAGTACAACGTTGTATAGTACAACACTCTTTGTAGCTTTATTTTTTCTTTTTGAACCAGTTTGAAAGCTTTCAAGAGGTGAAATTTTTATGGGAGATGTATCAAGGTAGAATGAACACCATGAAGAAAGAAAGAATAAAAAAGGATGATGGCAAAGGGCATTTTAGCAGAGCTACGAAACTGTCTTACTTTCATAGTATACTGTGTTAGAGCCTTTTAAGCAGGATTTTGGGCATCTTTGGATAGTTGGTTATTATCCAAGTGTTGAAGGACCATGACATCAGTTATTAAACACTTAAAGACCATGAAATGAAGACAAACTACCAGCCAAAGCATTCGTTGAAGATGAAGACCAGTTTGCCTAAAAAATAGGGTTTTGTTTCCAATTTTTTAGGAGGTCAATTAAGAGGTCATGTAGTGACGAGTCCCATCACCCATATTTGAACATGTGAAAGCATATTTGTCAAAGATGTAATTGTTGTTAGAGATACGGTTGTTAAATGTAATAATGAAAAGTTTGAGTCCTATTAAGAAAAGCATTATCAATTAGGATAGCTTTCAATTTCTCATTAAATAGATGTTTTATGGTTATGCAAGGTGTCATTAGGCAACAATTCAATGAATCTAGCCATGAGGTAGATCATCTGATGATGTAATAAGTTTATTAAAGGGCAGAAAGTCGAATTTGTCAAGGGTTGGAGATTTTTTGGCAAAACTGTAGCTTGATGTAATTTGACTGTTTCAGTAATAAAGATATTTGTTTCTTGACCAACTTGAGATTCTAACTGAGTTTTTAGTGCTTATCTAATCTATATCTTTATGTGTCCCATTTGCAGTGGTTTTAATCTCTAATACTCATAATTCATTCATGTAATGCTCTAACATCCTTTATAGATGAATTGACTATGTGATTTCATGTTTCATGTGTGTGTACTACTGCTAAAAACTCTTACCTGCCTCAGCTTCCATGTCAAGTGAACTCACTACTGAATCACTAAAAATGTTGACCCCATAAGCCCAATGTTTGCATACTGATACTATTTTAAACCTACACTCGTCACAAACAAGTTTTTTTCCAAGTAGATTTTGCCGTCTAAATACATATTTATTCAATATCATTAACCTTTGGGAGAAACCTCTCAGACTAAAAAGGCTAATCTTCAATCAAAAGATTGATTTAAAATGGTTACATGAGATTGTCTGATTAGTAGCCTATCAGGTGCAATTTTGTGATAACATTTTTGTGCGTCTACCAAGAGCCTCAAGATTATACTTTCCCGAAATTTTGAAGTTGAACTTCTCAAGGTAGCAAGAGCTAAGGAAGTTGTTTGAGGCTGCATCTACCTTGGTGACTCCATTCAAAATTCATATGATCCAAGGTGGCTTCGAGAAGGAGATACACAAGGAGTAATCCTGACCCAGATCCACCTACCATTGTGGACAATCCAAACACCATCTCTAGAGGCAGTCAACGCATTTCTGCAATATCAGTTACTCCATTACATAAAAAATCCTTGTCCTCTAAAGTTTTAAGAAGTCCTGAAGATAAAAGATTTGATGATAAAATTCAGGAAGTCCTGCTTAGGTCTGAAAGTGAAAAAGAATTAATTGAAATTGTCTTAGACCTACATAGGAGAGCTATTGATACCTTAGCCTTAGTGACACAAAAAGATAAAGAAGAGTTTTGGGAAGCAGTCACTTTTGAGTTGTTTTTAAAAAGGGAGTCTTTGAATAGGTTGAAGGATCTTGACCCTTTTGAAATTTTGTTAAGAAGTAAAATTGGTTTTCCTCTTCCTGATTGGAGTTCAATTATCAGTGGACGACAAAGGACAAACATCCCTCCTCCTAATAGTTCCTCTTCCTCTACTGCTTCTGTCCATAAAACTACCATAGTCCCATTCATCATGGCAAGAAATGTGCCTCCTCCACCTGTTGCAACTACTAGTTATGCCTCTCTTGTTCTTCCAGCTGTCCTACATGCCCTTCCTAGTAAATACTTTGCTAGAATCAAAACTTGGGGAAGTGATGAAGAGATTACAGCTGAAGAGCATGTAGACCAGTTTAATGACTTTATAGACAAGGAGGAGGTTGACCATGAGGATGTTAAGATGAGATTGTTTGCTCAGATCTTTACTGGTGAAGTTAGGAAGTGGTTCAAAGCCCTTGCTGCAGGAAGTATTCATAATTGGAATGAACTTGAAGATATCTTTTTGAGGAAATGGGGAAATAGAACCAACCCTGTACAAGCCCTCATTAAGTAAAATAGTTTGAGAAGAGCTGTTGATTAAATTGTCCAAAAAATTTCAAAAAGATTTAACAAAGTTTATGATTCTATCCCTGCCCATTTAAAACCTCCACAAGCCTTAGGTCAAATGAGATATGCTGAAGCTTTTCATTATGACTTTTCTATACTGCTGAGAGAGAGAGAATCCCCTTCACTTGCTGAAATGCAGAATGATGCAGTGAAGGTGGAGGTCAATTGATAGCAACAAAAAAGTCCAAGATGGGTAAGACTAAGTTGAAAGAAGAAGATAAGCCTTCCACCTCTGATGACAAATTTGATTCCATGATGAAGACAATGGAAAATTTGATGGATAGGCTTGCCCTTGGGAATGCCTTTACTCCTCCTACACAACATGAACCTCAGTTTAGAAATCCAAAATTCAGTAGACCTCAAAACGAATAAGGGTCAAGGGAAAACATAAATCAACAGCCCGACCCTCCAGCGAGACCTCCTTTTCAGCAGAACTTGGTTGATGAAGATGATGAACCTGAAATTCCAGAAGATTCCATTCATTGTCGAGATGAAGACATGTCTAGAATATTCTTGACTAATGAGGAATATGATGAATTAGACCATGAAGTAAACAAGAGTGAGGAAACATCTGATTATTTAAAGGGATATCAACATGCAATCTTTGAGATGCATAAATAATAACACCTCAGAAACAGAAATGTGTCAATTACTGAAAATAAATACAACCTAAGAAAGATTCCCTAAAGCTGTCGAGGTTAAGAAAGATACACCACCTCCTCCTCCTATCAAAGAAACTGAAAAATCTTCTTATGTTTTCAGTTTGGAGAGTGAAATTTCTAAGATCAAAATACCAGTACCTTTTGGAGAAATTCTTAAGGTAAATGAATACAGAAGTAAGATTGTGAAAATGCTAAATTCACAACCAATGGCTGCTGATATCTTAAATATTCAAGAATATCATCCAACCATATACTTGGGTCCAGGATTAGAAGATGAATAGAATGAGGAGGTACCTCCTTTTTATGTCAACCTTAGCATCCATTGCATGACATTACATAACGCCGTGTTGGATTCAGGGGCCTCTCACACTATTATGCCCAAAGTAATCATCGAGAGGATGAGGTTGGAAATTACTAGACCATACAAGGATTTATTTTCCTTTGATTCAAAAAGAGTTCACTGCATTGGTTTAATTAAAGATGTTGTTGTTGGTATTACACAAGTCCCTGCCAAGACAGTGGTCATGGACATTGTGGTAGCAGACATTCCACCAAATTTTGGCGTGCTATTATGAAGGTCATGGGCCACAAATATGAAAGGTACAATGCAGATGGACCTAACTTATTCCACCATTCCTGTTTTTGGTGAGAAAAGGAGCCTTTATAAAGAAACAAGATTGGCTTACATGGTGAGTAGTAAAGATAAACCTCAGAACTTTTTGATTTATGATATTGATACTGAACTTGGATCTGCTATTCTTTTCAATGAGTTGACCGATGAAGTAGAGGATGAAAAGAAGGCAGAAAATCAACAATCTGTAATTCAGCAGACATAAAATCAGCAAGCAGAAGATCAGCGAATCACTGAGGAGAAGGTAGAAGGTTGGTGGTTTTTTCACTTTGATGGATCAGTAGGAAGAGAGGGGGCAGGAGCAAGAATTTGGATCACAAGTCCAAATGATGAAATTAGCTTCTTTTCTTACAAACTAAATTTTGATTGCACAAATAACATGGTTGAGTATGAAGCTTTGATTTTGGGCTTAGAAGTGTTGAAAAGAATGGGTGCTCAAAATATCTTTGTTTGTGGAGATTCTGAATTACTCATTAAACAAGTTCAAGGTGTGTATCAAATAAAGGACGTGAGAATGAGGGCATGTAGAAATTTAGTCATGGACATGTTGGAAAAATTCCATGAACATTCATTCATTGTTAAAACTAGGGACCAAAACTGCATTGCTGACTCCCTAGCTGTATCTGAAAGTATTTTTATCATTCCCATACATTCCATTGAAAAATATCAGGTTGAGGTTCACCATAGACTAGTTATCCCTGATAACATTATCCATTGGCAAGTCTTTGAGGATGAAAAATAAGTAAAGAAATTTATTGAGTTGAAATAAGAGTTTGAAAATATACAAGTAGATCAACAAAAAATGCATGCTAAATCTAAGGGAAATTCTGAAGTGTTACAGTTGAATACTAACTCTATACCCAAAGGCCTCATACCCCTTGAGAACCTTTTTGATCATAATGATGTGTTCAAATATCCTAGGATACAAGTTGATGATGAAGAGGTAGAGAGTTGTAACCTTGGTATAGTAGCTATGCCAAAAATGATTAAGCTTTCAAAGTTTCTTTCAATTGATATGAAGGACAAATATATTGAGATGATGAAAAGGTTCATAGATGTTTCCGTTTGGAGCTATGTTGATTTGAAGAATTATCACCCTAATATCATTCAACATACCATTCCCATTAAAGAAAATGAAAATCCCTTCAAGCATAAGTTGAGGAGGATTAATCCACTTCTCATGCCTCTAATTGAGAAGGAAATCAAGAAATTATTTGATGCCAAAATCACTGTTCCAATCAGATTCTCACAATGGCTTGCAAACTTGGTTCCAGTCAGAAAAAAGAGTGGAGAAATCAGAATATGCATTGACTTCATAAACTTGAATAAAGCCTCTCTGAAGGACAACTACCCTCTTCCAAAGATGGATCAAATTTTGCAGAACATTGTTGGTTCCTAAAGGATGTCTATGCTTGATGGGTTTTCAGGCTACAATCAGATACTTGTGCATCTGGAAGATCATGAAAAAACAACCTTTACCACACCATGGGGCACATTTACGTATGCCAAGATGCCCTTTGGTCCGATGAATGCAGGAGCTACCTTTTAGAGAGCAATGGACATTGCTTTTTCTGAGGAGAAGGACAAGATGGTGGTTGTCTATTTAGATTACATAACAGTTTTCTCGAGGAGGGAAGAAGATCACTTGAAGCTCAGAAAGAGTCTGCTTTGAAGTGTAGGTCTTTGTCAAGCCTACCATCATCAAAAAGAGAACTTAGTAACGCAAAACAACATTTTTCATTTCCAATTGAGAAGGGAGAATGCAAATTTGTTTTTCTTTGTATAAGTGACAAGTAACAATGCAATGCTACACTAGAAAAACAAATACTAGCTTTGAGTAGCTTTGAACGAGATCGTCAAAACATGAAGAGACAAACTCCAAGAAAACGTAAATGCACACTCAAAACTAGGCATGCATTTCCTTACACAAAATAAAGGGCTTTTAATTTGACTCAACGAGCAATGTCATTTATGCTCTAGGCGATGCAGGGACAATCAAACAGACAAGGAATGAAATCTTGACAGCCCTACTTCTCGTACAATCAACTGAAAAGGCCAAGCAACCACATAAAAGGCTGAATAATGAATGACCACACTGACTCATAAACAAATTAGACACCCAATGAACATGCAACCAAATTAATGGTACGAAGCACCTAGAAACCCTAGGATGGATAAGCCACACTGTTCGAATGAGAGGTAACACAAACTGAAATGAATGAGACAAGAAAGTCAGCAAAGAACATCTAGTTGGATTAATCCAAGCAGAAAAACCAAGCTAAAGGATAAGACACACTGGAAGCTCAGTGGAAAAAGCCCAAAATCCAATCCTACAAGAATCGGCACGACTGTTCAGCTGTATCCAGCGCTGACCAAGCAAAATCGCACCTGTGTTAAATACAACTCACGCTTATGGGCACAACTGTCAGACAATCAGCAGTGCTGACCAAGAAAAGGAAGGAAAAATCAAAGGGTTTGCTGAGAAAAACCAGGCTTATCACTCTAGGAAAAGGTTAGATGACTAGAAGCAGTCAAACAAGCCAAAAACAGCAGAGAACGAAAATTTGACCAAAGTTGGACAGACAATCAAAAATTCAAAACTAACATTAAGAGACAACAGTCGTTGAACTCCCCAGCGGAGTCACCAACTTGTACTCGCGAGAAATGGTGGGGAAAATGGAACTAGTTATCAGTTGTGTCGGCAGTATGTCGCTCTTGAAGATGACACTTGTTTGCAGTTCGTGTCGGGTTGGGGACATCCCACATTCGTCATTTTTCCTCCATGGGTTTGGGTTATCCTTTTTGACCTCTCATCTGCTCTTTGCCTCGTCACCATGACCTCAGATCCCTTGATGTCAAATACTGCCAAATTCTAGAGTCGTGTCGCCGATATGTTCAAGAGAAGTCCTTTCTGCAGTTTTCAACTCTTGATCCTCTATTCAGTCTTGATTCACTATCATCTTATTTCTCTATCTCATGTCGATGATGTGGGAAACATTATGGCCCTCCTTTGACCTATCACTTCCTGTCGACTTCAGCTCATTATCCAGGAATTTGATCCAGAGGCTCCCTTTTGGTACCTTAGAGCTTGCATGCCTCAATGAAAATTTCTTTGCATTCGACGACATGCTCTCATCATTGGCCTTCGATCAAGTGATTTCGAGATGTTCGACTCCAGATCATTGTTCACATTCCATAGATTGTACTAGCAGTACCTTAAGAACCATTGTCATTATTGGTGGTCTCTCTCGCGCCTGTTAAAAGCTTCCATCATTGATTGGTAATCAGGTGACTTTCTTACATGTTCGACTTCAAATCATTCATTCACATGCCTGATTTTGTACTTGTTAGGGTTAGGACGAAGCGCAAGACCCTGGGTTTTGTCTGATGAAATCCAGGTTGCAGGTTGATTTGGTTTATCATGACTGTATGCATGACTCTTTTGATTGGATGGTTGTGACCATACCTGAGTCTATTTTATGATCCTTTTTCACTGGATGGTTGTATCCATACCATGGATATTATTACATGTTCTTTATTATGGATGGTTGAACCCATACTACATACTCATGTATCAGAGATATCAATCATACTTGATCTTGCAGGTCCTCTAACGGCGGCGCTTTGGTTTGGGCATGTTCTCATAAAGCATTTCATCCCTCCCTCTCTCTTGGACTTCATGCTTTAAGGGGCATCTGTTACACGGAATTTTGTCACTGTCCCCGCATTCCCCATCCCGAATACTGGATGACTATCAGAGTGACCCATGTGTATTGACACACATCATGATGAATGTCATTGCATCCCTTAACATGCCAGGAACACAATCTCTGTTGACCATTCCTGAAGTTGAACCTTTAAAACATGTACTTTTGGGCCGGGGATTTTATGCGGTTATGTCCTCGTGCCGATGGCTAGAATTGCACTGGGCCTCGCGCCATGGTCGCTTTGTCTTTGAAGAGCCCTTGCACTGAGCTACTTTTGGAAGGTTTTTTAATATGGAAAAGAATCTTCTAAGGTCTAAAATCTTTGTGCGTGGAGTCATGGATGTTTGTTCGACTGGATGTGGTCGAGTTTCTCCCTTTGGCCTTCTAGTTCCTACAAAAATGAAACTTCCCAAAGGGATAGACCTTTCCTCCACCATAAGTGGATCCCAAATCTCTTCCTCCACCCCTATAAAACCCTCTTCATTCCATTGATTTAGCTAATCAGACATAACTAGAATAGACCAAGAGCTAGTAGCAGAGAATAGTCCATAGCTATGAGAGAGAGTTTGAGCCTTTCGCCTCTTTGAGCCAATCGACAAATGAATGCTGGGCGACGTGCCTGACTGAACCTGTCAAAGGAGGTCTACAAATTCAAGGCGCAGGTTTTAAACTCCCTTTTATATATTGATATGACATGATTGATTTCTAGTTCCATCTTTTTCTATGTAAGTATTCAAAATTTCTGACTCTCCTTGACGAGTTGGATAGTTGTAAATGAATATGTACGCTCATATTATTTTAGTGTATGTTTTATCTTTGTTCAGGTGTGTGGAAATCACTACCAACAGGGCGTAAGGCTTAAAAAGCAAAGATCGAGGGATCACTGCAACATACTACGCTAAGAGTGTTGGATTGAGGTAGGGCATCTATTCCAATCCACATTTCGTTTATGAAATAGGTATTTAGAAACCAACATCTTCCCTTTTTTCTAGACCCAACCTAGGGCTAGAGGAACCGCCTCTATCCATAGAGGGGATTTTCCTGCACAACAAGTATTCCTGCTTCTCTCGTTGTTCCAGTCATGAAAATATTGTAGGAAATTAGCAGTGAAGCGAATGATGTTCTGCGGCAGATAAACCAAATGATCCATTTGAAACAAAATTAGGAGGAAGTGTTTCAAAACACTTCTAAGCTTCAAGAAAGAATCAAGAAAGTGTATGATTGCAAAACAAAGTCATATGACTTCAACATTGGTGATGTGGTCCTCCGTTGGGATGCTCAAAATGAAGATAAAGGAAAGCACGGTAAGTTCAAGAATTTATGGAAGGGACCATATAAGATTTCAGCTTCAAGAGGAAAGCATGCTTACTTTCTTACTTTTTGGAGGAAATGAATGGGCAATACTCTGGAAGAAGACCAGTCAATGTTAGGCTTCTCAAATACTACTTGTTTTGATCGAGTTTCTGAAATTTCTCAGCACCATTATATATATCATTTTACTTTTTATGCCGAAGTGTGAAGGAGTTAATCATTGAAGCTTGGAGCCCGAAGTGAAGGCCATGAAGTATAATAAGTTTTTGTTTCAGTCAAATTCAATTCAGTTTGTCAATCGGTTTTCTGTTCTGAGTTTAGTCTTTGACTTTTTACTCCGTGCCCAACGGATAAGGCTACTTGGTCTACATTTTTCTTGACACCTCCAAGGAGCTACCATCCCCAGTTGGAGCCAATGTTAGTGTCAACTAGCTCTTCCTGTCATCAGTGATCAAATGTGCTCTTACAAAGTTTTTTTTAGGGTGTCAAGTCAAAATTTTATGGTTTCAGTAGGTCTTCAAATAAAAATTTGGTCATTGCCTAGTGTGTTTAGGTCTATTACTACTCCTTTAAAAAAAAATTCATGAGCTGGTCACTGTTATCTCTTAGTTGGATGAGTTATCACTCCAAAGTCATCATTTTCATCTTATTCGTACCACCATGGTCTTCATTCAGCTCAATGTCACCATTAGGTCATTAGGGTTTAAGTCACCAAAATATGTCATTTCATTAATAAATTCGGCAAATGAATGAGTAGTAATAGGAAATTTGCTCATAAATTTTTGTTTCACATGTAATTTTATTTCAAAAATGATGTAATATGTTATAATTCTCCAAAGCTACAAAGGTTTCAAATCAAAAGTGAAAAGCACATGGTGGCCCACCACACCACTATGAAGGAATTGACTTCCGCGAGCTACAAAAGACCATAAAAATCATTTATCTCACTCATTTCATTGGAAAAGAGCTCTCACTCGCCAGCAAATACTTCCTCAGCACTTTCAGCATCAAAGGATACTCCAAATAAGTGATTGGCACCTTCTCTAAGCCACCATGTTACGTTTTCATCACTATGCTGCATTTTCACTCTTTCAACCATAAAACTTGTTTCCAAGGGTTATGAAAGGAAATTGAAGTTTTCATCATTAGTATACAAGTAAGTTAAGGGCCTTGATACCTCCTATCAACATTTTTTTTCTTGTTTTTATGGTGAAAAGCCTCCATTTGTCCCCACGCTGCGTTTTGGTGGGTGAAGCTTTTGTTTTCAAGTTTGCAAGTAAAAATACCTATACCTGACACATTATACCTTCCCTCACACTTAAAACCCTTCCCACAACCCTTACACTCCCCTACTCCCATTTCCCAAACCCCTACATCCAAACCCTAGCTACACGTTGTGTTT
The DNA here is from genome assembly GCA_034641835.2 of Pinus albicaulis. Lineage (NCBI taxonomy): Eukaryota > Viridiplantae > Streptophyta > Pinopsida > Pinales > Pinaceae > Pinus > Pinus albicaulis. The sequence goes on along the minus strand of CM076572.1, from coordinate 1,446,987,886 downwards.
TGGGCAGATTATAGGTCTAGGAATGTGTATAATTTCCCTAGGCTAATTCCTTCATCCTTTTCATCCCTTTCCATTAAGCTCCCTAAAACCCCTGTCTACTTCCATAAATTTTTGTACCCTAATATCCCCTCCCTAATCCCTTCATCCTTTCCCCTCACCTACTTCCCCTGTTTTCCCCACTAGGGTTTTCCATCACAAACTATCAACATGGAGGGAGAAAGGAAAGCTTACAACAAATGAGGTTAGATATCAAGGTTTGAGCCACTAAACACTCATGAGTTGATGTCCTCTTCACTGGCCAAGAAATTTTTTCAGAATGTAGGATGTTTAAGGTTTTGTGAGCAAATTTAGCAAGTGAAATATCATGCCAAGTTGAAAAGTTTGTTTGCCACTAACCTTAGGAGAGATAAGGTCACAATTGCAGGGGAAATATTCACAATTTCAAGTGAAGCCATAGCTACAACTATAGGGATACCAAACAGTGGTGAAAAATGGGTGTTATAGGTCAATTTTGGCACCATTCCCACCTGGTTAAACTGGACATCATCCCCAAAATCAATGAAATAGGGTCTATCATCCCCTTTCATTTCAGTTGCTACATGCCCTAAGACAAAGAACAACAACAAATCATCCATGACTTCCATTGCAAGGTTTCCAAGATTTGAATTGCATGTTATATCACCTATGAGATAACCAACGTAGTCTTTGAAGGGAATAACTACTTTGCATATACATTTACATCCATTCAAGGGTGCTCTGCAAAGCACTTCCTAGCATTCAAGGGTGCATTGGTCAATTGGTAGCGAAATTATCATTATTCTGGAATATCCACATGGCCAGTGCCTTTTAGAAGAGTCCATATGTGTCAAACCTCGAATCCATGTGTCCATCTAACACCTCTGAGCTTGGGAACATGTCTTTCCTATCATTAGAAATTCATTGATTGAGAAAATTCCTCCAGCTGTTACATAAATTGAGTACAGATCCTAGTGCTTGAGAAGGAAGAAATTTGGTAAAGAAATGTTGTTGAATTCTCAATTGAGTATTTGATATGAGTGATATGCTGCTAGAGAGATTTTCATTGTGATGAGGCTGGGATGATGATGGAGTTGGTGACATCAAATCAATCGTTGGTTATAACCTCCCCCTTCTATCCATTAATAAGTATTGCTGCTCATTTTCCCACACATGTATATGTATATGTTTCTATATTTCATATCATGGATTCTTAGATGATGTATATGTTTCATGTTTCATTGATTTAATTGATTAAGATAAGTAGCCATCTGTATATTGCAATCTCTTTGATGTTTAGTGTTCATGCTTACAGGAACTAGTCGGCGATCAAAGTTGGATTGGAAGCTACAGCAAGAGCGACATAAGGAGAATAGGAAACACTTGAATTCCAAATAGGTTTCTCCATATTTCTGTGTGTCTATTTACTCTTAGGAAAAGTGTCTGCAAAGTCTTTGATCTGTTGTTCTAAATAAATAGCACCACATTTAGGGAATGTGTTTTACCTGTAATTCATAATTCCACATAACAAATTGGCGACTCCACTGGGGAATTTACCTTCATCCTTGGTGTGTTTTTCCTCTGATTATCCACCCAATAGCATCTACTCTCAATTATTAGGCTTTTGAAACACATAATTCCATTAGAAGTGTGTTAGTAGCTTGAGTTTTTTGAATATCTATTAGGCCCAACGCATTGTTGGTCAAGACATAGTGCTTTGCATAGCACTGTCTCCCACTCAGGGGTACTTTGCAACGCATTGTCTCCCCTTAGAGACTGTGTTTCCCCCTAAGCCAACCAAATTCCCTTTGAATTTTTCATTGTCATCACTTTCAGCCTTTTGTTTGTTGTGTTTTCAATTGTTTGATGTCTCATAGAGACCAATGAATTTGCCTGAATCTTCCTCCTTTGAAAAGTAAGTTTGTTCAATGTCTCTTTAAGTATTTTCTTTATCATTGATAAATAAAATTCAAAGTATTATATTTTTGCATTAGATCTCTTTTGTTTTCGTAAAGGAAATTGTCATTAAATTCTTCGTTTCCTATAAGAGAAATTGTAGTTCCATTCTTCGTTTTTCCTAAAAGAAAAATTGTTGTTAAATTCATTGTTTCTCAAAGAAAAAATAATTTTTTTTTATCGATTTGATTCATATAGTTTCCTTTTTGCATTCACATTAAGGGAATTGAAAAGAAAAACCTGCATTTGCATGTAGTGGATTGTGTGTTTTGCATAGGAAAAAATTAGGAAAGTTGCATATTAGTTTGTGCTCTTTGTTGTTTGCTCTAAAAAATGATTGCTATTTCCCTTTAGTAGCTAGGATTTTCAGTGCAGAAACTAAAATTGAAAAGTTTGCTTATCATTTTAGTTTTCAGTTTAGGAATTTCCATCACATCATCGCAGTGAACTTTGAAAGGCAAATTGATAAACAAGATCAACTTAAAATTTACAACAATTTACCTAAAAAATCATTGAAACCATAACGATAACATTTAGAAGGTCTAGGCTAGAGACGTGTTCCGACGTCGTAAAATGTAGCAGTTGTCGTTGATTGTCTGCGATACATTCTGAGCGTGATACCTCACTCCACGTACGTAAGTATATCGTAGCTCGTCTATGTACCTTCGGGTATATTGGGCGGTGTTATAGTACGAAAAGTATAAAGGGGTGCTCTCACTGTGCGGTTTCGCATAAGACAGCGCTAATACGGACTTGGGCCTCCACGTACCTTCGGGTATATTTGGGAGGAAAAATTTAGGTTGCTATCCATCCGTAGTGAACCGAGTCGGCAGCCTTGTAAATTGTGATACACCGAACACAACATTCAGGGATATTTCCTGCCCGTACTTCTTAGTTCGCCAAGAGGTATTCTGTAGTTCACAGTTTCTTGGTAAACCTTTTTCCTAACATTACCCTTTTATTTTTTTATTTTTTTTGTCATAAACTAAATCAATCATCATGGTAGAAAAAAATCCCTTTCCCCGTCGTTTGCGTAAACTTGCATTGAAACCACCTTTACCACCGGAAGTCACTTCTGGTCGGCGAAGGTGACATCGCTCTACCGAAACCAGTACCATCAGTACCTCTAGTGAAGCATCATCTTCATATATACCAGAGTCGGCACAAGTTGTTTCTACAAATACTGGTTCGTCTACTGTTGTCGAGACAGAGTCCTCACAGCTACATATGGTCATGATCCATCCAATCAATGAGACCATACCTCTCGAACCTGACATTGTTCAACTCGAAGTTGATCCAAATATTGTCTCTTATTTGCCAGAACATCTGAATCCCGAAGTCGAATGACCAAAATTTGTTCCTGTATCAGTCACCCCACAATCTATTGTAGCCTTTGAGTCTCCCATATCGCACAGTCAACCTCCTGAAATATACTTTGGCCCTGATGGCGAAATCCTTCCACCTGGTTTAATTTTGATTGAAGAAATACCACAAGACGAAACGCATTTAACTCTAACCCATTTTGGGGAGGACCTTTACCTGTACGAGTCTTTTCCTCAATCACCTGCCTTTGCTTTGGTTGATCCTATGCCTATTCAAATTCTCATCGATTCAAAAGGGTATACATCTGGTCAAGTAACCATGCCTGAACCAACATCTTCAGATGGACCATCTGTTCCAATTGCGTCAGCACCTAATCTCGCTACTCTGTCGATGTTCACATCTTCACCAGAGTCATATTTACATGGAGGCCCTATGGTCCCATCAGGTTATAAATATTTATCTGGAATTTTCTCTGGTGCATCTTCAAAACCATGGAATTCACCAATGTGATCATATGGTATTATAACTAGTAAACCTATAGTGAGTAATGAACGACTTGATCCTTTATATCCATCATCAGAACAATATCAAGTTGTTCCATATGGGTCTATTCCATCTAGTACCACCTCAACTGGACTCCCTGTATTTGGACAGCAATATTTTTCATCTTATTACACTCCTCATGCTAGGGGGAAACCTATGGTTTCCGACTTTGACTGTACTTCGTCGTTTTTCGGTCATCCTAATGTTGAAATGAATGTTTTCAATGGCAGCCCACTCTGCTTATCCAACCACAAAAGTTTGTACACTCGTATCAACCGGTTCAACCTGTTTCACCCACATTAACTCCACTTGTTAATACATATTTACCCCTATTACAAGCTCACACTATTGTACAACTATCCTTTTAGGCGGGTCCTTCAACCCAATACCCTCAAGTATTGGGCCCTAAGACTCCAACTCCTTCGACTAATTTACAACAACCACCTATACCTGGATTTTTTATTCGCAAGCTGGATTACCATATTATGGGATGTCATGGCCACAACCAGGTTATACCTATCCTCAACCAAATCCAATTTATCCTAATTTGGGTTATAACATTGGTGGATAGACCCCTTGGCAGCCTCAGGCACAAATACCACAACCTTCATTTCAATAAGTCTCGTACGCAGGTTTAGGTCAACAAAATCCTCAAGGGTTTTCCTATCAAAACAACCACTATCTTGGTTACCAACAACAAATTCCTTATGCTAGTGATCAAAGGACTGTTGCCCAAGAATTTACATCATACCCTGGCTATGCTCAACCTGACCTCAATCGACAATTGCCCTTTCTTGCAACTTTAGAGTTACCAAACTTAAATTGGATCACCAATGACCCAATCAACTATTCTCCTTGGTGGCTGGTGATACCTAATAAATCACCCTCGGATATTCCTAAGTTCAATGGAAACCACGGGGAAGACCCGTCGACTCATGTTATGAATTATCATTTGTGGTGTTCATCTAACTCCCTGAATGATGACTCTGTTTGACTACGTATATTCCAGCAAATGCTCACTGGTCCGACTGCAAAATGGTACATTGAATTACCTAGAGCTTCTTTTGATAATTTCACTGCCCTAGCTACTATATTTTTGACTCACTTCCAGTTAATCGTACGATATGAAAATGTAATGGAACTCTTGACTAATTTTAAACACACTAATGCTACTCACATTTCTGATTATATTCATGAGTGGTGTCGTCGTCGTAGAATGGTTAAGACATTTGTTCCTAATCAACTCCTTGCTGAGTGGTTCATTAAGTCCCTATTACTATCTATAACTAAGGATGTGGCTAAGGGTTGTGTTGTCACTGAGGAGCAGGTTATTGCTCGTGCCCAATATTTAGACTTGATTTATACTCAGTCCAGCACGCTCTATGAGAAAATTCCTAGCGCACTGCAATCTAATTTTATTGTTCCTCCTTCATCAAAGGAATCTCATGCCGGAGACAGTATGATCAGTACTGTAAACACACATCACATTACTGCATCTGATCCTGCGCCTTCTTCCAAAATCAATGTCGTGTCATTTGACAAGGGAAAAAGTGACAAGCATCCCAGAAGTAAGAAAAAAAGGAAATCTAAGAAAAAGAAAACTTCTACCCTACAGGAAATATCATCTGATCAATCGTTTGGAAATCAGAAACCTCGTTATCCATGCATAATCTGTAATGAGGAGAACTTTGTTCAAGATTATCCTCACTGCGCTGAAGTCTCAAAAATGGTTAATACCTCACATGCATCAGCTATGTTGACAGATCCATTTTCAAATCCGGACACAAATTTGGTTGCTACTGATCCAGCTTCTAGTTCCCAAGTGCTTATGTTGTCTATCACAAAGCCATCGAATGATGTTTTTATATCAACGCGTAATAAATAATACGGTAGTCATGCTACTGATCAACCTACTACCTTGACCACAAATTCATTTATGGAATCGGTACCGCCTCCTGCTATTCCTGAATTGACAATTAAGCCACCAAAGGGAGTCATTCATAAATCGACATATACCCTCAAGCTCGAGCTGCTTAAAATTATAATATAGTTGAAGATTTGGCTTAATCCCCTTAAGCTATGTCAGCACTTGAGGTATTACAAAATTGTCCCTCCCAAAAACAGGCTTTATTGTCGGCAATTGGTGAAATTGATCTGACAGATTCAAATCTTGTAGTCTTTAATCATATGGGATATGTGCCACAATTAGCAGCAGAATTGACAATTTATATGCAAGTAAATGTTCTCAATCACCTTGTTCATCGTACTATTATTGATTAGGGAGCATCTATCTACATTATGTCTCTAAACTGTTGGAAATCGCTTGGCTCGCCACATTTGTCTCAATCATCAACGACATTGAAAGCTTTCGAAGGATGAACATATAAGCCTTGTTGTATTATTAATAACCTGCATGTTGAGCTAGGGGGAGAAATAGTGAATGTTGACGTTGAGGTCGTTGACAGACCCCTTGAATACAATATTCTACTTGGAAGGCCATGGGTATATGTTATGACTGCAATTGTTTCTACATATTTTAGAATGATCGCCTTTTCACATAAAGGTGTCATCACAGCCATCAATCAACTATCCCTCTTTGCCTCCACCTCCTAAGTAATTGGAAGCATTATATTTGTTCACACACCCCAACTCGCACTTTAGAACATTGGTGTAGGACTCTTAAAGGATTCCACTCTCATGGGAACCTTTGCATTACCGCCACCTGCAACGTCGGCATAAATTGCAAGTATATATACCTACTACATGATCTCTTCCACTCCATCTGGATTAAGGAAGAGTACGGGTGATTCTGAAGTTGTCACGTTGGATGAGTTTATGCCACCCAGCCTTGTTGAGCTGGCATAACAATCAATCTATCTGTCTTGGGCAGCGAATCCAAAATCATCGTCACCGACTGTTTAGGTTGATCGTTCACTAGATTTTGGTACTCCATCTGATCCTTTTTCCTCAACTTTCTTGACAGATGAGAATATTTTGGAAACCATGATGTCAGAAGGAGAACCATGGGAATATTATCATCATCATTCCCATCTTCTTGATTATAAAGAAGATAATATTAGTGAACTATATCATCCATCGATCAAAAATTTATTTTTGAATTCTTTTCCTATTAATGCAATTGATTTTGTGCGAAATTTGTCAAATATTGAATAAATGATTTCTATCGATATTTCTACCAAACTCGGCATTATAGAAAATATTCATGTCGGTGTATCTTGTTCTCCATCAAAACTCCAAACATATAGCTCTCTCTTTAGTGAATTTCGAGATATCTTTGCCTGGTCTTACAAGGAAATGCCAGGTATTTACACTAGTATCGTTGAACACACTATTAATATGTACCCTGATGTCAAGGTGGTACATCAACGCCTTCGTCCTATTCATTCGAAGAAAGCTGCTGCCATTAAAGCAGAAGTTGAAAAACTTTTGCGTGTTGGTTTCATTTACCTTGTTCTGCTAACTAAGTGGATTTAGAACATCATTCCTGTCATGAAATAACAAGGAACCATCAGAGTGTGTGTCAATTATTGGGATGTCAATATTGCTTGTCCAAAAGACAACTATCCTACTCCCTTTATCGACCAGATTATTGACGATTGTGCTAGATGCGAAATATTTTTGTTCATGGATGGATTTTTCGGCTATAATCAAATCAATATCTGCCCAGAGGATCAATATAAGATAACATTCATCTATCCCTGGGGCACATTTTCTTATAGGAAACTACCGTTTGTTTTAAAGAACCTTGGGGAAAATTTTCAAATAGCAGTGAATTATGCTTTCAGTGACATCAAGCACATTGTTCAACCCTATCTAGATGGTTTACCCGCACATTCATGACATCATATTGATCACTCGATGCATTTGAGAGCCATCTTTTTACACTGCTGACACTACAAAATACGCCTCAATCCACATAAATGCGTGTTTTGTGTTGGTTCTAGTCGTTTGCTTGGATTCGTTGTCTCAAAAGAAGGAATTCGAATAGACCCATTGAAGGTTTAGGCAATTCTTGATTTGCCTATGCCATCAAATTTACTTCAGATACAGAAACTTCAAGGAAAGGCTAACTTCTAAGGAGGTTCATACCCAAATACGTTAAAATGGCTAAAGGATTTACTTGGCTCTTGAAAAAGGGGATTCCCTTCCATTGGGACCAAGTTGCGCAAGCTTAGTTTGATGATGTAAAGGATACTCTTGTCCAGGCGTCATTAATGTATCCCCACAATTATCAGAGTGATTATTTCTTATATATCCCCGCGGCTAATACAACCATTGCTATGGTATTGGTCCAAGTATAAAATGGGATAGAACATCCAATCTATTATTTGAGTCATAATCTCAATGATACGGAAGTGAAATATTCGTACATAGAAAAACTTACCTTGGCAGCTGTTTAAGTTGTCCAAAAATTTCATCAATATATCCTGTTCCGGAAGACCATTGTCATTTAGGATTGCAACCTCATGACTTATATCTTATCACGTTAATTGTTGGGGGCCAAGTATTTAAAATGGATTGTCATTTTGTAGGAATTTGATTTGGAATTCATCAAATCCAAGTCAAAGAAGTGTTTAGTTTTGGCTGAGCTTCTCTATGACCTTCCCTCTCATAGTATTGCTACTACGTCAGAACCATCTATTCCCGACGAGTCTTTTTTTCTGATCGGATCATCTGATCCTTGGTATGGAGATTTTATCATTTATCTCCAGACCTAGACTTTTCGGCCTGATACCTCTCACTCTGACCAGTGATGTATTTGATACCAAGCCAAAGATCATCTGATCGTAGGCGATACACTTTATCGTCGTGGTGTCGATGAAGTTTTAAGAAGGTGCCTCACTAATGAGGAGGACGAAAAGGTTTTAAATGATTTTCATGTTGGGGCTTGTGGTGGACACTTTTCTGGATATGCTACGACGCAAAAGATACTTCGCGTTGGTTATTTTTGGCCCACCATATTTCGCGGCTGCATCCTCGCAGTCAGAAGTTGTCATGCGTGCCAGATATTTGATTGTAAAATCTGCAAACCGCCAGCACCAATGCATCATGTTGTCTTTGTGGGACCATTCTCGAAATGGGGCATTGACTTCATGACCTGTAACCTTCTTTCGTTCGAGGGGCATGGTTATATTATTTTCGCAATAGACTACTTTACCAAGGGGGCCAAATCGATGCCTACATTCAATAACACAGGACAAATAGTTGTATTTTTTTTCTTTAATCATGTTATTGCATAGTTTGGGGTCCCACAAGCTATAGTCACAGATCATGGGAAGCATTTTTGCAACCATATGATGACTGAATTGACTTCCAAGTTAGGATTGTCTCATGATAATTCTACTCCTTATTATCCATAATCAAATGGACAATTGGAAGCTATCAACAAGATTATTAAACGTATGCTTCAACGAATGATAGGAGTTTGTAAAAGAAACTGGCATTTGATCATGTAATCAGCCTTGTGGGCGTACCGAACCTCGGTGAGAAACGCAACCGTATTTACTCCCTTTCAATTGGTGTATGGTCTGGAAGCTATCTTGCCAATTCAATGTGAAATACCATCATTGAAACTCGCAATCAACTTGTTACCTGACACCTTAGATGAATAAGCTCATCTTTTTAACCTCATCCATCTTGATGAAATGTGTCATGAAGCCCAATTGGCCAACGAAGCGCATAAGAGACGTATAAAGGCGCAATACGACAAAAATGTCCAACCTCGCATTTTCTCAGAGGGCAACTTGGTCCTTTATGATCAAGAAGTTGATGTAATAGGTACAGGGAAATTTGAGCCGTTATGACACGGCCCCTATATTGTCAAAAGAGTTCTTGTTAAAGGTGCCTACGAGTTGGTAGATTACGATGGAATTTCGTTGGCACAGCCTCGAAATGGGTTCTATCTGAAAATTTACTATGCTTAATCATGAGCGTAGTAATTTTTTGTATTATATATATATGTGTGTGTGTGTGTGTGTGTGTGTGTGTGTGTGTGTGTGTGTGTTGTTGATTTTCATTCACTATCTTAATTTGTTTTTTAGAGTTTTCTTGACATTAGTAATCTGCTTTACATTTCATCACAGATGTCTAAATCTTTGGAACCATTTGTTGGGTATGCTGATGGTGCTAGTCGTAGTACGCAAAATCTATCCTTTGCAGCGTGGGCCATTTTCGCTCCGAACTGCGAGTTAGTGAGTTTTCAAGGTATTTGTATTGGTATATCGACAAATAATATCACTGAGTATAGTGTGTTGATCAAACTTCTCTTTGATTCCATTTCATTCGGTATTAACCACATTGTTATAAGGTTATACTCACAGCTTGTGGTATTACAACTTCCTAATGTTTATACTGTTAGAAATCCAACAATGCATCATTTGTTCCTAAGAGTTTGACTTTTGGAAAGACCCTTTGATTTTATTCAATATCAACACATTTCCAGAAATTTGAACACATTGACTAATTCTTTAGCTAATCATGTTATAGACAGACATTTGCAACACATGTAAAGATACATTCACATAATTGAATAGGATTGTGCAATAAACATAGGAAAAACACTAAAATCAAATAGAAATATATTCATAGGTTTTTTAAAAAATTGTGCCCAAGACACATTGGTAATTTGACCTCAAAATGTATGCAACATGTCAAAAGTAAACTAGTGATGCTCATGGTAACATGTTATAGATCTAGCTATACTACGCAGTAACCGCATCCAACGGTTAGGAACGCCTATAGTATGGCGCTGCAGTCGCATGGGTAACTCTTTGATCTGGCAATCCGGAATCCCGAAGGTCAATCCCTCTATGTGCTGTCGAAGCTCATACAGAGTCTCAACCATGTATAAATCCTGAAGGACTGCTCTCCCGATAACCCTCTCTGCTGGCTCATCCGCTCCATGCTCTGGTTCCTCTACTAGTTGAACTCGACCAACATCTGCATTACATTAAAAATTTAATTTAGTCTTGGGAAAACGACCAAAAAAAAAAAAAAAAACATTGTATAAACCTTAGGAAAAAAAAAAAAACACGGTCAAAATATTCTTACCTATTGCACCCCACTGAGCACGTTCTAGTAAAGCTAAGTCTGGATCTCCTTGGAAATCGACACCTGCGTATGCATACTCATCAATAGTGATAACCTCTCGCCTGAACCAGGCGAAGAAGGCAGTCAAGAACAAAATGGACGATTGGCCTGCATGTCTAGCCATTAGTTCTACCCATCTCTACATCCTCGGATCTCTAGGGTTAGACACACCCAGTATCACATGCTGAGGTTGAATCAGTGGAATACGCTCTAAGTCGAATGAAATGAGGATCGAACCATAGCTGAAGTTTTTCTTCCTTCCTCCCTTTTCCTTGTTCAGTTGTTCTTTTATCTAAGAAAGTATAGCTTCAGACCAGTTGAATATTATTGGCTCCATGCACTCTAGCATACTGCATATATGATCTATTCGCTACATGTAGTGTAACGGTGCTAGCAGCCATACCGTGAAAAGAATACGTGTACATAGTCGTGCAAATTTATTTCAAGAATGATTTGACCACAAAGCATACATTTATCCTTATTATTCGAGCTTTGATAAAAATGAAAGAGGACTTGAAGCGCACTTTTATCTCTTTTCCGAGCTTCGATAACAACGAAAAAGGAACCCTTGGAGTCTTCTTTTAGCTCTTTTCAAACTCCGATAATATGAAAAGATCGCCGAGCACTTGTCTTTTCGAGCTCGTAAAAGTAAATGAATTGATATCTACTCAGTATAAGTTTAACCCTTTTCCGGACTTAGACAGATTAATTACGAAAAAGGAATACCTTAGTCAAACATGGCTAGGATGTTCTCTTAGATATTATTTTACACTTTTTAGGATCTGAGCGACAACTTTATGAAAATTTACTTATGGAGTTTTCTTTCGTCCTCTTTTTCAAACTCTCTAAATATGAAAAAGGACTGGGCTATCATTGTTGTTAGGCTCGTTAAAACATAAAATAGCGACGGGCCTATCGATCATGGCAAGAATCGATTTTCATTCATCGCTAGACTCGTTAAATTATTAAATAGTGATACATTATTCACCCGAAGGGTTGAATTATAGATCAAGCATATGTTATCCTCCTCAATATTGTTAAAAAATAAAGAGGTACTGGTCGACAAATGACCAGGGAAAATTTGGGAAAGTGAACAAAACTTTTTATAGTAGCAGGCCGCTTTTGAACATGACACTTCACTCCATCATTGTGACTGTTTGGGTTGGGTAATCTTCTTGATGGTTCATTCATACCTATGGTTCATCATACCTTCACTTCGGTTTTGGGTCAATGCTAGCAACTCATCTTAGTGTCGTCGATATGTTCAAGAGAAGTCATCTAGTGAATACTCATCCTTCTACAATTCTCATAAACCTTCATTCTCATGACATTCATCCCTGAACATTGCTATATCAAGTCACATTTTGTCTCCGAAATCAGTAACTCTCGTTTCACAATAAAGTAACTTCCTGTCGACGTCGAATCATTATCCAGGAAGTTTACTTAGAAACATCATATTCCAGTACCATGAGGCTTGTTACAGCATCGACAAGATCCTTGCTTCCGGACTTTTGACCGAAAGATTTTGTTTGGTGTTCGACATCAAATAATCTATTCATGCCTTGCAAAATGTATAGCAGTACCTTGAGGGCCATTAACATCAATGGTGGTTCTCTTGCATTTTTTAACAACTCACATCATTGACTAGTAATCAAACTATGTCTTACCATGTTCAACTACAAATCATATATTCGCGTGGCTAGGCTTGTACCTGAATGATCGAGTGAATGGGAAAAGAAGACGCCGGATCTAGTTTCAGCAAACCAAGATGTGATTTTAGGATTATTGTACACATCATCTGTACGGTGACCTTACATACAGATCGTCATTTGAACATGGGAATATATCTATAGGCATGTCTGTATTGGGCAACATTCCAATGTTGACAAATTTCTGCGTTATGTACATGTTATTAGATAGTTTATGTGTTGAGCATGAGAATGCCTTCCCTCATCAATTCGTGATCAAGAGGATATATCATGATGTAATGTATTGTAAGATTGATGCAGGTCTCCACTCCACTTCAGTTCCAACCCATGATAGTGTAAAGCATCTCATTCAAAATGAGGCACCTTTGCAAGATGAGGAGCCATTCCATCTTGACACTGAGATGGCAGACTTGGAGATGGATGAAGAGAACAGAAAAACAGATCAGTTCATCATGGATAGAGATTTTGAGATCAGAGAACTCAAGGAAAACTTTTCCAAGGTCAGCTTCTTGATTTCATTCCTAGAGCAGGAAAACTTTCAGTTGAAGGTAAATCAACTAATTTTGAATAGGCATAAAGTTGATGCTAGCAAAGAGGATGTAGAGGGAAAAACAATGGTTGACATAGATGATTTAGATGAGCATGAAGAGTAGGTTAGAAGGAAGGGTCCAAAAACCAGAGTCCTAAAAAGGGCACTTCAACAACAAAGAGAGGCATCTCCACCAAAAACACCAATGACAGTGGATGAGCTCATATTGGAAAAAATTGAGCAAGACAGGGAGTATTGGCTTGATAGAGTCATTCGTCATTTAAAAAAGCTCATGAAGAGGGCTAACAAGAACAATAACATTCAAAGGCACATGTCCATGCACTATTAAAAGATAAATCAGGTGTCTCAGGCAAAAATAAAGCAATTGGAGGCAAAACTCAAAGAAACCCTAATGGAGGAAGAAGAGAAGGGTAAGTTGGATTTGCTTGTTGATGCTTCCCTCGTAGCATAAAAATCCATCTCAGTGCTTCATGGAGTAATTATGGAGAAATTTTGGGCAAATTTGGAGAAAATTTGAATTTTTTTGAAGATTTGTGTGTTTTTTACACAATCACTAGTTAAAAAACGCAACGTGCCCCACGACACACTTTTGATGGGGGCCTCCAAATGACAAATGGTTTGTATATTTAGGTTTCTCATGGCTTCTACATAAAATTTGGCTTCCAAGAGAGACATATCAGCAAGTTTTGGTAGGTGAAAAGGGCCAAAAACCACTCAAAAAACACCTTTCTGCCCTCTTTTTGAAAAGTTCGTTGCATTTTTGGAGTACATGTGGGAGAATAATTTTTTAGGGGGCTAGGAGTAGTATTTTTCAGTGCTTGAGGATTCTATTATGTAGACGACATGAAGATATTTCTCCAACACCTTTCAGATCAGTATTTTGACCTCGAGAAGGCCTCCAAAAACCTCTTGCACTAATTTCACTACGTTTTCTCATAACACACTGCGTTTTTGCCTGATTTCGCTACGTTTTTTCCTGAAAATCACTTTTATTAGTTGACTCAGTCTAGATTCGACCTCCACTGATGTAATTTGTCATTTTTTTAGTTGTGATGATGTAATCATGTGTAATTATGTTGGTCAGAGTAAAATGAGGCAGATACATGCTTGTAAATTTCGTTTATGGTCAAATGTATCAATTTCTCTATCTTGAGGAGAGTTTTGTTAACCTCCCTAGCCTTTAGGTTTTAGGTGAGGGAATCATGTGAATTGCTCCTCCACTCTAGGATTCGACCCTTGAGAGAGGGGAAATGGTTTTTTGTCTATAAGTATGCATTTCTTAGTCATTTTGATGGTTGGACATCAGAAGGTGAGACTATTGTAGCTTGTGCTTCAACGTTTATTAAGAAATTCAAAGGACCAGTTGTAGTTATTATCTAGGAATTCATGTGCAGTGGGTTTTTGATGATGTATTTTCTCTATTAGTCTTTTTATAAATGATATACATGTTATCTCTCCATGCCTTGCTTTATTAATTGATCTTCCTAAAAGTTTGATAAGTAGGATTCTTCGTAAGCTCTGTTTTGTTTGGGAATATCATTTTATGTTTGTGTCAGACCAGGAAGTAACTCCGCAAAACTGAATATGAATTAGATGGATATTGTGTGTGTACTTATACATGGAGGTGAGGCTATTGGGATTCACTTCCCAATGTCTCTTGGCATTCCTTATTTACCAAATTACAATAATATACAATCTCACCCAATCCCTTAGGACTAGGTGTCAACATTGCCCCCTTTAATATGAATGGATGTTGGTGAGTCCAAGCAATGTTCTGAACTTTTCAAATTTTTCTCTTCCAAGAGCTTTGGTGAAGATTTATGCGGTCTACTCATTTGTGGAACAACGTAGATGGATTTTTTTGGCCTCAACATGATGTTGAATTAGATGGTATTTTGTATTGATGTGGTTTGTTCGATCATGGAACTTTGGGTTCTTGGCCAAGTTTATTGCAGAAGTGTTGTCAATCATGAGTGGTGTTGAATGCATTTGTTTCATCTTCAAATCTTCTAGGATTTTCCTGAGCCACGCGATTTCCTTTGTTGCTTCAGCTGCTGCCACATATTCTGCCTTGGTTGTGAAATCTACTAGAACTGACTGTTTGTGTGATCTCCATGAGACAGCTCTTGATCACAAACTCATGGTATAACCTGAAGTAGTCACCCTAGTTTCTTTGTCCCCATCAAAGTCTGAATCAGAGTATCTGATCAAGCTGAAATCGCTTACCTGTGTATATTTGAGTCCAAAGTCTTGGGTCCCCTTCAAGTACTTTAGAACTCTTTTTGCAGCAGACCAATGTCCTTCACAAGGTTTTTGCATAAACCTGGAGAGGATTCCAATAAAAAATGAGATGTCTGGTCTAGTGGTAGTTAGGTAGACAAGACTTCCTACAAGTTGTCTATACTTCACTGCATCCTCGAATTCCTTCCCTTCAATGGATGCGAGCTTTAAGTTTTGTTCCATTGGAGTGGTTAAGGGATTGCATTCATCCATGCCAAACTTGTTCAAAAGATCTCCAATGTACTTCTTTTGAGAAAGAAATATATATTTAGGATGTTGAGTTACTTCAATACCCAGATAGTAATGAACATAACCCAAATCAGTCATTTCAAAACATTTCTTCAATTCTTTCTTTATGGATGCAATACAACTCTCATTGTTCCCTGTCATCAAAATATCATCTACATACACCATAAGATATACAACTATTTTTCCAACTTTCTTAACAGACAAAGTTGCATCATCAAGATCAAAATGTTTGAAGTCAAGTTTTAGAAGATGCTCAATTAATTTCTCATACCAGGCTCGCGGTTCTTACTTGAGGCCATACAAGGATTTTATAAGTTTGCATACTTTGTGTTCTTGGCCCTTCACAACAAATCCTTCTGGCTGGGACACAAAAAATTTCTCCCTTAGATCTCCATTCAAAAAGGCGGTTTTTACATCCATTTGATGGACTTTCCATCCCTTCTGAGCTGCTAGGGCAAAGAGTGTTTGGATGGTGGCCCATTTTGCTATGGGAGAAAAAGTTTCTATATAATCAACCCCTTCTTTCTGTGCAAAACCTTTTTCCACAAGCCTGGCTTTGTGCTTGTCAAGTGAGCCATCTGCTTTGTACTTTTTCTTGTAGACCCACTTACAGCCAATTGGTTTGGTTCCCAAAGGAGGATCAACCAGCTTCCAAGTGCCATTCTTTATCAAGGCATCTTACTCCTTTTGCATCGCTTCATTCCATTCATCACGAGAAGCGGCTTCTTTAAAGGAAGTTGGTTTATGATCTGTAAATAAACTCAATTCATAGTTATAAGAAATATCCATATCAACAGGTGAATCAGAATTATCTACATCACATTCGTTTTTTCTAGTGGAACTTCTTGTTCCTGTCTTTCCAACCTCATCGGGACGAATGTTTTCTAGTGTCTTTGTCAGTCATTTGGGGGCAATTTCTTAGATGGCCTAGACTGCTCATTTGACTGAGTTGGAATTGAATCAAGATTCAATCTCTCAATTCTGTCAATCACATCGTTCAAGGTGTCATCCGTGGTTGGTTCTTCATGTGGGGGAGAGAGTGCTTTGGGAAATGATTCCACAAATTGATTCAGTATAGGGATCCCCCCTTCAAGATGTGGAATCTGATTATCAAATTCATAAAAATACTTTGCATGTGTGAATCTATCCAGGCATTCAAGTAACCACTCAACAACATTGTTAGTTTTGGAAGATTCAAGGAATATGACATCTCTTGCTATTACAAACTTCTTATTGACTTCATCATAGAGATGATATCCTTTGGAGGTATTGGAATACCCCAAGAAGATACATTTTCGACTTTTAGCACTAATTTTATTCATTTGTACCTTGGGTATCAAAGCATAACAGGTGGAACCAAAGACCCTGGAATGCCTTACCGAAGGAAGGTGACCATGCCACATTTCATAAGGAGTTTTGTTTCTGATTGAATTTGAAGGACACCTATTCTTTATGTATATAGCACATAGAACTGCATCAGCCCAAAACATCAATTTTACATTCTTAAAAAACATCATGGAGTGAAACATATTTAAAATTGTCTTGTTCATTCTTCAACTACATCGTTCTATTGGGGATTATAGGGCACAATTGTTTGATGTTTAATCCCATGTTGATGAATATCATTTTCAAATTCGTTTGAAGTGTATTCTTTTCCATTATCAGTACGCAAAGAGCCAATATGAGTTTGTGCATCATCTTCAATCCATGCATGAAAATTTTTGAATGTTTGAAAAACATCATATTTGTTATTCAATCAGTAAACCCAACACATTCTGGTGTAATCATCAATAAATGTCATCATATATTTATTTCCATTTACAGAAGCAACAAGCATAGGGCCACATAAATTTGAATGAATAAGCTCAAGTTTTCTATGTGCTCTGGAATTTTAATCATGAAATGGTTGTTTGCTATGCTTTCCTAGAATACAAGCATCACATTTCTTAAGTTTCCTAGGAATTGTAGGCAGTCCACTAACACCATTTTTCTTCAACAATCGAAGGCTATCATAGTTTAAGTGTCCAATATAGCATGCCATAAAAGACTTGATGGGAATGTACCTTCATCATGATGTGAACTGAATGCAAAGTTTTGTGCATGAGCAGAGGAACCTTGCAGCTTCAAGAGTCTTCCTTCTTCTATTCCCTCCATGAAAAGTGAGTGATCTGATGCTTCAACTCCGGGAGGTATAGAACCTCATGTAGGATATGATCAGGAAGACCAGGCAGTTTAAGCCTGACTGCGCCAAGCCCTGATGGCTTGAGTTTGGATTTATCTGCGAAATATACTGCTCCATCAACTTTGTCAGTGAAATCTTCAAAAAAATATTTTCTAAATGTCATGTGACATGTTGCTTCTGAATCTAGCAACCAATCATCTCTCCATGAAGTAAATGAAACATCAAATAGGTTTTCAGTTACTCCATTGTTACAATGTGCTAGAACAGAATGAGCTGATTTAGCTGGTTTACCTTTGTCTTTGTCATCAATTTTACCTCTGTCTTGATTTGTTTGTTGCTGAGCTTTAGATTGTCTGCCCCCCTTTTCTCTGAAGTTTCTTCTTCATCTTCTGCCTTCTCTTCCTTTGGATGGACCTGAAGCATGTCTCTTTTCTCTCTGTGCCAAGTAGGCAGCCTCTTTAGAAGATGAAGGGACTGTCATCTTCTTTTGAAGGAGGAGAGAAAAAACAAAACTTTGCTGGAAAATTTCTCTTGAAGGAGAGAAAAAAAAATCTATTGCTGGAAAATATACTCAATTAAAAGGGCAGAAACTCTTACTGGAAAAAAATATTCTGAGTTTAAAAACTCTTTCTGGAAACTGAATCTGCTCAAAAAATCTGAAGACTGAATTTAAATGGACAAAAAGTACTCTTTGCCATAAACTGATTCTGCATAAAAAAATGTATTTTTTGTTTGTTTGTTTGTTTGGGGAATAAAAAAGTCGATATGGAATGGGGAATACGGAATGTGAATGGAAGTATTATGGTATGGAGGCGGTATGGGATATAATGAATGGTGGTATTATGAAAGGCGGAGTGGTATATATGGGCGGAAATGGTATAAAATAAGAGAAGTGGAATTTAAAAAGTGGAATGGCAGTATGATGAAATGGCAGTATGACAAAAAGAGTGGCGGTATTATTTGAAAAGTAGGGGCGTGGTATTAAAAAGGGAGGGGCAGTTGGAGTAAAGGGCGTGGTATTATATGAAAGCGGTATAGATGTTAAGGCGTAAATGTTATGGTGAGAGGGGCGTAAACATAAACAGTGGCAGCGTTTAAATGACAGCGTTGTAATATATGAAGGCGTGCTTAAATGACAACGTTGTAATATATGACAATACAACCAGCGATAACATGCAATACAATACCATACGACTGGTGTTAACATAATACAACCAGCGTTTTATATAACAAGGCGTGCTTAAATGACAACGTTGTAATATATGACAATACAACCAGCGATAACATGCAATACAATACCATACGACTGGTGTTAACATAATACAACCAGCGTTTTATATAACGGTGAGCGGTATAATGTATGAGTGAGGAGAATGCTGTAAGCAGAGGTGAGAGGTAGATTGTAGAGAATGGCGCATAGTTAGTGTATGCGTGAGGGGTGCCCGGCGTTGAAAGTTGCAGAGTGGTCGAGCGTATGGGATTTAGGGATTATTAAAATGCAGGGTCATATTACAGTGTGGATGTGAGGCCGCTGGAGTGATAAGGGTTGACTGTTGTTTGGAGCAGCGTTGTATGGAGTGAGGAGTCTGCGCAGAAGTGGTGGGTTATGGGCTGAGCGGTAGGGAGGAGCACTAGGCTGTGAGTTAGATGCAGAGAGGGTAGGTAATAGCGCAGAGTTGAATTCGCTGGAGTGAGCGTATAGCAGAGGCGTAGGAGTGGGAGCCGAAAGGCTATCAATTGGGGAGCTTGGAGTGATAAGGGGTGTATACCAGTGACGGTGAGGAGGGCATTGGGTATTGTAGGGGGCGCTGGTGTATGGAGAGGGAGGAGAGGAGCGCAGGGATGAATGGAGAGGAGGAGGCCCAAAAGGGTGTTACAAAAAATTTGAAATTGAATCTGCAGAAGACAGAGTTGCAGGACTGCTGGAATTGTAGAATGGCAGAGCCTGCAATTTGCAGATTGACAGAGCCTGCAGTCTTCAGCAGCTGCAGGAGCTGGAGCTGCAAATGTCAGTGCTAAATAGGGAAAAAAAATGCAGAATAACAGTCTAGCAATTAAGAGCAGCAAAAACTATTAAAAAATATGACTGAGCAAAGGATAGGGAGTTACACCACAGGGTATAAATTCCAAATGTGGGGCTGGCTCCGATACCATGTCAAACCAGGAGGTAACGCCTCAAAACTAGAATGTGTATTAGCTGAAGAATGTACATGCTTATATAGATAGGAGGTGAGGCTATTGGGATTCAGCTCCCAATGACTCTTGGCCTTCCTTATTTCCTAATAATAAATAATATACAAAAATACATATGCACAGGAAGCCATTAGATTAGTGTCAACAATATTCCAACAACTTCCATCTAAAGCCCCAATCATCCTCAAAGTAATCAGTTCTTCGTTCACTACACGGGTGGCCAAATTGGAAATTATCTATTTCTTCAATTGACCACACAGAAGTGGAGCCATCATTGATAAGACATATCAACTCATTCTTTCATACTGCCAATGACATACACCGAATGTCAGTGATTGGAACAAATGAAAATCCCCAGTCATTTTTTATCACATCAAACCAGTAGATTGTATACCCATATCGAGGATAATCTTCATACTCTGTGTCGAGGTAAAGCCAAAAAAATTTACTTCTATAAAACACTCCATTTTGAGGGGGTGAGGTGCCACCAAATGGAAGATCAGCCCTTCGCCAAACCCTATAAAGACTATTGTAAACATAAAATTTAGACTGAATTCTATCATAGATATGTTTTAGAACAACCCAGTCATATTTGTTGCTGCTGACATTCTCCAATAACGAAAAGAAGCCCCAGTCTCCAATTCGTATTCGCCCAATGTTTTTTAAGGCCTTTGTAAATGGATTCATCACAAAATAGTTTCGTGAATGGGAGAATTTTGTTGGCAAGGATAAAACCACCATTGGTCCAATAGTAGACTCCACCTTGTATCTTGAATCTATGAATCGCAAATGAAAACGAGATATCCGCCCATTGTGATTAAGGTATTCAACAGCAAAATAATTGTCTTCATCATTGACGAAAGGAACCATAAATCCAAATTCATCTATACAGATATGCTTGCAACGCAATAAGAAACAAGGATTTTGCAAAACAGTCTTCCATTGCTGACAAACAGTGCTAAACTTTATGACAACCGATAAAGGGAGCCAAAGGAAGACAATCTCAAGAATTTCAAATGGAATACAACTCCAAATAGTTGGATCCATCATAAAACAAGGAAATCACCTAACATAAAAGAAAACAGACGTGATATCAACAAAACAACTTTCAATTAATGGTGAATAGAATAAGCAACATAGAAAAGCAATTTTCCGTCTACAAATATAGTAACATGCACATATACATAATGTATAAAATGATATGATCGACAAGAACAACAAGATCCTCCTCCAAGATGGGAGGTGTAATAATACTAATATTACAATTACAAAGCTTTTTGTTTACTTATGAAATGTATTTTATGTTTTTTTTTACTTATTAAATGTATTTTATGTTTTTTTTAATAGTTGCATAAAAAGTATTCAGATATTAAAGGCTCTGATACGTTTGTTATAATAAAACAAGGGCACCACATTGCTAATTTTTAAATTGAAAAATGCTCCGCAGATTCATTGTTATAATATATATATATATATATATATATATATATATATATCAAAAATCTCCTTAAAAAGGCTTACGAAATGTCAAAAATAAGATGTATTGACAGAATTGCATCATGTGTAGCATAGTGGTTAGATGGTTTCCCACTAGGGGGAAATACTAGTCGTATAGACAAGGTGTTGCTCGACAACGACAACACCACTTGACGTCCAGAGTAGGTACACGGTCAAGATAGTATGCTCGGAGTTCTCTATGTGCATCCCGTTCATGAATATGGATGAGGAGATTCATCCAATTTCTTATCCGTTGCAGTAGTTGTATCGTGGGGCGCAACTGGTAAAGAGGCAGAGTAGGTGGACGCAGGAATCGCTCCTGTACATTAAGAAGTGCAGCTTCTTGTTCATTGATTTCTTTGCAAAATTGTCGGAGCTGTGAGATATATCTATGATCCATTATGTTCCTGCAAGGAAATTGAAAGCATGTTGAAACCCTATTCACTAATTTGTCTTCAAAGGGCATCTGGGTATAAATTTTATGCTTCACTCTCTATCCGCAGTGAAAGCGGTAGCTATTCGATTGGTGCCTCGTACACCATCGAAACAGAACACAAACTCATGAGTTCAATTTTCTATTAATAAATTATTGGTTAAAGAAAGAAGTTTTCGTATTGCCATCTACAAATATAGTAACATGCACATATACACAATGTATAAAACGATATGACCCACAAGAACAACAAGTTTTTCTCGATTGTTTAAATTACGAATTTTTTTTTAATAATCTAAGTTGGTAATTAATAATTAAAGGTATTTTACAAAAAGCTAAAGAAATATTTATTTTTATCTAAATATATTTGCAATCAATTTTTTTAAAGTAATAATTACATTTGTTTTTAATAATAATTTATCATTGATATCTTAGATTTTTTAAATTATCAAATTTTTTATAATAGTTTTAATTAATAGTTAATAATAAAATTTATTTTAAAAGATGGTAAAGAAATATTTTTTTTTCTCTTAATTTAATTTCAATTAATTTTTTTAAATCAATAATTAGATTTATTTTAAAACATGACAAGGATTGATTTTTTTTTTTTTTTTGGTGTAAATTCAATTTTAATAAAAAAATTTTATGGGTCCAATTTAAATAAAAAAAAATAATATTACTAATATAAATATTAAAATCTTATAATACTATTAATATATATTATTACTAATATATATTAATATTATTATAATATTAGAAATAATCATTATTAAAAACACATAAAATTTTATGTATTTTTATTTTAAAAACATAAAATTTTAAATTAAATAATTTAAAATTTTATGTATTTAAAATAAAAATAGAAAAAAATATTTAAATAAACCTAAGTGTATTTAAAAAAAAAGAAAACAAATATACCTTCTTCTTTTTTATATTATATTTTTATTTATATAGAGATCTTTATTAATATTTTCATTTTTTTTAAGTGTAGATATTAAATTTATTAGAATCTCAAATTTACTAGAATCATTGAGAGTAAAAAAAATAAATAAAAAAACACATTATATTAACAAATTAAAATTATCTTATAATTAATTTGATTATTTTATTTTTTTATATTTAATTAAACTACAATATCAAAAATAAATATAAAATTTGAAAACAAATTTGAATAAATTACAATTATGTGAATATTAAAATTAACCACATTTCTGTATTTTTACTTGGATTCTTTGAATCTTAAACAGTGAACATCCTTCTTTACTGAGATGGAAATCTAAACTTTCAATCTTACTTCAAAATTAAAAATTTATTTAATAATATTGTTCCACCTATATAAGGTCATTAACATAGCATCACCTATTAAATTTAAATTTTACTCGAAACCTGAAATTGACTTTCCACATACAAAACATTGACTATAAAATAGCTTGACTATAGAAAGTTTCCCAAACTATACTAACCGATAAAATATAAGCTTTTGATGGAGTATTTTGCTTAGCTATTAAAAACAAGTTTTTAATATAAACCATTCTTTAAAACTATATTATAATAATTTAGTGTTCTGTATTATAATAATTCTGAGTTTTATTGAATAAGAGTTTCACAAACTTTATTTTATTAATTCATAAAGGTGAAGATTTTTACTTTTGGTTCTTATTGATTCTAGTTTGCAAAATATAAATTAATTATACAACATTTATTTTAGATACAAATTATTATAATGCTAAAAATATTTTATTATAACTAATTAAATTTTATATTCACAACAAACAGAAAACGCACATACAAGAAATTGAAGTTTAACTAAGTGATAAAGAAAACACAGTCACATGTTCTCCTTTATCTGTGGTAAAATAAAAAAGCTCCGGCGTTTAAGTTTAAATTTGCTTTTAAATATGGCCCTTCTGTATACTTTATGCGATTCAAAGAAACAACGGACAATGGTCAATTTAATTGAAGTTTAACTAAGTGATAAAGGAAACACAGTCACATGTTCTCCTTTATCTGTGGTAAAATAAAATATCTCTGGCGTTTAGGTTTAAATTTGCTTTTAAATATAGTGCTTTTGTATACTTTATGCGATTCAAAGAAACAACGGACAACGGTCAATTTAAATAAAGTTATTGTGTATCACGTTAAAATTAGATTTAAACTTTCTAAATACTTCAGATTCAGATGTATTTACACATTAAATTTAAAATCTCTATGACTGCTATATTTATATTTAATAAATGCATTCAATAGTTTGAATTTGTTTTATATATCCATTTTAATATAAATATATATAAATAATTTTAATATATAAATATTTAATATATATAAATATTTAATAAATATTTATATATATAAATAATTTTAATAAAAACTAAAACGTTGTAATCATCCTGAAGCAAGCTATTTCTGACATATATTTCTTCATTTTTTATAAATTTAATGGAACAGTATAATTGTAAAAAGATGAAAGATTGTTCGAAAATATTCAAATAAATTTCAACAATTTTTTTTTGCTTTTCTGGATTTTGAGAGTTTATTATATGAAATCGGACTAAGTATTTGGTGAATATATGGAATACGTCGGTGAACATATTATGTCAAATCGGAGCCAGGTATTTGGTGAATATATGGAATACGTGGGTGAACATATAATTATGAGATCATAGTTACTTAATACATTGGTGATCCAACCAGAATAAAGTTATTCAACCTCACTGTGCATTGTGAACAAGAATACGAATACAGAGTAGTTCACCAAGCGTGCAATTTAAGACAACGAAGTCCAAAGTTTAGCAAATAAGAAGCCAGAGTTTCACAACTTTTAAATCTCTCGGAATTCCAAAACAAATAAGAATCTAAAATTTTAAATCTCTCGAAATTCCAAAACAAATAAGAATCTAAAATTTGAAATTTAAATAGAAGTGTTTGATCTCTCTTCATACAAAGCCAGAATAAAGAAAAATGTATGCTATACCGAAAAAAATGCCTCTTCCACGAAAAATAATAGCTTCTACTCTCCAAGCCTCAACAACAGACTTTGCCGAAAAGCCTCTCGCCCTTCACAAATTCTACTGTCACTCCCCTGTAAAATTGCCCTTTGCAGATTAAATTCCAACATCCAAATGAAAATTGAAAGACGCACGAAGCATAAATTGAACAAATATGCAAAGAACCTGAAAAATATTACTGGGGGAGGTGTATATATATTACAGCATAAAACGTTTGTGGTAAAGTGGCAATTAACTGTGTTTTATGAACCAGGAGCTGTCTGGGTGGTATGGATGGTGGGGTTAATAGTGCTACGGAAACTATTCGAGCATGGTGGTAACCTGTGGGAGTATGGAGCGATATTAACCGAGACTATAGAGCGGTATTAACAATCTGGTGGGAGCATTCAGGCTAACACGATTCGGGAACTGCAGACATTCATCGATCCCGAGGCATAGTGGAGGCCGTAGTGTGGCCAGTGGATTGCACACAACGCAGGAGACAAAGGAACCAGCGATTAGGGAAATCACCTAAATATTATGTCAAATCGGAGCCAGGTATTTGGTGAATATATGGAATACGTGGGTGAACATATAATTATGAGATCATAGTTACTTAATACATTGGTGATCCAACCAGAATAAAGTTATTCAACCTCACTGTGCATTGTGAACAAGAATACGAATACAGACTAGTTCACCAAGCGTGCAATTTAAGACAACGAAGTCCAAATTTAGCAAATAAGGCCATGAGTTTTTAACTTTTAAATCTCTCGGAATTCCAAAACAAATAAGAATCTAAAATTTTAAATCTCTCGAAATTCCAAAACAAATAAGAATCTAAAATTTGAAATTTAAATAGAAGTGTTTGATCTCTCTTCATACAAAGCCAGAATAAAGAAAAATGTATGCTATACCGAAAAAAATACCTCTTCCGCGAAAAATAATAGCTTCTACTCTCCAAGCCTCAACAACAGACTTTGCCGAAAAGCCTCTCGCCATTCACAAATTCTACTGTCACTCCCCTGTAAAATTGCCCTTTGCAGATTCAATTCCAACATCCAGTGGATTGCACACAACGCAGGAGACAAAGGAACCAGCGATTAGGGAAATCACCTAAATATGCTTTCCTTCGATCCGCCTTCTTCAACAACCCGCTCACCTGCTCGCTCTCGCCCACGTTCATTTACCAATTAACATTAATGTTGCATGAGAAACGTCTGCGCTGCCTGCTCCACCTTTGAGGATGAGCTGCCACCTTTCATTGAGAGTTTGAACAGTCGGATCGGAGGATGGCGGGCGCAGGTGGCGGGCGCACGTTTCATTGAGAGTTTGAACAGTCGGATCGGAGGATGGCGGGCGTAGGTGGCGGGCGCACGTTTCATTGAGAGTTTGAACAGTCGGATCATTCTTTTCAATTAAACGTGCGCACCAATGTGGTCACCACCATGTTGGGCCAGAATTGCAACCATTTGAAACCACCAGGGGCAACGCTTCTGCCACGTTGAAGACAAATCTTCCACTCCTCCACCGTTACCCCATTTGAAACCACCAGGGCGCCCACAACGTTGACACCTTGCATAACCGTTCCACACACTTGGACAAGGTTAATCTTTCAGTTTCATTGGAAATGTTAATCTGGATAGGTGGCAACTAATAAATGGCACAGTAAATTTTTAATCAAGATTTGTAAAAAATTAATTTAAGTAGGGTTTAAACATGTGATTTAGATATGCAAGGAAGTTAGTGGGGTAGATTTCATCCATTGATTGAGTGGCGACGACCAGAATATACCGGCATCTTTCAATCTAGACCATCAGATCAAAAAGATTAATTAGCCTAATCACAAAACATGCTCCTTCTGATAGTTACGCTATCTACAAGTAATTAAAAACAAATAAATTGAAATATATAAATTAAATTTAAAAAATAAGAATAAAAATAAATTAAATGGAAAAAAAAAATCAAACTTAAAAAATATCATTAAATTAAAAAAATGGCTATAGGGTGACTTTTTTTTTTAATTTTTAATTTTTGTTTTATTCAATAAATTTATTTATTTATTAGTTATTTTTTTTAAAATCTAATTTATATTTTTAATTTTTTATTCTAGAAATGTGTTTTTTTTTTTTAACAAAATGAGTTTTGTTTTCCTTTTTAAATTCAATATATTTTTTCACATATATAAATTTAAATTTTTATCTAAATTTTTATTATTTTAAATTTTTTATTTATTTTTTTTAATTTTATTTTTACATTTAAATTTCTAAACTTTATTCATTTTTGTTTTAGCGTTTTAATTATTTATTTTTTATTTTTTTAATTATGTGTTTTTATTATAACTTATTTTTTTGGGTTAATTTTATTTATTTATTTAAAAAAAAATTACACATTTTTATTAGTTATGTTGGAGGTTTCTGTGGTGTAGTTTTTCAGATATAAAACTCGGAATATCCACAGTCGTCATTTTTAGTCTACTTTTCAATTCTAAATCAAGACTCATCTTCATGACAACCTGCTAAGAAGAGAGAAGATCAGATTAATAAATAGTGAAAAGATGGAGAATGAAAGGGTCGACCAACTCTTAAATATTTATAAATTGATTAGTTATTTATTTTAGTTTATTCAAAAAATTACTAATTATTTCATTTTTTGTTTTTATATATTTAATTTTTATTTTAGTGATATTTAAAAAATTTATTATTATTGTTTATTAAGTTATTGATATAAAATTAGATTTGTTTGTTAATACTAAAAATTTGAGGAAAATTTTAGGTGGTTATGATAATATATATTATAATGGGTGAATATAAAAGTTTAATTATTGATTATAAGGGTTTAGTTGTTATTATTTTATTAATTATATTACTTTTTTTTTATCTTTATTAATGCTAGAAAGGAGAGAGGGGTGTTAATAATTAAGTTGGTTGTTACTAAAAATGAAGGATACTATTAAGGTTTATTTTAATAAATATATTTAAGAGGGTAAGTAAAGGGATGCCCCATATTAATGGCCAAATAAAAATTGATCTTAAATATTAAGATAATATGGAGTTTAATATTAATAGAATTAGAGGGGCTTATTTATTTAATAGTATTAGAGGGGTTTAATATTAATATTATTAGAGGGGTTCATATATTAAGTAGCGTAGCGTAACTACCAAGTTATATAATAATGGAAGTAAAGAAAAAAATGGGGGCTAAAGCAGGTTAAGGAGAGTTTTAAATGTTAAAAGAGGATAAAAAAGTTAGCAGGTTAGTGGGGGGGGGGGGGGGCAAAGGTAACAGGATATGATATAGGGGAGAAAGGAAAAAGGTGGATAGAAGGTAGGGGTATGGTGTGCGAGTCAGAGTATATGAGAGGGAAACGACATGAAAACACAGAATGGACAATGACAAGCGGGAAGATGAGTAAGGTGCTGTCAAAGAGCATAGGGGAGGGTAAGTTTATTTGTGGGAAAGATTGTGAATCCAATTCTTGCTAATCTCTAAGCCTCCATGTTTATTGAGGTTGTGGGGGTGTTTAATGATTTCTAGGGCTTCGTGAACTTTACGCTTAAAATGATGCTTCTCATTGGTAATGACCACTGCATCTTCAAAGCATATGTGGTGATGCGTCTTATTAGAGTGTTCTGCCAAATCTGAGGTGGTTCTTCGTAATCTGATGTCCGCCCCATGTTCTTTAAACCTTATTTTGAAGGTCCTACTTGTTTCCCCAATATAGAAATCTCCACGTGAACAATTAATTTTCTAAACCCCTTTTTACTGGAGGTGATCGGGGTCATCTTTGACAGATTTCATCCTTTGTATGATGGTCATTAGAGGTTTCAAGGATGCTCTAATGTTTTTCGGCCATTTTTATTAGTTGTTTCTATAATTTTTTTTGTCTTTTTTATTTTATTTTATTTTTATGTTTTATTTTCAAGATGAAAATAACCAATCTAAAAAAAAAATGATTGATGTTGCATCAACACTTTTCAAAATTAGTATGAGAAACACTAACATTTTAAAAAAAATGTTCATAATTCATAAATAAAAAATCTCTACTTTTCAAAATAGACATGAAAATCATGACATTTAAAAAAAAAAAATGAAAGAAAATAGAAGGTTGCAAAAATATGCTGAAAATAAAAAATAGGTTATTCGACATCACCACATTTCAAAATCCACATGAAAATCATGACATCTAAAAAAATTCATAAGAAAATTTAAAGTGCCAAAACTATGCTCCAAAAAGCCAAAGTGATTCTTTATCACCACTTTTCAAAGTTGATTGTTTTTTTTGCTACCCAAAAAAACAAGTACTAGGGAATTTTTCCATTTAATCGGTAAATTTGTTCCTCACCTTAGGGATATGTTTAGCTTCAAATTTTCACTCTGATTTTTCTTTCTCCTATAGCACATTATCATTTATTAACAAGCAAGCCCTACATTAGTTCTCCTACAAAATGGGGACATGATATTACAATTTAGAGTGCCAATCCAAGGGAATTTCTGATTGATGAATGTTTAAATAAATCTTTGTGGCTACCTCAACACTACATAGGAAGAACACTATATAGGAGGTAAAGGATATCACAAAATAAGATAAATAATTCACACAATAACAAAAAATTGTGACTCTCGTGACTCTTGATCATACAAACTTAATAATTACAATGAAAATGGTGAGGGTATTTAAAAACTTTCAACTAAACACCACACACTAAATTTGAACTTACTCAACATAGAACTTCTCAACTCTCTAATTTTAATTTTAAGCTGTCAAACTCAAAGGATCACGCCGATTCCAACCGAATACAATCTCCATGGATATACTGGACATATACACTAGTGCAACAAATCAATGGAGAAAACAGAGATCCCTATTTTATCCTTAATGCTCCTCTCCTCTTATCAAATCCAAGACAGGATCATATCTATTCAAACGTAGAGTGGTACAGATTACGATCTGGATGAATATACTGGCGGCTATTACGACAAATCATTGGAGAAAAAGAAAGATCCGTTATTTATCAAACCTAAGACATTCAACAGTGCAGATTACGATCTCCATGGATATACCGGATGGCTACTCTAACATGATAATGGATGGAGGGAGAGATCCATTATTTATCGTTATGAAAATGAAGGATCATATCTATTCTATTCAATCATACAACATTACAGATTTTGATCTCCATGCATATACTCACCATGCATATACTCACCGGCTGCTGCCACAAATCCATGGAGAAAACTGGGGCAATAATAATAGAAATTGTGGATTAACAGACGAACTTTTTTGTGAACAAGTTTTTATTGCAACAACAGCTGACGTTTATTTTCCTTCTGCTCTTAGATGAACTCATATAGACTCCGCTTCAAGAGCAAGGACTATTTCATTACGAGTTCAAAATTGGACGATGGAAACCACTTCAGAGCAAGTGATATTCGATCCTGCATTACAATTTCAATACCGCACTATCGAAATCTGAAACCTAACAACATTAGTAAATGGAACCTTTGCGATCATAAGTAATCAAACCCGGGGAATTTCTTCAGAATCTAAACGGGCAATCGTTTCATGTTTCATAATGCCAGCGACGTTTAATGAATCATTTTTTAAGTCCTGGCAGGGACTATTGTAATTGAAATGGATCTTTCATTAGTCTGTGCAGGCTAACCAAAGTTTATAAACTCAATTTATCCCAATGTTTTTGAATTTAGATCATGTGCACCGTTTAGTGCACGTATGAGCTTTCTCCCGATGTTATTTCAGCGAATTGGAAACTTTGAGGTCTTATTTGGCCTCATATCGAGGCAACATGTTATGAAAGGCTATAAAACTTTGGTTAAATGGCGAATGATATCGAGAGTTTAAGTTTGAACAACATTTTATGTTTATAATCTTCTACCACCACCTGCGCTCAGTTAGCTAACTACCTGCATGTAAGCAACGTGGCTATGCATGTAAACAACGTGGCTTGAAGGATGGCTTATTGATAGCCAATATATCCAGATAGCATCGATGGCTTCCTCTCGTCGCTCAAGGAGGGCACCTCTAGAATCATCGACGCTCAACAACAGACATTGGGGCACTTGCAACTGGTAGAACAGAGAACCGTAATAACGCCCAACAGCAGACATCGAGGCCCTTGGGGCTGGTAGAACAGAGAACCATAATAACCATGGAAACCTGTACATTTTCTTACAGTAATAAGGTAAGAACAAGCTATACAATCTGATCTGTTTTACAGGCTATTGTATAAATATAAATGGGATTACAAAGCTCATAATAGAAAATGAATACTGTGATTACACTATGTTTGGGCTAAGCTAAGATATACTATATACTTTTTCATCATCATGGAATTGATTACATATCATAGATATAAGTAAAGGTTGGTATATTCCAACATGCTTAGATTGAGCATATGACAACACCATGAGAAAGAGCTTATTACAATAGGAATACTTATCACACGATAAAAAAACAGTGAATGATTACAGTAAATGGCCATCGCTGGTAGCAGCACAGAATCCGTAACTGCATATCCAAGAAAGAGGGCCTACAATGAAGGTCTAAAGAACAAGAAATGCACTCGTCTCACTTAAATTATGGCCCAAGAAAACGCGAGTAGGGAATTTTAGTTTACTTTGGTTATGTGATTTAAACTTTAGTTATAGTTTGGTTAGTCGGCCTACAAACTAACTGAAACAAATACGAATGCACTCGTCTCAGTTAAATCGGGGCCCAAGAAAACGCGAGTAGGGAATTTTAGTTATAATTTGGTTATACGATTTAAACTTTAGTTATACTTTGGTTAGTCGGCCTACAAACTAACTGAAAAAAATACATCATGCTATATCCTAGTATCAGTGACAAAATAAAAAATGGCACAATATATGGGATGAATTACAAACCGGGTATAATTTTTTTTTAATGCAGACATAAAAACACGAATCGGGTAAAGAAACCAAGACCCATAATCTATAACCAGTTTCTGGGTTGCAGATTATAGTATTGAGGTAAAAAATTTGTTCTGTAATTACTATTTGCAGGCTTGTAATTTCCTATTTTCTAGTTTCTAGAATGCATATTTATGAGTAAGAAAAATGCTATATTTGCTGCTTTCATAATTGAATTACGATTGATTTCATAAAAATCAAATTATCAATATCATATTCACCAGTAAATTTGATCTCCGATCCGTCAAAAATGAGCTTCTTATCACAATCTCGGACTGCTAAGATCTTACTCAACTCATGGTGCAGTTGATCATACCTATCAACATAACCAGAGCCACGTACAGGGGACGCCTCATCAAAAAATTGGGCTCCATTAAAGTAATCTGTTAGGATTTTCAGAAAGCATGCAACGACACTTCGATTAATTGCTTCCACGGAGAAATTTGGTACTATCTGCAACTCTCTTAGCATCAGGACTTTGAATGTATCGTTTGAACTTAGGATCAGTGGCATATTTGCACATGCATTTAGCTTGGAGTTTTAGCTTATCGCAGCAATGAGCGGCTGGTTTCAGCTTACAGGCACTGAACATTGCAGCAGCGCATGGGCTCAAAGCCATTGGATCAAAAGTAACAGTTGCAGCAGCTTTTCCTGCATATGTGCCCAGCATAATCAAGTACACTAAAGCACCTGCAATTATCATCTTTAGCCCCATGATGATTGATTTCACTATGAAAATATCAATGCAGATCAATCTCTATGCTCTTGGTTATGGTGTTTACAGAGGCCAAGCTTGTGAATTTATAGAGCCATTAGTGCAGCGGGGCAGCCATGAAAAATATGAGAGCTTTCAAGAAATGGTGGTATTCATTATATCTTGGAAATTTACCATATTCAAGCAAAAAGGCGAAATTGATAGAAATACATGAATTTCTTCCAAGTGGAGGACTTCTCTACCAAGTGGTGGTTACCACTCTGTGGTTAGGATACCTGGAAGGTTCCGAGGTTGCTCAACACCTCGTTCATGACCAAGTCTTATTCATTCAAGTGTTTCCTGTCAATTGACGGGTTTTATTATACATTCTCTTCACGTTTTGTTGCCACATATGCGACACTGCTTTATGGAACAGATTAAAAGTCAATGGTTTTATTTCCTCGTAGTTACTCAAACTCAAAGTACTTTGCCTTTTCTATCTAAAATAATAATAATTTTTCTGTCACTGCTTTCCTTATTTATTCTCCCACCATAAATTAATGGCATACAATGAGTAGTTGGTTCAATCACTGCAACCATAATTTTTCCAATTTGATTTTTAAGCCGCTGCAATTGAATGGACTTTAATAAAGTTGAGGATTAGTTAAGAGTAGGAAATTGCAAACATATATTCAATTTTTTAATTCTAGGTCACCACCATTCCTTGGATTTGCATGCAATCATGCAGATCCCCTCGATAATATATTTTCATAACTGATGAATTCCTATATTGATACCATTGTTGTGGCAGCAAGAAATTTTTAACTATATTGATAACATTATTTTGGGCCAGAAATATTTAACTATCTTGTACCATTGTTGTGGCAGCCAGAATTATTCCAATTTGATTACCAAGTCGCTAGTAATGCAATTCTAGCTAGTTATAGATTTGTACTCCACAAACATTTATGGTTTCATCATTTAAATACTTTTAAAATACTTCACTGACTCTTAATGATTTTTAAAATTACTTAGGTCACATCGGTGACTTGAATTTGCAAATTTCTGTAAAAAAAAACCAACCATAAAACGGTAATTAGGCTTTAATTTCACATTAAAAGATTCACACATTAACATCAAGAAATAAAAGCAGCATATAAATCGCAGGTGATGCCATAATGAAAGATTTGGAACTTTGGGTATCCCAACTCCAGCATGAGTAGGTTTTTTTATGTAAGATTTACCTAAACACAGAACTGACATATCATCCCTCATGAAATAGGGATTAAAACTCAACATAATATAAGCCGGCTGGTAAATTTCAGACATAATGAGGTGAGTAACATATTCAAGATTAGGTTGAATGATATCTATCCTCACCACTCGTTCACTACTACTACTATAGATATAGATCCTGATAAATCACTTAAAGCGCTGTTCAAAATTTTAATTCATAATATTTTCTTATGCTTAAATATTTAGATATTTTCTCAATAACTGGTAGCTTTTCCTTGTACATAATATTTTATTCAAACTTGGCATATTGACACTACACGTATTACCTGCCATACTGCTTTCATTACAAGTATTACCTGCCATACTGCTTTCATTTTAGACATACAAGCATCATCAGTTGGATTCCAATAATTTCTATTACAAGCTTCTTTCGCTGCCTGCAGCAATAACCAAATTGTACAATTTCAATTTAAATTTCATTTCGAATGCTTGAAATAGGAGTGTAGTCTCAATTCAACCAAATTACAGTATGAAGAACCTAAAAAAAGATATTCAGAGATTAATATGGAATGAATCTGGATTAAGATGGATATTGAACGGTTAAAAAAGACTAATTCTTTTATGGAACAGATTTAAAGTGAATGGTTTTATTTCCTCATAGTAGTACTTTGCCTTTTCGATCTTAAAATAACAATAATTTTTCTGTCCAGTGCTTCCCATATTTATTCTCCCATCATAAATTAATGGCATACAGTGAGTAGTTGGCTCAATCACCGCAACCACAATTTTTCCAATTTGATTACTAAGCCGCTGCAATTGAATGGACTTTACTAAGATAGTTCTCAAATGAGTACAAACATATATTCAATTTTTTTAATTTTTTCCGCTTGGATTTGCATGCAATCATGCAGACCCCTTTGATAATATATTTTCATAATTAATATCTATAAACAATTTGATATGTGGCTCAATACTTGCAAGATTTGTACCAATCAATTACCAAGTTATTTTCGAACATTAAAAAAAAAAAGTAATATAACATTAAACTATCTGGCGACTGAGCCATCCCATGTAAGTATCTATCTTCCAAACTTTGAGGCAGATCGAAGTGATACAATAATTGCTCAAATCTAACAATAAACCTATTGAGCCCTTGGCATTTACTGTCAAAGAAAATGACAGAAATATAATTGCTTAAATCGAACAATAAACCTATTAAGCCCTTGGCATTTACTGTCAAATAAAATGACAGTTACTTTCTATCTGCGACAATGTGCTGAAGAAGATGTTTTATCTCTATGTGGAGAATTATTCAAGGATTTGCTCTTAGGAGTCTGTGCTCTCTCAGTGTCAAAAATCTCGTTGAATATCACGTGGGTCAGGGTTGCGGGTCAGCTACTTGCCCTCTCAAGGCAGGGACTTGCTGCCCCGCAGCCCCTCTTGTTTAATTTTATAATCTGATCAAAGAATCTAAAACTTATTCACATATCTATTTTATCAATAGATTATCAAATTTTAGCTATTCATAATTTTAAAATGCCTTCAGAAAATTCACACTATTTATTTTACTATTTCTATAGACTATTTCAACATTTTATGCAACTCACTGATACTTATATGTCCTTTGTCAACCTTGTTTATTATGATTATCAACTAAAAAACGCAATGACATTATCGCTACATTAATTTTGTTTTAATTACATTGATCCAGAAACTCGAACGATGATTCATTAAAAAAAAAAAATTGATTATTTGAAATTAAGAATTTGTGATTATTTGAGATTAGGAATTGAAAATGTCGCTCACGCTGTAATTGTTTTTAAAGAATATGTGACTAAGAACGCACAACCGCTCAAAAATAGAAAAGTGACTTGTTATCCTTATTACGAAATTCTCAGAAACATGGCGTATAGATGCCTCTATTTTGTCGAGGAACGAAATCCGCTTTAACTATTCAATCTTCATACTTCAGAATTGTTATGGATTTTGAATAGGCTTTTGTGAGTAGGAAGCTTAGGTATTCTCCTTCGTATGGCATGTCAATGCAATTGAATTTGTCAAAAGTTACGTCAGAGTGTTTGTCTAGTTTCACCCTTTTGAAACTAGGTTAAAGTTCATAAAAGAATTCCAGGTCAAACCTAAACCAAATCTAATTACTCCGTAACCTGAACTCAAACACAAACCATATCACTCACAGGTCATAAAGTACAGACTGAGCAATACCATTGAACTTCCATGGAAATTACATGGATCATTTTATTAATAGAAAAGGACTCAATTACCCACCATTCAATATCATCGAACTTCGACCGAGTAATAGAATATCATTGAACTTCAATCGAATTTCCGTGGATCATTTTATTGATAAAAAAATAAAAATGAAGAAACCAAGATGGACATACTTCATAACTAATCTACTGTACAATTTGTCCCGTGAAACTTATCAAAAGGATTTTCAGATTTATAGAGTCAAGACCATTGATCGGCACAAGTTTCTCAGAGAAATCGAACCACGTAAGGAAATAGCTGAGAGATATATTTTTTAACTCAATGTATGTAATATTGTATGTATTACAATCTCTCACATTTTACGTTACAGACAAGCCATATGCCTATGAATAAAATAAAATTTCCAAATCCATAGGAGATTTTCCCAGTTGTCTGTAACAAGTTGGGATTGAGCACCATATCTGGTACCTGGTTCTGTTGCTCAACCTTCCTCCTATTCAATCTTGCGAAATATGAGGCGACAGTTTTATTTCTTCAGCCATTTTTATCATATTTTTTTTCCTTTATGTCAAATATCACTAGTATTGCAAAAAATATCATATTTACAATGATCTTGCACCAGCATATGATTGGAAAACCAAGTTCTGATGTCTCCTGGAATATACAATTAGTTCTCTCTAGGTTATATCACCTAGAGAAGCGTGGAGGAAACGAACATCAGCAGCAACCTTTTGAACCCATTCCGGTAACCTATTTTTCATATAATTTGAATCCTCCATTCTCATGCCGACCTATTTTTCATATAATTTGAATCCTCCATTCTCATGCCGACCTTGAAATCGCCATCACGATCGGAGAGACAGATTTTTCCAAAATCAATTAATGGTGGGTAATCATTAGCGTCTGGAACAGAATAATATGACCCCTCAGCTGATATGGTTGCAGTTTCTTCATCCACGGGCTTCGGTCGATCCCCTTCCACCGCTATGGGCATGTTAACCGTGGGATGACACCGCTTCTCAGTAACCAGCAATTGTATGGTTCTGCTATCAAATCCCATGATAACTAGGGCTTCAATAGACCTCTGGCATTAGTGTCACCCATACTAGAGAAACTATGTTTTCCATGTGTAGATCAAATACAAGGTCTAATAGGTAACGGATACTCCCATATAATCCATGAATTAGGTGTTATGAACCATATTCCAAAAATATTATAAGAGAAGAAAGAGTAAGAAAATACATATATTGGTAATGATCGAGAGTAAATGAATAACAATCCACATTGAAGGGAAAGCGTCCTTTTACAATAAGTACAATCCATAAGATAAGATGCATATTCAAATGAATTTTATTTATTATAAATAGGAGATAAAGCAAGCATGATATAAATTACCACTAATTTAACTTAACCATATATAATAAAACATTAATGAAGCAATGTTAGGTCCTTAACATAAGGTCCTTAGTTGACGTAATGTATCCTCTCCTCTCGAACCTTGCAATTGAGTATGTCTTCACGAACTCCGCATTTTTCTATGTAGCTATTTTCAAAGACAGTTTTTTATTCGGTTACGTACTCCAAATATATTTCGAAGAGTGATAGAAATAAATTTTATAATTTTTTAGTTAAAGAATCAATTTCCTTTATTTCTTAAAGAAATTCTAGAAGTTCTATTTGCGTTAGCATAGATTATTCTAAAACTTTTTAAAGAAATATACATGAACAAATTTATGAATATAAGAAAAAGGAAAATCTAACCATTATGCCATTTG
Source organism: Pinus albicaulis (assembly GCA_034641835.2). NCBI lineage: Eukaryota > Viridiplantae > Streptophyta > Pinopsida > Pinales > Pinaceae > Pinus > Pinus albicaulis. Next base: position 1,446,949,977 of record CM076572.1, on the reverse strand, counting down.
TCCAAACTTGTAAATAATATTGGAGGATCCATAAAATGTTGGAAATAAATTTTCATTCATGTTTTGCTTTAGTGCATATTGTATATGGTTATAGTTTCAAAAGTATGCAATCTCTCTCAATAAATTATCTTCCATTTCGACATTGATTTATCAGTTGCTTAATTGTTATTGTGCCATATCAATATTTTCGTCCGTAAAAATATGTTCTCAATATGCGACCGTATTACATACACATTGGACGCATCTTAAAGAAAAGTATAAGATAGTAGAAACTATATATCCGTAAGTAGATTCATGTGGGGGCATCTTAGTAGATGTGTGATAGGTGGTTTTATATTATCATTTGATTAGAGAAATCCATTTAACAAATTGAGATTTATTCCCTACAGTAATAACATAGATAAATTTCTAAACATTTTTATTTTTATATTGGTGTTTGAATGCATCCAACCCCAAGAGACAGACGGCGTGAGCCAAGTCCTATAAATTCAAGAGGCTGTAAGTAGGTGTGACAAGTGAACTCATCGAATTGCCGCATACTGAAGAATGGGGCCCACATACATATGCGTTCATAAAAGATTTGGGTTTAATTTCTTTGCCCAGCGTATATGTTTTGAAACAGTTTTAAATGTTTTTATGTTATTTGTTTTTTTTTTAATATATATGTGACATATATGTATTAAAAGGCCCGTGAGGCAGAGTTGTATTTTTTTTATTACTACACAACAGAGTAAATAAAAAAAAGAAAAGACAGCAGAATGTTTACTACCCAGAAATGTAATCACAGCAGCGCTGAAGAAAACAAAAGAGATGTAATTTTTATTACAGAGGAACGTGCACAGCAGTGCTGGAATAAAAATCAAAGTGCCAGCAAACAGAACTTGACTTCAATGCGTTTATAAGCGGTCCTAACAGAATTTATTGAAGCCATTAAGAATTATTCAAGCGGTGAATTTTTCTGGGTGTGTCAATTAATTGCATTAAACAGGGCTGAGATATTTTGTGTGTTTTGTAATATGCAGAAACAGAGCCATAATTTTATTATGAGTAATATGCACAGCAGTGCGTTTGTATGTTTTTATACACAGCAGAGTGTATGTTTTAAAAAAAACAGAGAGACAGAGAATAGTTTTTATGCACAGCAGAGTGCATTTTGTGAAAGACAGAGAAGTGAATGCACAGCAGTGTATTGTTTGTAAAAGAAAGAGAGTTTTTTTTTGAAAAACAGAGTATTCACAGCAGTGAATGTTTTTAGTGAAACAGAGTTTTTATTTGTGCACTGTGACAGCAGCAGTCACAATTGTAATCCCTCTTTTGAGGAAGAGTCTGTAACAGCAGTTTTTTTTATATGAAATAGAAATTTTTCTGAGTTGAAAACTCTGTCTGTGAATGAATTTTAAATTTTTCTCTGTGTTAAAGAAGGATAGTTTTATTGTTTTGGAATTCTGAAAATTCCAACATGGTATCAGAGCCAATCCAGGCTATTTGAAGGTCAAATAAGCTGAAGGAAGGAGTTCTTTATTTGCAACAGCCTCTCCAGCAGTGTGAAGGTTCAGACAAGAAGAATTTAAGGTATTTCTCTATACAGTTCTGTGTTACTGTTGCAGTACAGTTAGTTAATTTGAAAACACACAGTCAAGTGTTTTTTATTCATAGTTAAGAGTGCAGAATGGCTGGCTCCAGCACTGGTATGGGTATGGGAAATATCCATCTCCCACAATTTAATGGGAAGAATTATGACTACTGGTCAATAACTATGAGGGCTTTATTTGTCTCCCAAGATTTATGGGAATTAGTTAAGGATGGCTTTGAAGAGCCAGCAAATGAAGTAGAGTTTCTTCTTTTAACTCAGGCAGAAAGGGAGTCACTGAAGAACAATAGGAAGAAAGATGCCAAGGCTCTTTTCTTCTTGTATCAAGCAGTGCATGAGAGTGTGTTTCCAAAGATAGCAGCAGCTAAGAAATCCCAAGAAGCATGGGAAACTCTCAAGACAGCTTATCAGGGTATGGAGAAAGTGAAGACAGCAAAAATTCAGTTGCTGAGGAGAGACTTTGAGACTCTCTGTATGAAAGAGTCAGACACTATTGACTCATTCTTCACTCATGTGATTGGAATGGTCACTTGTAATACCTCCATTTTAGGAGCATTTTTTTTTTTCAAATGTTATATCTTCCTCTTATTACTTCATTAACTTTTAAGATCCCTTTCATTTTCAATTCCCTTTTTATAATGTTCAATATTTCCCATGTGTCCTAAACTATCATACCTCTCTTAAGGCCCATATGTACAATCATTTTCTTTCGATCATACCTATGCCACCTATGGGTCAATACATAACACCTAGATACAATTCTATCATAATTGTATAAAGAAGCCAACCAAGTATGGTTATCATTTAACAGAATTAATTAAATTTGGCACAACTCTGGGCATAACAAGTTCCCCGTGTATATTTTTATATCCTTTGATAAGATTATGAGCCAATGCACATAGATTTATAAACACCTATCCCATGCACGTGTTTTAATGTCACACATATCCATATATATGACCTGTGCTAATATACTTGCATGCGCGTGGATTAGTATATAACTCATATATATATAGGGGACGTTCCTCTTGACATTCATTTTAACTATGTTCATAACATCAAGAATTCTGGGCATTAAAAGAGAGTAGTCTCAATAATTATCACAAGGTCATTCCTATTGTTTAGTGTTGCACCTAAGGCATATATATGTAACACCTTTGTATCACCAATTTTTGACTTAATAAATACCCCACCGATATAATTGTCACGACTCTATTTAATCTATATATATATATATCTATGTATAATCCCTATACATATATATATATGTATCACTTCAGGGCTGAATCACATATATATTATATATGACAACCACTCCATAGTACCTGTACTCGTGTTGCTCTATTCATTAAAGTCGGGCGATATTAACAACACGTTGAGTGAATTATGAGTAGGCGGCAATTTGTCACTTCTCATGCTCTGGTACGTTTTTCTCGGCATGCATCTTTTCAGGGTTCCGGTTGGTGATGTGATCCCTTCCGCAAGTCCTACAAGCAATACACGTTTACCATGATACTTTGCCTTACTGTCAACTGTGATAACCAAATCACAATGTCGATTTGTAACCGGTCCTATTTTAAATATTAAGGTTGCGTGTTGTTCTTCGTCGGCCATGGGAAGAAAACCTGGCTCGAGTGTAGCCGACTGGCTCAGAACTCAGCCGTCCTCCGAATGACACGAGGACATCTCCTTCTGTACTCGCGCGGTGATATTTAATATCCCATCCCTCGGTTACTATGCTTCCACCAGCCACTCTGCGAAACTTACTTCCGCTCCTTGGTATTGTTGAAACCCTAATTGTATCGACTATTATTCATAGCATGGTGATGCATTTGTTTATACCGAGCACAAGTACTGATATGTTTTCTGCAGAGGTTTCCAAATCTCTTAAGGATTCGTTCCACTGCCGGGTCGACAGATGGATGGAAAGGGGGCTGAGTATTCCGATGAATCTTCCCGGAAGGCTTTACATAAGCCCGGTTCATTTCGAATTCTGCTAAGTTTGAGAGCCGAGGAAGAAGGATCTGTTGATCCTGAGTTAGTTTTAGCATTTGAAATCAGTCAGGTAATTTAATGTTGCAACTAGGGTGACTCGGGATTTGGAATCCTCCCTGGTTCAGCATCATATCGAATTTCTGTGGATGTATTGTGATCTTCAGTTGTGTAGCTGTTGAGTCGATTTAGTAAGGCAGATAAATGGACCACATAGGGTTTTACACTACAAAATTTGTGTATGTAGGCTGCGTTACGCGGGATTTCTGTGTGCCTGAACCCCCCCCTGGATAGCCATCACTTTAGACCCAACACAGAAGGTAAGCGTATTTCCTTTTTGTTTCAGAATCCTTATATTTCTTTTGGGTTTGTTTCATATCAGTGATGGTAATATGGTTCGCCCTCTACAGATTTCTTCCGGTTATATTTTTATTTCCAGAGCTACGCGGCTAGAGAGTCTGGAAACTAACGATATTGGTAGACTCGACTCATTTACCCTGGAGTCCTATGCGCAGAATGACTTGGGGTCAGAGATGGCGAGGTAAGGATTCTAGCCTCTGCTCATGTTCATGTTTTATTTTTTTTTCCACTGAGCAAGAGTAGCTCTTGGTAATGGTCCTATTCCTCCTACAGGGTTCAAGAAAGGTTTCGGCAGTGGAGTGTAGCGATGGCGCTGGTTTCATTCCACACCGACCTTCGGCGTGAGCGAGTCGATTTGACTCAGCCATGACTGATTTCTAAACTATTCAGATTTTCTAGCACGATTCTATCGTGACTATACTTTGTGTCTCTCTCTAACTACCTAAGTCGAGCATTTAGATTCTGTGTGATAATGGCGAGACCTTCGTCGCCATCGTATATTTTTTTTTTTTTTTTGTATTTATCTATGTGTCATGTCTGTTTGTCGACGGGGTTTTTTTTTTTTATCTTCATCACGCATTTCGACTACAGGCCTTTCCATAGTAGCCGACCCAGCGTACTGTTAGTTAATTTCTCCTTTGCCTTTATATTCATGTTGTATAGAATTATTATCATACCCACACGGAACTATTGAACGCGTTGCAGGTGAATTTAATTATTAATTTAGACATATTCAGCTATACAAGTATGGGCCCTTTGTTTCTCGAGACCGCAGTTTCACTGTATGATGTACTCGGTAATTTGTATACTGTAACGTCTGGTTTAGTAGCATGTCTTGATGTCAGTTTCGTTTTTATATGTATATTTCTGTGAGATCTGGGTTTTTTTTTCTTTTTCGTTCAGGTATGGCAAAGTGCCACGACCGCATCTGGTGTTTACTTCGACTGTCCTCCCAATTAAACCCGGGTTGTTATAACCGGATTTCATGCTAAACGCACAATTATATACTATTAGTTTCTGTTTATTGTAGTTGTTATCATAACCCATATGTTGATATTGTACTTGAAATCCCTAATTACAAAACGTAGAACTCATATTTTATATACGCGTCTTTGTTTTTTATTTCATTTCATATAAGTGCAATACTCCGGCAGTTAGATAAAAATCATTTGTCAGAGTTACAAGTGGGTTTCATGTGTTTCTAATTCTGCGTCCAGAATAGCAGGATGCTTTCTTTCCTGTTTAGCCTAGGCTTCCCATCTTGGGATTCTTTAAAGCCGCTTTAAGCTTTTCCTCAGCTTTTCCAGCTTTTTCTCACCTCTTCCCAACTACTCCTCTTCATTGGGGAAATTTAGATTCCTCCTCAAATCTAAATAAATTTCTTTCAAGGATTTTTGAAAGATTTTTGGGGATTTGTTGCCTTATCCATCCTCATGGATTTGGCAAGTGATCTCTAATTCTCATCTTGGTCAAATTGCACAATCATTTTATTTATTTTCTCAAATAAAATATGAAAATACATTCACACCATACTTATCCCTTGGGGTCCACCCCCTTTAGGATTAAATTTCAATGTCTAACTTTAAAATTTCAACACACAAATTGGGGGTGTTAAGGATCACTCAAATCGTAGATTCTGATGGAGAGACTCTTGAGGACAAGAGGATTGTAGGAAAAACTCTCGAGAAGTTTACCCTCAAGATTCGATGTGATTGTCACCACCATTAAAGAGACAAGGGATTCACAATATTTTCAGTGGATGAACTTCATGCATCACTGATGACCCATGAACAGAGATTGGGTAGGAGTGAAAACTCATCTCTTGAGCAAGCCTTTAAGACCCAGATGTCTTTCGGAAGAGGAAGAGGGCAAGGTAGAGGAAACAAGAGAGGAAGAGGCAGAAGCCAAAACAGAGGTGGAAGAGACAGTCCAACAAATGCTCAAGGAAGGGGCAACAATCCAAATCAACATCAAGGCCAAGGCAATAGCCAGCAGAACGGTCAGCAGAATGCTCAAGGACAAAGGTATGATAAGTCCAATGTTCAATGTTACAATTGTAAAAAATATGGTCATTATGCTAATGAATGTAGAAAGAAGAAGCAAGATATGAGAAGTGAAACTAGTGCAAATTTCACAAAAGAAAATAGTAGCCAAAGTAATTTTTTTTAGCTTGTAATATGGCTGAAGAAAGAAGTGAGGATTTATGGTTTCTAGACTCCGGTTGTAGTAACCATATGACAGGAAATTTAGCAATGTTTTCTATGTTAGATGAGAGTGTGCAGTCACAAGTCACACTAGGAACTGATAGCAAAGTTTCTGTTATGGGAAAAGGAGATGTAAATGTTTTAACAAGATTAGGTGCAAGGAAAACCATAGCAGATGTTTATTATGTTCCAGGAATGAAGTGTAATCTCTTAAGTGTTGGACAGCTTGTCCATAAGGGATATAATGTTTTCTTTGATAATGATGTTTGTACCATCATGGATAAACCACCCAGCAAACAGTGTATTGCTGAAGTGAAGATGACAAGGAACAAGATGTTCCCTCTTAGAATGAGAGCAGATTTGAAGAATGGCGAAGAGAAAGCAGCAGTTGCATAGGAGACTTTCCAAAGCGAACCAAAGGATGATAATTGGTTATGGCACTTGAGATTTGGACATCTCAACTTTGGAGGTCTTAATTTGTTGAACAGAAAAGAAATGGTAAGTGGTTTACCATTGATAGAGAAACCGGACAGCCTTTGTGAAGGTTGTATTCTTGGGAAACAACACAGAGAAAGTTTTCCTTCCGGGAAAAGCATAAGGGCAAAAGCACCCTTAGAGATTGTCCACTCAGATGTATGTGGACCGATGCAAACTCCATCACTTGCTAGCAGCCACTATGTGCTAACATTTATAGATGATTTTACAAGAAAAACATGGGTTTACTTTTTGAAAAACAAAAGTGAAGTGTTTGAAAAATTTTGCAATTTCAAAGCACTTGTTGAGAACCAGAGTGGGCTGCATATCAAAGTCTTAAGGACTGATAGAGGAGGTGAGTATATCTCTAAAGATTTTCTACGGTTTTGTAGAGAAAATGGTATTCAAAAGCAGTTTACAACTAGATATACTCCGCAGCAAAATGGAGTAGCCGAAAGGAAGAACCGAACCATAATGGACATGGCGAGGAGTATGTTAAAGGCAAAGCATTTGCCGAATGATTATTGGGCTGAAGCTATACATTGTGCAGCGTACATATTGAACAGGTGCCCTACAAAAGCAGTTATGAACAAAGTGCCAGAAGAGGCATGGAGTGGCACAAGGCAAAGTGTCACACACATGAAGGTTTTTGGATGTGTGGCTTATGCACACATTCCGGATCAGCTAAGAAAGAAGTTGGACAGCAAGGGGGAGAAATGTATTTTCATTGGATACAGTGAGGAATCCAAGGCATACATGTTATATAACCCATCCAACAAGAAGTTCATTGTGAGCAGGGATGTTCAGTTCATTGAAGAGGAAGCTTGGGATGGAAGCATAGAGAAAACAGTGAATGTTAAACACTGTTTATCTCATGATGAGAATGATGATGAGGTGGCTGAAATACATCCCCAAACAGCAACACCAACACCGCAAAGCACACCCTTGAGGAGAAATGAAAGTGCTTCTCCAAGCACACCACAAGGAGGAAATTCAAGTGCTTCTTCAAGTACTTGTACACCTACTAAAAGAGGTAAGAAATTCAGAAGTTTGAAAGAAATTTATGAACAAGATATAGCTAATGAAGGTATCAATTCTTTGTTTGCTTTATATTGTCATGTTGATGATCCTGTTCATTTCGAAGAAGCTATCAATGATAAGAAATGGATAGAAGTTATGGATGAGGAACTTAATGCCATAGAGAGGAACAAAACTTGGGATTTGGTTGAACTCCCAAAAGGTAAAGATGTCATTGGTGTTAAATGGGTCTACAAGACTAAGAGTAATGCTGAAGGCAAGATAGAGAGACACAAGGCAAGGCTTGTTGTCAAAGGGTATAAGCAGAAGCATGGCATAGATTATGAGGAAACTTTCGCACCGGTTGCCAGAATGGAAACCGTGAGAGCAGTGTTGTCTATTGCAGCACAAAACAAATGGAAAGTTTACCAAATGGACGTGAAGTCAGCATTCCTGAATGGAGTGTTAATGGAAGAGGTTTACATAGATCAACCTCTCGGCTATGAGAAGAAAGGCCAAGAGCACAAAGTGTGCAAGTTGAAGAAAGCTCTTTATGGGTTGAAGCAAGCGCCAAGAGCGTGGTACAGTAGGATAGATTCATATCTACTGGAAAATGGTTTTGAAAAGTGTGAGGGAGAACCCACCCTCTACATCAAAGAACAAGATGGTAAAATTTTGATTGTAGTCTTGTATGTTGATGATGTTATTTTTATAGGTAATGATGATTGCCTTATTGAACATTTTAAAATACTCATGAAAGAAGAATTTGAAATGACTGATATGGGTTTGTTGAGATACTTCTTGGGAATAGAAGTAAAACAAGATAAAAATGGGATTTTTACTTCACAGGCTAAGTATGTTAATGAGGTGCTTGAAAGATTTAACATGCAGGAGAGCAAGGCAGCAATCACTCCCACAGTGATGGGATTAAAACTTAGCAGAGAGGACAACAACAAGGATTTTGATCCAAGTTTATACAAGAGCATAGTTGGCAGCCTTATGTATTTGACTGCAACTAGGCCGGACATAATGCATGCTGTTAGTTTGATTTCCAGGTTCATGGAAAAGCCAAAGGATGCACATTGGCAAGCAGCAAAAAGGATTTTGAGGTATGTTAAAGGTACAAAAAGGTTTGGTATTTTGTATACTACTTCAGAATGTTCAGATTTAGTTGGATACACTGACAGTGATTGGGCTGGAAGTGTAGATGATCGGAAGAGCACTTCCGGTTATGTTTTTCACATGGGTTCAGGAGCCATTTCATGGGCTTCTAAGAAACAACCCATTGTAGCATTATCTACAGCAGAAGCAGAATATGTGGCAGCTACAGCAGCAGCGTGTCAAGCAGTTTGGATGCGGAAAATGTTGAGAAGCTTATGTCAAGAACAGGTAAAAGGGACAGTGATATTTTGTGACAATAGCTCAGCTATTGCATTGTCTAAAAATTTTGTTTTTCATAAAAGGACAAAGCACATTGACACCAAGTTTCATTTCATACGGGAATTGGTAAGCAATGGCGAGATTGTTTTGCAGCATTGCAGAACGGAGGATCAATTTGCAGATATCCTCACAAAGCCACTACAGCAGAAAAGCTTTGAACATTTCAGGAAATGCTTGGGTATGCAGGAAAACCCAGCAGTTGAAATTAAGGGGGAGTGTTGGAATTAATTCCAATTGCCCAAGAGACAGGGCGGCAGAGCCAAGTCCGAGGGGGTCCAAGAGGTCGGGCAGGCAGATGGGTGAACCCCATCGGAATTGCTTACGTCAACAGCAATGGGGCCCACACACATATGCGTTCATAAAAGTTTTGGGTTTAATTTCTTTGCCCAGCGTATATGTTTTGAAACAGTTTTAAATGTTTTTATGTTATTTGTTTTGTTTTTAATATATATGTGACATATATGTATTAAAAGGCTCGTGAGGCAGAGTTGTATTTTTTTTATTACTACACAGCAAAGTAAATAAAAAAAAGAAAAGACAGCAGAATGTTTACTACCCAGAAATGTAATCACAGCAGCGCTGAAGAAAACAAAAGAGATGTAATTTTTATTACACAGGAACGTGCACAGCAGTGCTGGAATAAAAATCAAAGTGCCAGCAAACAGAACTTGACTTCAATGCGTTTATAAGCGGTCCTGACAGAATTTATTGAAGCCATTAAGAATTATTCAAGCGGTGAATTTTTCTGGGTGTGTCAATTAATTGCATTAAACAGGGCTGAGATATTTTGTGTGTTTTGTAATATGCAGAAACAGAGCCATAATTTTATTATGAGTAATATGCACAGCAGTGCGTTTGTATGTTTTTATACACAGCAGAGTGTATGTTTTAAAAAAAACAGAGAGACAGAGAATAGTTTTTATGCACAGCAGAGTGCATTTTGTGAAAGACAGAGAAGTGAATGCACAGCAGTGTATTGTTTGTAAAAGAAAGAGAGTTTTTTTTTGAAAAACAGAGTATTCACAGCAGTGAATGTTTTTAGTGAAACAGAGTTTTTATTTGTGCACTGTGACAGCAGCAGTCACAATTGTAATCCCTCTTTTGAGGAAGAGTCATAATACCGCTTTTTTTATATGAAATAGAAATTTTTTTGAGTTGAAAACTCTGTCAGAATGAATTTTAAATTTTCTCTCGTGTTAAATAAGAAGTGACATTTTATTGTTCGAATTCGAAAATTCCAACATTTTAAATGTAC